>CM059270.1:3219475-3266975 GCA_030347295.1 Setipinna tenuifilis | reverse complement strand
AGGGGGAAGTTGACAGTCCAGTTTCACCGGCCCTCTGCTAATGATTTTTGAGAAGCCCCCAACTGATTCCTAAATGTCTGCAATATCCATAAACAACTCCATACTGTCCAATTAAGCAGACAGAGATGTACTGGGCTGTCACAGATTTGCATGGCTAAGCACCTGAGATCCAAAGGATGATTGGGGTTTGTGTGTGTGTGTGTGTGTGTGTGTGTGTGTGTGTGTGTGTGTGTGTGTGTGTGTGTGTGTGTGTAGGGGGGGTGGGAGGGTGGTGGAGCGAGTGGGGTGGCATGTCGGCGAGGGAGAGAATGAGCACAACGGATGACTTTCATTACGGCATTACAGCCGTACCCTCACCCAATTACTGCCACGATTAATTGATTAGCTTACCTTTCCTTCTGCTGAAAAAGCCTGTGTCGTCTTCTCCTCTCTTCTCTTCTCTGTTCCTTGTTCTCCACTGCCCTGTTTTACTCTCCCTGTTGTTTTTGCAGTTGTCTTTCTGTTTCGCAGTTTAGCAGTTATTTACAATATTGTTGCACCATTCACTTGTTCTTTTCCTTTTCCTGAACACTTCATTAACTGGCCTGGAAAAGGTGTTGTTACCATTACTAAGAGGTGTGCTTATTTTATCGGTATCTATCTTTCTACACATGCCACCATCTTATATAGTCCCCTCCCCATCCTAGGCTGTGATGTGAGGAAGGTTCACCAAAACACAGCTCACAACTCATTTAAATGAATGTAATGGTGCAGGAATCATAGCTGGTGTTTTCAGCCCACCTCTGCAATCTCCACACAGCCCCCTACCCTGTGTCTCCCCCCACCCACTCCTATTCTGTGTCTGAGTGTATTTGCATGCACCTACAGTATGGTGCTACTGCATAGAGAAATGCATAGGTCAGTAAGGCGTGTACCATTGCTGTAACAATTAACTATAACAATTGTTTATAGAATCTGGATGTTGGTTTTATTTAACTAATTGTTGAAATAATGAATCTTGTATTTACAGTTTGTCTTTTGCTCCAGAAAACCTAGAGAAAGAGAAAGAGAGCGAGACTGGGCGAGATAGACAGAAACAGAGGTAGAGAAAGGAGGATACAGAAGAGACCTCTATTGCAGTGTTATTTGAAAAACAACACACACATAGTTGGAAGTAGACAGGAGATGTCCAATGAATGTGGTTGCTTGCTGCACATAATCACTTTTGTGTGACAAAAAACTAATTGAACTCATGCTGTGTTGTGTACATGAGTATGACAAGAGCTAATGGGATCATTTAAAATACAAACGAGTCCTCGCAATCTCTTCATTAATTACCTCTAATTACACAGGCACACACCCTCGTGCTAGATCAACCCTTGCTGTATTACACATTTGAGCAACAAGCCCCTGGACTACGATTAGGTGTGCACTGCAACCACTAAAACTCTCAAGATACTGTTTTTTCCTGCTTATTTACACACTTCCCTGACTTTTTCATATGCAGTATTTATGTTGCATTGAGGGACTCGGGTTACATTTAGGTTAAAGGTACTACATGGCAAATTATTACAGATGTGATTCATGTTGTGAAGAATGCACAAGCTTTACCTCTTGCAGTGGAGCAATCGTTTGCAAAATGTTGTGTAGCAGTAGTGGGAGCAAAACTGTACCACTGATGTTTTAGTTGTAGAGATACTGACATCGATTCTAATAATGTCAACAAGACCCCCAAGGTAAATAGGAATTGCTCTATTGTAAAATCATTGTAAAAATAAATCGTTTTTTTTTCTGTAATAGGAAACACAGTGGCTAGTATAAGAGACATTAGAGTCAGCAATTCTACTAGCATTAGGGCAAGGTCAACAAAATCTTGTGCATTTTCACAGCTATCTGGGTAAGTCAGCGGAACTACTTGGATAAAAATATAGCCCCATGCATTCCACTATTTCTACACTTTGGCAATTAAACATGGAGCGCACATACAGAAACCCATCTGAGTTCATACCATCTTTGCTACATTAAAAAATTGTAATAGTAACTGTTAAGGGTGCAAGGTGAATACCACATCGATGTTGACAGAAAATTGACACACACAGGTAAATCCAGGTAAAACACACACTAATAGAAATTCTTAAAGACTGTAATTTGGCAGTGGTAAAATCCATAAAGTGTGGGGAAGGCATGTATCAGTCCTTTGAGTTTGCTGTGTTGCATCAGGTCTGTCTGCATGTTTAATTGTTGTTTTTCTCCCCTGCAGCTGTCCTTTGGGAGGGCTGCCCAGTGGCATGGAAAGGTTAGCGTCTTCTGATGCAACTCTGTCTCTGGGTTTCATTGAAATGCATGTCTGTTTGTGAGAGACTTTGCCATGCTTTTCATGATTGTGAACTACTGCCAATCAACACCAATCAGGGAAAGAGGGAAAGTCTATTGCATAATTTGTCAATTACTGCTTTTTTTTAAACACTTGTTTTTCTGCCCCTGTCCAGGGATCCATTCATAATCAAGGGTTAATTTCACACCCCAGCGAATCACCTGCTTTAATCTCCATCCAACGTAATTAAATTTCTCCAATAAAATTAGGTCTCTCTTCTTTGTTCCTACCTCTTTTTATTGGCCTAGACCTTTTATATCTCAGCTCACTGTTCACATGTCACTCTGGCTGGTATTGCCTCCAAATCAAAACTATTTTGACCTCTCTTTCACGCAAGCATGCCTGACCTCACGTGCACTTGCACACACACACACGCATGCGCACACACGCATGCACCCACAAAAACATGCACGCACGCACACGCGCGCACACACACACACACACACACACACACACACACACACACACACACACACACACACACACACCGCTCACACAGAGAGACCTATATACCTTCAATCCTGTTTTAATTTCCCTTTTTGTCTCCTTAGCTCCAGAGTGTGAAGATGTGACCTTGTCAAAAACAGATGAAGACAAGTTCAATCATGATGACAAGTCCACACCAAATCATGCCTAAATAGGAATGCAAATGAAGAAGTCAGCCTTGTAATCAAGAGCATGAATCAACCATCAATGGGGCCACAGATCTCCTACATTTGAAGAAACTGCTCAAACGTACTATCTCTTTAATTTCAATTGTGTTTTTTAGGACTGGTCCATCCACTCACGTCCACAAATGAGCTGTGTTTTTTGTGTTGGGGTGGGGGGTGGCGGGGTAGGTCATGCTCTTAACCCAAAGCCCTTCTCCCCCTGAGTTTCTGGTATTGAAGTCCGGCTTGCAGTTTGATCTATTTATAACGGGTGTTACATGTCAATTATGAATCCTTTGATGTCATGCCGTATTTATGTTCAACTTTCCCCCTCTTCAGAGCAGCAGGAAAAGAGTACGCTTTTCCTCAGCCTTGTAAAGGATATCTGATAGTGTCCCTCTCCTCTCCTCTCAGCTCCTCTCCTCTCTTTTCATGACGGAGCGACAGCCTCTCCCTGAGCCATGTAAATGAAGACTTGCCAATGGCCCTGTGATCCGCCACAGAAGGGACGGGCGAGCGCTGTAAAGACTTTGAAATGTTGATTTAGCCCAGTTTGAGGACAGAGGGTCTCTTCACACTGTACCTTTGGAAAATACGATTGATCTAAGTTTCATGGGAGCTTCAAAGTTTGTGAAGGTTGCCCCTCGCCTCTTTATTTCTCACTCGAGCCCACGACACCGGCAACATCCTCTCCTCTCTCCGTCTTCCATATCTTGAAATGCTAACGCTAAATGTAGGATTCCATGTTGCCTTAGCGACACATTGTGGAAGGCATAAGTCTTTGAAGTTTCCGAAGGACAAAGGACCAGAGACTCTGTGAAACACTTCCAATATCCAGTCCAATCCAATATTGAAAGCATTATAAACACATTCAGAAAGGCTCTTAAAGTATTTGTAATGCCCCATACCAATTGTTACATAGTAATGAACACACTCTTATTATGGTAATGTTATGCAGGCCCTTACAGCTGTAGAATGCATAATGAAAGATATTAATAATGGCTTTGATTACTACCTTGCCTTGTGTCAAATGTTTTCTTGTTGCAAATGCTCTTCACAGAGCCATATAGGTAAGTCATTGCAAGTTTCACAATATGTGTTTTGCTGGGAAATTATAATGCTTTATGGGTGCAACCAAAATGTATATCCACTCTTCTCAAGACTGGCCATTATAGTTTTATAGATGTTTTACCAAACTCAGCTCGCATTCTACAACTATAAATGTGTGAATGTTAGGTAATATATTCTTACTTCTGCATGATGTCAATCAAATGTAACCTTTCTGTCAACAGCTGCGCAGTTACAATACTTGTAGGTCATTTGATATCCTATTTTTGGAATCAGTCAAAGCAGTTTTTTACTGTTGATGTTTGTTGGCTGCAGCGTAACAGTGGGGAGACTGAATGAAAACTAAAAATGATTCCATCTCCATTTATAGAGCCAAGCAAGCTCAGAAGCACATGGTGTTCTCCTCAGAAGGTTATTTCCAAATCAATAATTCATCGTGAAAAAAGCTCTTTTCCACACAGGAATAACATTTTGCTGTAATTGTAAATGATTCCATCTGGTGGGGGTTGTCAGTCAGCATTACAGGGTAGATACAGCCCTGTAAACAGCGTCTAACATCTTAAAAACTATCAGTGGCAAACCCCATTTCCGACTCAAAATGATGGGTTTACACACCAATCCTCTGGGGGGCATCTTGAGTGCTCGTGATTCCTCGCATCTCTGGGCCTCCACATAACACAGTCTGGCAACGCCAAAGGGGAAAACAAAAGCAAGCCAAGACAGAGAAGGAGAAACAGATATTG
Organism: Setipinna tenuifilis; assembly: GCA_030347295.1. NCBI lineage: Eukaryota > Metazoa > Chordata > Actinopteri > Clupeiformes > Engraulidae > Setipinna > Setipinna tenuifilis. The sequence goes on along the minus strand of CM059270.1, from coordinate 3,262,161 downwards.
TCATACTGTTCGCCAACCCCCCCCCCCCCCACACACACACACACACACATACACACACACACACACTTAAAGCATAAACATATCACTGTAAAAGTCTGACTTCTATTCCCCATGTGAATTTTCCCAGAGTTAGAGTGATGTCTATTTTTCATGCAGTCTTTATGTTTTAAAATTTGCCATTCATGAGTTCACTGGTGAATCTGCCATTCAAATCTGAATTACTTAAGCATACTTTACATGAATTACTGAAATATACATTTCTCCTAACATTTAGAATACTAGACTCTTGTAAGCAGCACCCTTTAAAGCTCTTTAACCAAAACCTCCAGAGCCCAAGGCCTATGCTGGGAGAAGACTACAGGAGAAAGCCTCTGCCACTGACAGAGGGGATGCTTTGCGGACACTATAGTATTATTATTATTATTATTATTATTATTATTGTTGTTGTTGTTGTTTGTTATTGTTAACAACAACAACAACAACACTAATTACTACATAACAAAATAAGGATAATGATAATAATAATATTAATAACTGTAGTCTTTAAGTGGGCCCAACATTTGCAGCGGTGCCCCTGTTGTCACTATTTGAGTTGTTTTGGCATTATGTGTGAGGAGTGAAACAACTGCACATGCAGACCTCTCAGTGTCCATGTCCATGTCCTGCGTGAGACTTGAAGGCAGAGCAGGAGGTTTGCCGTCAGCTTTGAGAGCTTAGAAAAATTCCATAACTCCTCAGTAGACATCCCCCCCCTCCTCCCCATTAACACCACAACCCAGACAAGCATCCCCTCTGGGTGAAGACCACCCCAGCAACATCTTATCTGCGCTGTCTCTGTGGTGACAGCTGATTCTGGTTGCTGGTTGCATCCGCAGATAGTAGACCTGGCAGCTTCCAAGCAAGGGTGTGATCAGGTGTTAGCAATGTAATACACCAGCCAAAACATGCTTGACAGACGCCCCGCTTTTTTTTCCTCTTTAGGACGTATCTGTCTGTCCATTTGTCTGCCTCGATAGCCTCCTCTCACAGCAGAATGCAACTTTTCCACCAGTATACGTGGTGCACTGTCTGAATCATCTGTGGGCGATGGCCCCCTGTACAGACTGTTCTTCCATAAAATCTTCATGTAGCCACTGGCATTAGGGCTTTGGCCAATATATTGTTATATTTACATGCATTTCATTGGTTTCTGTATTGGTTCATAATTGAACATACATGTTTTAAAATTTTTTCGCATACGTCCTATATGCCGAGCTTTTGTACTTGACACTGAACTTAGTTACTGATTTGTAGTCATACATTTTTGCTAATTACAACTACCTAACAACAGAGGATATAAGTAGCACAAACCAGTGTTGGCTAGGCTACAGATTTTTTTTATTGTCACAATATACAACATACTTAATGTAATAATGTTGCAAGTTAAAATGTATTCATTATCTTGATTATTCAAAATATGTTCTTTCATGTATTCATATATTTAGGTCATTATGACACAAATATCAATTCAATAATCAAAACACTGAAGAAACATTGTATACTATAATAGGATAATATTATCAGATGTGCTAGCAAACCATGGTCTTAAGACCATTCATAAAAAAACCTCAAAACTAGGTCAGCTCTGTGGTGTCCATCTGTGTGTGTGTGTTTGTGTGTGTGTGTGTGTGTGTGTGTGTGCATGTGTGCATGTGTGCGTGCGTGCGTGCGTGTGTGTGTGTGTGTGTGTGTGTGTATGTGTGTGTGTGTTTGCGTGCATGTGTGTGTGTGAGTGTGTGTGTATGTGTGCATGTGTGTGTGTGTGTGTGTAGCCCACAGGCCTTTCTCAGCTCTGCCACTGGAAAGTCAAACCTGCATAATGAAGAAAAAAAAAACAAACGTGCAAGTTCACTGAGCCATCATGTTGTTGTGTTTGTGTCCCGGCCTTTTAAGACAACTCCACACACATCTGTTGACCTTCACATGAGCCAGGCAATGCCACAGGGCCTCATCGTTGCCACTCATGCCAACAGGTAGAGCAGAGGAGGACCTCTGAGGGGCAGAGGGCACCACCAATGGGACAGAGGCAGAGAGGCAGAGAGGAGGGGGAGGAGGCCTTTATAAGGTGTTGCCACATCTTTGGTATTTATAGTACTAAAGCTGATAAGGGGGTAACAGTGACAGGCTAACGTAGTGATGTGGGTTAAGCTGGCATGCCTTACTCTTTGGACACTGCAAGTCACATCGTTGGTGGCAGGAACTTTGTGCAGCCATCATTGTCTGCAGCCCCAGCAAGCGTTCCCACTTAAAGACACTTACTTGGAGATGAGAGGTGTGTATTTCTTAGCACAAGGAATGCAAGGAAGGCAGGGGATTGCAGACCATGAGGAGTTGAACACATTTGCATTTCATGATTTTCATAAATTTCCCCTTACGGCAACGTGTGATCTTATTTAAGAGTGGTTTAGACAGTACCCACGGGTCTTGTCTCCCAAAATGCACTTGTTTACATGTCTCGTATCTCATTTAGTGTGACGTTAGGCCCTGCTCATGATACATAAGTAGTAAATTCTAAACATGGCTAATCCACTTCTGCCATGTTCACACTGGAAACAAATTCTAAGAGCAAGGCGCATGGGGCCACAGGGTCTACAGGGGCCAAACCACAAACTCAAAACACAAACTCAATTCAATGTTGCAACTTACTTTTTAAATCATGAATATACTGACAGCAACATTCTTGTCAGTGAAGCCAGTATGTTAAATGAACCAGAATGCCTGATGATCTATTCCAGCACCTTTTTTTTACATACAGCATTTTCATTTACATAACATTTACATTTTACAGAATCAGGTTCTTTAAAAGGCTACATTGAAACATTTCCCACCATTATTTTGATCCTCTGCACATGTATGCACTGCTCATCCACATGTGTTGTAAATGCAGGGTATTCTGCAACTGCATAGATGAGTGTTCTGAAGATGTGCTCTGAATATAACAGCAAAGTATATGCTCCACTGACTTTACACCAAGTCCTCATTGGTCACTTTGTGTTGCCTGGAGATAGCAATATGCCAACAATAGCATGCCAATAACTCTGGTGAGTGTATATATATCATTTATTTATTTGCTACTTTGACAATATGAGTATAATTAAGGTAAATCAAAGTTGTAAATCCTGCGGGATATTTGGCTTAAGACAGTAAAAACCCTGCCACATATTTAATCCAACCATTTTCTGAACCAGCTATTGAGCACAAAAATCATCAGTCAGGTAGATTGGTTAATTAATGAAATCATCCGTGTTAAGTGCACAGGCAGAACGGATACAACACATTCTTTCTTATTTTACTTTCTGAACCTGGGATCTCCACCCCTGAAGTAGATAGACCCTATGACACTTGCGCTACACTTTGCACTAAGTAGAAGATCAGGGTCGTTTATGTGTGTTTTTTTCTTTAAGTCTCTCTTTATTTTCTTCCGTGTGTGTTGTGATCGCAGTGATATTCCCTGGAGAGGCCTATACTGAGCTTTTGGAATCCTCTCCTCTCCTCTCCTCCCCCATCCCCTATCCCCTCGTCTTCCTGGCATTCGGTCCCACCTGTCAGTGTGCGTATACATCTGAGTCTCCGTGTGTGTCTCCGTGTCCATCTGTCCCTTTAATCGTCTGTGGAAAGCTGGAGTCACTCCTCTCCCCTGGTGCAAAAGGGCCGACGTTAGTGCCACAGCGTTCCACCGGAACACACTCTCTCTTTCTCTCTCTCTCTCGCTCTGTCTTCTCTCTCTCTCTCTCGCTCTGTGTCTTCTTCTCTCTCTCCGCTATGGAGGTAGATGTGTGGCGGGCTTGGTTGGCATGATTTATCTATGCCACTTACTTGTTTTCATTTTGCCCGGGGGCAGCTGCCAGCGTCAGGGGTGCGTTCTTCCTGTGACAGCTGCATCTCCTGAGAGAGGAGTCCCCATGCAAAGAAAACATAGACACACACACACACACCCACCCACACACACACACACACACACACACACACACACAGCACACAGACACACACACACACACATGCACACACACATGCACACACGCGCATCAAAACAAATAAAGCCCAAACCACTTAAGGGATGGGAGCGTTGATCATGACCCCCTTTCACAACATGTCATATGGATGGGGCTGAAGAGGGAAGCGGAGAACGCATAGAGATGCGAGCATGTTTTTGCCACAGTTTCACTGAGCTTTATCGTGACCTCTCAAGATCCCGCGCTCTCCGCCATAGTTTGGCTTTTTTAAGCTTTCTGCAGTAAGGTTTTGGAGTATGGTGAAAGGTTAGGATGCACAAAATAAAAAGCCAAGCCATTCTGAAACTGTACTTTAGAAGGGCTTGAATCAGCAATTGCCTGCAAATCTTCAGCACTTTTCTTTCTCTTTTTCTGTTTGTTGCTCTTTCGCCAGGATGGGTTGCTACCTTCACCCTCCCGTGAAAACTTAAAAGGCTTTGAAAATTTCCCTCCCATCACTTGCCGCTATCCAGCCACCCCACCCCCCTCCCCTCCCACTTTCTGCCCCTTTTTCGCCGTACTCAAATCAGGACGTTCCTGTACCTTAACTAAGTGCTGTCACCCACGGCAACACTCTTCCAATGAAGCATTTATTCTGCCTCACATTCCCTGGCACACAGAATTATTTCCTTCATGCCTGATAACCAAATTACAATACGGCAGCAGGCAGCTCTCTCTCTCTCTCCCCCCGCAGTCAAGCAATTGTTAGAGGCCGCTCACAACTCAGCACCTAGCCTGTGTGGCACATCATGTACAGCTGTCAATCAACATCTGTGGCGGGCCAGGATGGAAATGAGGGCAGACCTGACAATATTCAATTACAAGTGAGAACCTTGCTAAATCCCTCCAGCGCCTCCGGAGCTACTGACAGCTGAGGCTTCTTCCCCTGCCTGGCTGGCCCATCAAAAGACCTGGGCCTTCTGTCATCCCCCCTGTGAGCCTGGTGGTGGTGGTGGTGTGGACCGTATCAGGGTGTAAGACAAAGTGGAGAGGGTGTCAGTTTCAGTTGGGTCACAAGAAGCCTGATCTCTATGGTCTGAGGCAGTTTTTTTTTTAATCTGGAAGTGTTAGCCAAGAAGGTTGTGGCGAATGTTGTGGCAAACAGTCTCTCAATGCACCCAAGGGAAGACTTGTGTTAAGCTTCAGATGTCTGGATTTAAGTACTTTTTATACACACATTTGGCCAATTGTCATGCATACGCAACTTATGCAATATCATTCTTAATGCATTACATGAGGTAATAGGAAACACAATTCCCATTGAAACAAAGCTAATTTATATAGTTAATAATACCTTTTTTTGCCAGCCTTCCATTTTCGCTAGCTTATTCTGACATCCGCCTAAGGAAAGTCCAAGCAAACAGAGCGAAGTCAGATGCAAAACAGTGTGGGTGGACATGTGAATGGACAGGTGATTAAGGAAATCTGCAGGTTAGCTGGTAACTATTTACAGAATAAGCTACTGCCAACAGGAGCACTATGTCTCTTAGCAAATCTACTTAATTGTCTTAATTGTATTTCCATGTAATTGTATTTCCATGCTCTGCTCTGACAAGAATTGGGACACCTACTGTATGTTATGTTACAAATGTGTAAACCTAACAAAGTACAGCAAACATACCTGAGGCAGCATGTTCTCCACCTGATCAGGGCCAAAGATATTTAAAGCAGAGAGGAGCCTTCTTTGTCATGTCCAGAAAGCGTCACTATCAGCATTTCATGATGTTTACAGCTAGCTGACTGAGCTGTGTTGGCAACCCTTCTTAGGATAGAAAATGGGATACTCTTTGAGTTGAAAGGACAGTGTGGGCAGGGAGGATAATATCACAGCGATTTTTGACATGGCTTGACTTTATTCCTTTTCCCCGCTTTGCCTTTCAATTATCGCCTGCTATTTTCCATACACTGATCTATCTCTCTATTTTCCCTTTTTTCCCCTTCTACAGCAAACTGGCACTTTTGTTGCATTTCAAGAGGTTGATAAATCAATCCATCAAAAAATTCTTTGCGGTGAAACTCAATCAAGAAAGGTCATGTCGGCGGGAAAAGAACAGATTAAATTAGCATTGAATTAGACATGGAAAGTGAGCTCTGTCAAAACCATCTCTGTGCTCAGCACAATTAGAATATGTTAATTACGCATTTCATTAAGGGCCCCGGCTCTCTTTGAATGTGAGATGAAATGTCAGTGGTGTAGGCAGCCGAAAAATGGGAGATTGCCAGACACAACTTTCTTTGTGCAGTGTGTGACACCTTCATTAACATCACGGATTGTGGCTCTGATTAGACTTTTTGTATTAGTTGAAGCCTTCGGGCTCCTTCTCCTTTGCTCTAGTTTTGATTTGGCAGCTCCAGCATGGCAGATATAGTCTTTGACTCATCCGTGTGGGGTTAAATTTACAAATACAATGCTATGACACCAAATACAGCCAGTTTGACAACATACAGTACATTCAGTACTAAGTGGAGTAATTTTTGTATTTGGTTTTTATATAGTGTAACACACACTTACACACACACACACACATACATATGATTTACATCCAATACTCCACCAATCAGCCTTAAAATTAGAGTTGGTGGTAGAACTAGTAATGGCGTGGGTCTCAGTCATGCCAGCAAGACTCCTAATGAACACAGGCTCCACAAGAGGTGGCTGAGGTATTTGGTACCAAGATGTAACTGAGCAGATAATTTAAATTCTATAAGCTGCAAAATACCTCAATCAATGAAATGTTTTATTTCAGGACATTCCATAGATGCTCAATCGGATTCAGATCAGTGCAATTAGAAGATCAAGTCAACATCGTGATCTCTTTGTCATGTTCCTCAAACCAACGTGGCAGGGTACATTACCCTACTGAAAGAGGCCAAAGCTGCTGTTGTCTTGGGATGGAAGGGGCGCAAGTTCAAATCCCATTCCATTAGGAAGAATAGGGGTGGAGGAGTAACCAACTAGTGCTCCTCTGCATCCTCATCCATGGCTGAAGTGCCCCTAGGCAAGGCATCTAACCCCACATTGCTCCAGGGACTGTAACTGAAACCCTGTACCTAAATAACTGTAAGTTGCACTGGATAAGAGTGTCAGGTAAGTGTAATGTAATTTAATGAAGAGATGTACTTGGTCTGCAACCATTTTTAGGTGGGTTACACTGTACCAGTGTAACATTTATATTAACACCATGACCTTACATTACATTGCACTTAGCAGACATGTTGATCCAAAGCAGCAATACAAATGGACACAAATCAAGCTACACATATGCAGAGGAGAACAGAGTAAGCAAGACTGTAACAAAGTTTGTGCAGACAGGGTACAGGACAGTGTTGGCTGTGAGGTTAGCTTTGTTAGGAAGGGAAATACTGCTATACAGTATGTTGGTAAAGCCACAAGACAACTAAATTAACAGAATTAATAAACCCAAAAGCGCCATTTGCAGAACGGATCCTAAATCTGCAGTAGCAAGACATTTTGTGGATGGCAATCATTCAATCACGGACTTGGGTTTCTGTGGCATTGACCTAATTGTTCCAAGTAGATGAGGTGGTAACCTTGACAAATGTCTGCTTCAGTATGAGTGTCGTTACATTTATTATTTAAAAATGTTACATCCCAATGGCATGAATGAGGCACTGGATATATCCTGCTTTCTTTGCATATTGTATCCATGTCTGTAAGTAGGTATCTGTTTTGTTTATGCTCTGAAAAAAGACTTCTTATTTATTGTGTGAGTCCCCGCTGCTCAGACCATGTTTATTTAGGACTACCACACCAGAAAAACTGTAGGACTTGAACACAAGGCATCTAACCTCCTTAAGCTTTAGTTTAAAGTGCTTTATCTTTACATTACATTACATTACACTTAGCAGACGCTTTTATCAAAGCGAATTACAAAAAGGAGGACCTAAGCTAACAGAGGTGTAGAGGAACACAGAGTAAGCAGACTACCTTCATACATACAAGGAGATGCATGTTTCTAAGTAAGTGTCCCAGAGCAGGGATACTACAGACACACATACTTCTTATGCAGGCAGAATTACACAAGCATGAGGCACCTAGGGAGAGGATTAGTTTAGTAGTGTTAGTTTTGTTAAGAACTACACTATCTGTGTAGTATGTTTCCCTCCTATCTCTCAGATGTTGCTGCTTCTGCTGCTAAATTTGATAGATATTCTTAGCTGTACAATTAAGATGTTTGGTGATGGACGTCCTCAGCAATTGAAACATATTAGACCAGAAGCTTACTTTGTGAAAGTGCAATTGGCACATTTCAAATTCAAGGTAAGCTTCAAGCATCTGCTGGTGGTTGTCTTCGTCACATTTCTCATACTGCATTGTATATCACATTTAAACACTCTGCTCCATGCCAAACCTGTGGCACTCTTTGCTTATGATCACCTGACTGTCATCTAATCAGCTGCTAACACCTGTCTTATAATTTAAAAAATCCATCAGTTTACAGACCTGCTTTGCTTCTCACCGGTGTAATTTCGCTGTTCGCCCTCCTACCGCCCCAAAAGCCATCCGTGGGTTCCTGTCCAATGTCTACAGGGTCCAGATGTCACTGTCTGTCATTTACTGCCCTGCCCCTTCGATGGCTGGATCCCTGCATTTCTATTGGGTCTCTACATGGATCTTCTGGATCTCATTACCTTCACTTCACCCAGGATCCAGTCTATTCTCGTCAAAGGACTGTCCCACTCCTCCATTCACCTCCAATGGGCAGCTGCTTCTCTCTCTGTCCTGGATCTTGGATTTTTTTGCTGTCTGGCCATTAACCTGGACTCTGTTTTTGGCTTATCCATTTATTCATTTAGCCTCGTCATATGGGCTTTCTCCCATAGAGACGTGGTTCTGTCCAAGGTTTCTTCCCCAACAAAAAAATGTCTATAGGGAGTGTTATAGAGCCACAGTGCTCCTGGGGGTCCCAGGGCTGTGCTCTTGAAGTCCCCTAATTTACGGTGTTGTATAATGTGTTATTAAATGCTTGTGCTTTTATTTTATCATCTGCATTGTATGCCTTCATGAAAAGCTCATTGTTACTAATACAACCACCACCAGTTTGCTTCCTGTCCTTCTGTCCGGAGGGTAAATCTGCCTCTGCCATCTCTGCTGACAAGATCTGATCAAGTCTTCATGGACTTTTGACTTAGTTTAATGACAGTGACTTTTGACAGGAGCTCAGACAGGGTAATAGCATCCTTTAAAAAGGGGCACCAGAATGTCTGAGAAATGAACTTACATGTCCCGGGGATTCCTGGGTGTCCCAAACTGAGAGGGGTGTGTCCATTGTTACAGAGGTGTCACCAGTGTGGCCACAAACACCTTTTGGGTGGAGATTACAGGTAGAGCGGGTTCCCTTCACAGGGCTTTTAAATTTTATCTTCTTTTTTTCTCTTTGCTCTGAGGTCACAGTCACAGCGCACAATGACTTGAGTGTCATGTCTTTGTGCTGGTATTGCCACTACATTTTGAAGCTTCCACTGCAACAAAAAAACGGAGCATGAGAACAGGTTTGTTAATAATAAGACTGGAACAAAACAGCTTGTCAAACAACAAAACTCATTCCATTTCAGCTTTCCGTTACCTTTTCAGTGAGGACCGACCGAAAGGGGAACTGTTACAGGTTTTGTCAGTTTTGGTTTTTTGTTTCATAGATTTTGTGCCTCATTCCTGGAACACTGAAACACTGGGGAACATGGAAGTTGGTGAGAACTTTAGAAAGGGTTAAAGAAGGTTAAAAAGGGATATAAGGTGTTAGAAGGTGTCCTCTGTGCTAGAACTCAGAGAAGCTGCAGAGACATACATCAGTTTTAGAGGAATAACTTGCCATTGAATAACAGTTCACCCCCCCCATCCCCACATCCCACCCCCGTGAAGCAGTTCTCAATAATAGCATAGACAAACTGTGAAAACTAAGATGACTGCAGATAGATTTAAGGAACTAGGACATACAATCAGGAATCAGCTAATATGTGTGTGTGTGTGTGTGTGTGTGTGTGTGTGTGTTTGTGTTTGTGTGTGTCTTTGTGTGTGTGTGTCTTTGTGTGTGTGTGTGTGTGTGATGAGAGAGAGAGAAAGAGAAAGAGAGAGAGAGTCTTTCCCCCCTTTTGTTTATATGTAATTGACATTTGGAAATCATGTTACTAAAACACTCATGCCAATAAAGATGCCTTGAATTGAGAAAGCATGTGTGTTAGCAATTCCGTGGTTCTTTTTTTGTCTGTGTCCATCATCTTCATTTAGACCCTATAGAGAGCAGAGAAAGGGATCTATTGCACTGTGAATCAGCGGATTACTTATTCAGCACTCCGACATTATGAATGACAGGGTGACACTCTCTGATCACTGGCCAATAGGAGAAGGGCAGTGACAGCTCCCCATCCTGCCACAAATGCATGTGTTGGCCCGGGAGTGAACCCATGACCATGTGACACATGATTTAAACCCTGGAGGTTGAGGACTCCTTATAATGACAGATGTGTGTCTGTGCCTGGTCAGACTCGAGCCTGACATGTAATCTTTCTCTTTAAAGTGGGGGATAGACATAGGTAACAAAATGTTCTATTGATTCCACACACCTATAGGATATTAAGCTTCAGAATGCCATTAAGGTGTTCTGTATGTAACCTCATGAACTACTGTATGAACCGCTGTATGCTAAATGAGAGGTTTGACTCAATTTAATGTCATCCTTATTTTAGAAAGCATTTGAACATTTGAGACAATGTTTTTATTTTCAATTAAATGATATATACAACATATAAAATATCACAAAAATATAAAACGACCTACAACATTTTGGTAGTATCCCAAGTACCTATATGTCCTACTGGGTCACAGAAGGGTGACTCTTTTACATGTTTGGCAGTATGAACCAATTTTAATTACATTACAATTTTGTTTAAATATTCTCTCATATGCTGTCATTATTTTTTATCTCTAAGTACTTAAATTCAACTTCAAAAGATACATTCTTACATGTTATCCACATGTGGTCACCTTCATGCTGCTGTACCTGTCAGTAACTGTCAGTTGAATTAATAAAATACAGTGCATTTACTACATTTAAAGACCCAGGCTTCCACTTATATGTATTTAAATCAATTTATTTAAAAGCAAAATACTGCATTGTGTTTTTTTGTTTCTGGCTAAGATTGTCTGTGAATAGAAATGTGTGTGGAGTTTTTTGGTTTGTCTGTGCCGTATTTAGTAAAATAAATGTTAAAAATAATAGCATTCTTTCTTTGTTGTGTTGAGTACTTGAAAGTAAACTTCATTCATTCATTCCTTTGATTTAACAAAAAAAAAATTGGATAGTAGCAAGATATGGTCTTAAAATATTGACATATACAGTAAATTTGCTTTAGCAGAGGAGAAGGTCTTTTGTTTGCCATGCTAATTAGTTTAGCTGGTAATAGGGAGACACAGCTTGTCTTTACCATTACAGACGTTATACCTATATCCTCGAAATTGTTTTGAAGTATTTAAACTCTTCAAATCTTCATATGTGCCAGCAGTTTTATTATTTATAGTCTGATGGGCTCATAACATCATAATAGTGTATGTTTGCAAAGCAGCCCTTTGCCAATTTTGTGTGTATTTCTGCTGTTAAAAACTCACCAATAGCTTCACTGCTAAATCAAATTATTAGGCTACATATAAGTATGCCTGCTGCACAAGACGCAAGGCAGTGGTGAAAACTGAAGTGAACAAAACTGATGCCAGCTCAGATTTGCAAATATGCTGTCAATCTGTTGCTAAACATGTGATCAAATAATAAGAATATGGCCTCCGCCTGTGTTGTCATGTGCAGGCCTGATGTTGATGTGCGGTAATTGGGCGATTGTGCACTGGAGTTCTCCTGCTTGAGTACACATGAAACATCCTTCATCCATTTGACTTTGCACTGAGAAGGCTGACTTATATGTTATTTAGAAATTTAGGAAGAGAGACAGAGCTGTGTGTGTGTGTGTGTGTGTGTGTGTGTGTGTGTGTGTGTGGTTTTTTTATTGCGAAGAAGCTTAGCATTCTATCAAAATAGAAAAAAAAGAGTTTTTTAAATTATTCACCTGAAAAAGGCATTTTGGGAAAAAAAGACATTTGGAAGATGTCCACTCATTAATTCAGTTTGCTCTGATGACTGATGTGTAGATGTTATTCTGGAAGGTAGTTTCCTGTTCAAATTAAACAAATGTCCACTGATTGTTGAATAACATTTTCTTTACAGTATGTTACTACCAGTAGCCTGTAGGGTGCAGGAAGTTCAGTTACTTCAGATCAGTTCAATCACGACTATATATAGTAATGTTGTTTACAAATATTTAAAAATTGTTGAAAAGCTAGTTAAACACCACATAGACCCAGATTCTGAAGGCCCAACTCACAAGTGCTTTCAGTTGATAAGAGTGTGTCACTTCTGCTGTTCTTCACTTTTCTGTCTGCCTCTCTCTGTCTGTCTCTCTTTCTCCCTGTCTCTTTTGCAACTCAACCCCACCCTTTAGAAAGTTCTGCTTGTAATGGTTGTCTTTAAATATTCATTGTGTTTCATCGCTGTGCTGGGTGCGTTAGCTGGCTCAAAAAGACACAGCGTATGATTGAGCTGCGTCTACATTTCTCTTTTACCTGGAAGAGAACATTTGAAAGGCTTTGGCAAAGTGTCACTCAATTCAAGTCACCTTTCAAGAGTGACGCTTGTAAAGAGCACTGCCGCGTCAGCAAGCACTGCATAGAACCCTCGTGTGCAGTCAGCCACTTTATATATACTTCACACACACACACACACACACACACACACACACACACACACACACACACACACACACACATACATACACACACACACACACACAAACACAAACACACACATACCAGCCTCACCACTCTCTCATATCCTTCTGGGACATAATATTCAAACCAGAAATTAGGATCAATCCAGTACAGCAGTATGGCACATAGAGTGTTGCTTGTGTATCAATATTTCTTACAGTCTAAAAAGTTATCTAATTGGAGTTCACATGATTTTTTATAGGTGAGCTGTGAGCAGACTAAGGGCTCTGTTTTCACGATCATATGCGCATTGTCTAAAGTCTGAAGGCGTTCCCAACACAATTTGGTATTTTGACGGCGGGAAAAGTAAACATTGCGCCAGGCGCATTGTTCAAAAGGGTTGGTCTTAAATTACTTCATTAGTCATGGGTGTGTTTTGGGCGTAACATACAATTAACCAATGAGAATTTATACTCTCATTCCCTTTAAGAGCCAGCGGGCGCATTGTCCATGGCCTGTTGCTATTACCATGGCGGATTTACCTGGACGGGAGGAGCTTTTCGGTGGAGGAGACCGATCTGCTCGTGCATGAAGTAAAAGCGTGTGCAGTTAATATTCGGGAATAGAAAGAATCCCCCCAAACCTCCGTGGGTCAAAGAAGTATGGGAGGAAATATCTTCATTAATTGTGTCCACCTTTGGCAAGAAGAGAACTTTCGAACAGTGCCGAAAGCGGTACAACAACGTTAAAATACAGGGAAACAAAAGCTTTAAACTCAAAGGAAACATAAAAAATAAACGGAAGTGGGGGTCCATCAAGTTTTCTTTTTGATGATTTGTCCATTTCATTTCCTACAACTTGCCACGCTGTTTATTTAAAACGACAAAAAAATTGTAAATAAACTGCAGAACATTGCAATCGATGTTTATTTAAAACGACAAAAGAACACGTAAATAAACTGCAGAACATTGCTATAAACTGCAAAACATTGCTATACTCTCATTATTTGTGCCTGTTAGTGCTTGTGCTTAGTTTGTGCTTACTAAAACATAAAAATACATGGCTATACAGGCTATACATGTTGCAACTTTTCTGCCAGTTCAGCTTGCCTCTCTGGCGCAACAGCAGGTGCATCGGGGTTCAAAGCGTTGTGCGCCCCTAAAATAGCTTTTCAGCCTTGCGCAACTGACAACTGACAAAAAACATGGTTTGCGCTGGTCTATATGAAAATGTTTTTTGCGTCCTCATAATAGCATCTGGTACGCTTTGCGCCAGACCACACCTCTTCTTTTCGCTGACACACCCGTCACGGCGCAATGTCAACAACGTGATTTTTTTGCCTGAAAAAAATGAACGATGCGCTGGCACAGAATAGCAATGACAGCATGCGCATGGCGCGAATGCACAATGCGCCGCGGCAAAATAGGGCCCTAAGTGTCTTTGGACTTTAATGTTTAATGTTTTTCTTTAATGTTTGTCCTCTCTCGTCTACACATGGGACAGTAAGAAACATAATTATGATTCCTTGTATGTCTAGCACATGTGAAGAATTGACAATAAAACTGGCTTGACTTGATTTGACTTGATTTTCACTTGAGGTGATGAGTCTTTAGCATTAATCACTTCAAGGAGTGAGTCAGTGATGTGAAGATGAAGATTTCCAGACAGGATCCATGGCAATATTAGGACTAGTGCATAAGGAGTATCAAGCTCAGCTTGGCCTAAATATGAAATTACTGTTCTTCAACCAGATTCAGATGGTCATACTTGTGTAAAGGTTATTTTGTGTATGTTTTCTGTTGTGTCCAAGTGAAGCACTGGGAATACTCTCTGAAATAGGCAGAGACAACAGAGGCAAGTTGACAACAAGCACCAAAAGTAGGCAACTCAGCCTACCTCTCTGTCCACACACGTTTTTTTTTGGCCTGCTAAACTCAGGAGGAAGTACACTTTAAAACAGCTTTATGTAATTGTAGTTTGATTTTATTCTTAAAATGTGGGGTCCCTATCTGTGCACTGGAGTGTGTGTGTGTCTTTGTGTGTATGTATGAAAGAGAGAGAAACAGAGAGAGAGAACAGTTTATGCATGTCATTGTGTGTGCGTGTATGTGTGTGTGCGTGTGTGTGTGTGTGTGTATGTGTGTGTGTGCGTGTGTGTGTGTGTGTGTGTGTCTGTGTGTGTGTGTGTGTGTGTGTGTGTGCGTGTGTGTGTGTGTGCGTGTGCGTGCATGCGTGTGTGTGTGTGTGTTGTTTCTGTTGATCTTCTTGTACTGTGTAACATATTGGCCTATCACTGTTATTGCCTGCAGCCCGTCTGTCACTCACTGAGACACAAATCTCCAGCGATGGAGGCAACTTTCAGCCATTTCCCTACACACCACAAACACATGCGGGGGTCAGTGACCCAAAGCCGAAAACTGCATCTGTTTTCCAGTCTGACCTCCAACCACACTCACTCTGCTCCAGGCTCTTCAAAGCAGTGCCATCGGTCACCTTGCATGTGTGCCAGCTTTCCCTTCAGGAAAAAAAGCAGACAAAACGTGATTTTTACATAAACTGACTTGAGGTAGTAGGTAAAGAGTGTATTTTGACCACAGATGCTCAAATTGAATATTATGCTTATAGTGTTATGATAGTAGTACGATCAGAGGAGGGTGGGATAGGGACGTTGTTGTTATTATTCATCACCTAAATACATTTTTATGACTGCGGGTCCCACACAGTATGTCACTATTTGCTGAAGACTTGCTAAAGTTTGATAGCGTTGACCCCAAATGCACAATAATACAGGCAGGGGTTAGATGGAAATAAAGTTTACTGACAACATTCTAATGTAGATCTCCAGCCTGAAACTGCAACAATCCCGATGGTCACATTACCACCAAAAAAACTCACAACAAAAACTCCCAGTCTAACAACTGGGCACAAACACAAGAAGAATGGCAAAGTGAGCTATCAAGAACAGAACTTAAATCCAGAGAGAAGTAGACAGGGGAGACGGGTAATTGGATAAAAAGCAATGAGAGGGAAGTAGATGCAGATTACAGATAAGAGATAATCACCAGAACCAGGTGAGGACAAATGGGGTGATTACCTGAACACAGTCAGAAAGAGATAGGTGAAGAGTGGGTATGAGGAACACATGATAACCAAAATGTAAATAAAGGCACAAAACAAAAACTATTCAAAAACACCACAAGGTCGGCATGGCCATGGCACCCCGCAAACGTAGTGTAAGCAGCATCCTGGCATTCAAATGTAGGGGTATACAGAGTATAGTGAGGGGGGAAATAGTTGATCAGTTTAAGCATACGACTAGCCTAGAAATCCAGACATACCTGACCGTTAGCAAATGAAACTTCTATCTTGGGTACAGTCTAGCAACGACCCATTAAAGTTTAATAGCTATTCTCCCAAATCTGGTTGGACAAATCACATCACTTTATCCTTTTATGGAATTATGGGGTGGGCTTAACACGATGCCAACGGGGCTGCACTGGTGTTGTGCTATGGTAAACAAATGCATTGCTCTGATTGGAGCGATATTCTATTGCGTGCAGAGGCAGTTTAAATGACAACCATTGATGCTGCCCCTTAGATTGTGCCTATCCATCATAGCCAGACGTTACAATTTGGTGTGGCCTAGCTTGTCAGGCAAGCATAAGTCTGCAATAACAGTAAAATGTGGGGGAAAAAAAAACAATTGAGTTGAATAAACAGTAGTTTTCAGTGATTAACTTCTCATCATGTTTATTTACCCATAATGCATTATGGAAAGCTTGACAGTATTTTAGGATCGTGTCTATTTTCTTAACTTGATCAGCCTAACTTACCTAAGATGACAGTCAAAATACTTACAGTGACTCACAGTATTGTCCTAGTATTGGCAGCAACAGCAAGCAGCAATTGGACATTTGACACATTGTGTTTGTGTGTTTGGATGGTCAGGTGAAGGACAGACGGAGAAAGAGAGAAAGAGAGATGGAGAGAGAGAGAGAAAGAGAGAGAGAGGCCTGTTTCATTCAGCTGTGTAAAACCAAGTTTCAGTTCACACAGGCATTCTCCTGGACTGCTTCTTAATTAGGTGCAGGAGTGACACTTTTCAAGTGGCAAGCTGACAACCTGATGTGCAGACCATGAGGACACAAGGAGAGAGAGAGAGAGAGAGAGAAAGAGAGAGAGAGAGAGAGAGAGAGAGAGAGAGAGAACACCAGCTTTAACCAGAACATAAGGAGAGCAATGCTGTTTATTTACACACAGGCCTATTTGCAAAACACACCATAGCTGAAATGTTTGTATTGTGTGTACTAAATATGATTGTCAGCTTCAACAGCAGATTCTTTTAGTATATTTTATACTAGCCATGCGTAATTTGCCTTCACGTTTTCATTAGAGATGTGGCAGTAAATCTCCATTGAATAGTTGATATATTCACCTACATTCAGATGCGAAGCAGGTATTCTCCTTCATCTCATCATCTTTTGAGCTCCTAGAAAGAGTGCCCATGTGCTGAAGTTACTCTGGAACCCCAATTCCATACACGTTGCTTCCTCTTTCTCATCTGGTCTTTCATAACCTATAAAATCGCTGTATAAATGCACAGCCTTGACCACAACGTTTTACTGGCTAGTCTGTAACTTGAAGCATTTAAAAAAGAATTTGTTTGTCCTAATACATCTACGTGCTCAAATTTGTCAGTTAAAAATTCAACAAATGTGTTGTGATATAGCATTCATTGTTTCAGTGTTGAGAGACCTAGATCCTAAATCTTTTACAGTACTGCCTTTAAAAGTGCCTGATTTTTCAAGACCGTAGGACTGTGGAGAGGAAGTGGGGGATCCACTTGTGAGGCGAAGCGCTAAATTATTTATAGCTTTAATCTGTGCAGTGAGGTGTGTGCGCTACCGCCTGTAATTATAAATGCAAGAAGAAATTATGGCTGAATACTTTAGAACTCATCAGATGAACAAACGTGATTGGCCGCTCGTCTCCAACAATAGAGGGCAAGCTGATGTCAGGATATTCAAATCACCATGATGCCCATTCGCTTTCTCCCATTTACCATCAAATGTCAGCTGCCTGCTCTAAAACAGATATGATGGTTGGTGGTAATTGAGGAGTTGATTGCTTGGGGGAGGGGAGGGGGGGGGGGGGCTGAATTCAGAAATCATTATTTTTAATGGTGCTTAAAGAAGAGTATAGAGGAAGATATTTATTGTTCTCCCCATGTATAAAAGACTTCAGAACATCGCCTAACTGAAACGTACACAAGTAAATTAGATAGAAAGTAGGAATGAAAAAGAAAAGCATCTTAGCTGATGTTAAATGCTGTTTATTTGAAATATTAAAAAAACTGCCTCATGTACACACAAAGACAGTTGTCCTTCATGTCTACGATTGTGTGGTGTCATGGGTGCTGCGATTTCAGGCTTTAATGCATTATATGCATGAACACTCACAACAGATGTACACTAACTGCCATGGAGCTCTACAGAAAACCACATTGTTTTCGATGACTGTATAGCTGTTAATAATTTCATTTAGTACAATATGTGAAGTCACATGAGAACAGTTTCCTTTACTGATGCATTGTTGGCCAAATTAAATACAGAATCAAAAAATACCACTAATAATGTTATAATTGTGGGTGATAAGGTTAACCTTTTTTTCTCAATACTACTATGTATTTCAAATCCTAGCTGGTGTCAATGAATGCTACACTGATTGTCACGTGGTATTACATATTTAAATAGAACATTCTTAATAGTAGTTAATTGTACTTATTTGTTTTCATTGATTTTGTACTGTTGTTATTTTATCCACTTCATCACCAAGGTACTAACTGGAAATTAGTAAAAACAACAGACCTTAAAAAGCAAACACAGATTTGGTAGAAAATGTTAATGTTTTATTTATATTGGTATAAAAGTTGCAGGTTCCCATTCTCTCAAAGTTCTTCACAAGATCAGTCACAATGCTGTATTTACATTTATATGGGACACCATTTTTTTCTCCCCCTAAACCTTCCAAGACCTGTAAAGCCCATGTACTGATTTTGAGCCTGAACTGGTGATTAAACATTTATTAAAGTGCTTTCCTCTTCTATCATTTGCAACACAAAATATTTACAAAGCAAACGTACTGTACACTTCAGTAAATGTGCTAATGTGGATCAAGGCCACCCGCTGACACATCGGTGCATCATGCAGGTGTGTTTCGCTAACGTTGGAAAATTACCATTAGGGAACCAAATACTCTTTGTTTAACAAAGTAATACAATAAAAATGTCATATCATACAAATAAATAGTAGTCATAGCCAGAGCTATTGCATGCAAACATTAGCATTTTATGTTTCAAGCAGTAATACAGTTCATTACTGGTGAAGCACATGAGCAGGGTGCAGATATCAGTTGATGAATTTACAATTCTAAATGAAAGGTTTCTCTTCATTTTAGTCCAGCTTCCATGTCCATATGATCCTCTACGTGTTTCTTTTAATTGTTATCTTAACGTTTTAATAAGCACACAATTTAATGCTGAAATAAATGTCATGGGGAAACGTGACCCGTTTTTCCTGTAACAAAAATTAAAAACAAACAAACAAAAAAACAAAGCAATGACACTGAAGGATCAAGAAAGCTACAAGTAGTAAAAGTCAAGGGAGACGCTACTCTTTGTCCATTTCAACAAACTGAGAATGATTCTCTGGCGATTTGCTATGAGTTTTGCTTAGGTGAAGTTTGACGGCGTGATTGCTAGCAAAAGTCCGACTGCAGAGTTTGCATTTGAACTTAGAGTCACCCTCCTCCTCTGCAGTCACAGACTCCAGCGCCCGAACAGACAGAGCCTTGGGGAGCTCTGGCTCTGCCACAACTTTAGTCTGGTGATCCAAGGGCAATTTACTCATGTCTTTGATCTGGAAGCCAAGGTGAGACTCCAGGTGGGTTATAAAAGCGGAGGGTGTCCTGAACTGGGATGCACAGTCATTGCAGTAAAACACTGGGTGTCCCGTATCCATGTTCTTCAGAAACTTGGTGCCGCCTGTTTTGCGTAGCTGGTATTTCACATTGGCTAGCCAATGACTTATGGTCGTCATGGAGAGACCGGTAAATTTTGAGATGTGCATTCTCTCCTGCGGGCCCAGGTCTGAGAGGAGGTACTTGCCCTCAGATGTCTGAAAGAGACTAGAGGCAAATTGGGCTTGCAGTATGAGGAGGTGCTGAGGGTTCCAATTGGACTGCCTTCCTTTGCGTTTGTGCACAGAGTAAACTTCGCCGGAGACGTCCTCGAATCGCCTAACGTCTGTCTCTAGCTTCAAAGCTGGAATCCTGGATGGCATGGAAGGCTTTGGGGTAGTGGCCTTAGGAAGAATCTTCACCATGTCTGCTATGTCTGACAGTGCATGCTTTTGTGGCACAGGCGTGGATGTCTGCACGTGAGCTGAGCTTCTCTTGTTGTTTTTATACTTTGTTAAATCTATTGGCTGATCATTGTTTGTGAACATGAAGCTATTTCCAGAAGACCCAAGTACAGACACAGACTTTTCAAGGCCTCTGCTCAGTTCCGAAAATATGGACTGTGTGCGGGCAGACAGAGTGCTTTCAGCTCTTGGATTGGCTGGCTTGTTAGCTTTACCCAAATGATTGTTCAAGACAGACTGTAGTGCACTTAGCGGGTTTATGCTAAGGACTTCCTGGGAGTCACTGAGAAGCTCTGAAACACCATTGTGGCTACTGTTTGTGGCAGGAGGGATGGGGGAGGTTTTGCCACTCTCTAAGAGCACTGGGCTGTTCTGCTTCTCTTTGATCACACTCCTTCCTTCAGTCCCACAATCCGTGTCAAGCTTTGAAGAGGAGGAGGAATCATCCTGACAGTCACTGTCAGCATTCTCTTCCACATCTAACTTCAAGCTGTTGCTTTCCTTTGCATCAGTGTCCCCCTCTTGGCTTTGCATTTCCTTCTTAAGGTCAGAGCCATGATGTCCCTGCAACTCTTCAAAGGGCCCGCTTCCCTGATAAAATTTTCCCTTGGGGGCAATGGGCCTCAGCTTGGGGTTAAAAGTCTGTTTGAGTGGAATAGGGGGGGATGCTGCCAGGGGTGTGCTCTTGATTACCCCTGAGAGTTGATAGGCCGCGTGAATGCTGGGGTACGCACTCCAGCTTGGGGTTCCTGTTTGGGCTTTGTTGATGGCAGAAGCTACTGTATTAGCTAAAGACTTTAAAATGTCCTCACCTCCTGACGATCCCTGTTCCAGATCCTCCTCTCGTAGGTAGGGATATTTCAAAGAGCCATCGCCCTGCTTTTGATCTTCCTTCAGTTCCTTTTCTTCATTTTCCTCCTCTTTTTCCAGTGTTTTTTCCATCTGGGCACTCTTCTCCGCATCTCCTGAGGCAGCACTTTTTGGAGAGGTCTTACCTCCCTCATTATCATTACAAACAGGCTCAGCTAGCACTTGCATCTTCTCTATGGCTAGTGGGTCAAGGGCTAACTGCTTTCCCTTTTTGGACGCAGAGCTGGTCACTTTAATGAAGTGTCCCGTGACCATCATGTGAGTGGTCAGCTGCTGCAAAGTGTCATGGGAACTTCCACACTCCATGCACTTCAGTATTTGGGACTTGCATGTCTCAAACTGCCATGTATAGCTAGCACCATTCTGGTAACCGTAGCGATTATTAGGAGTATTGGAATGGAGGCTTGAGGAGGACCTTTGGGCCTCAGAGTATCCCGCTGCCCCAGTTGTTGAGTCAGGAGAGCATGGCCTAGTGACCTCAAACACACGTTTCTTTGTTGGCGGAACTAATTTTGGGGTGATTACGGGAATTGGTTCTTTCAAAGGCACTTTCTGGTAATGTTTAGTTTTGATCATGTGAACACTTAGATCCTGTAGGGAGTCGAATGAGTGGCCACAGAACATGCACTTTAGCACTTTTTGGGCGTCCTCTTTGCCCTCCATGTCCTGCAGGTTTCTCTTGCGGCTTTTGGAAGAGGAGGTGGAGGCAATGCTTTGTTTGCTGTGGTTGTCATCCTGGTAATGGCCACTCTTGTTCATGTGGACTGTGAGCTCAACTAAAGTGTCATAGGCAGCGCTGCAGTCCTTGCAGCGGAAACGGCTGGCTCCTGTGAAGACGGTTCCACAGGCTTTGCTACTCTGCCGGTACAAGTGCACAGAACTGAAGAGGTTAGGCTTGGCCACACTGGGCTTGGGAGACAGGGTTTGTTGCAGTGTTTTGGACAGAGCATCCTGGTGCCAGTCAAACTCACTCTTTGTAGTGCTGGCATTGGTACTATCACAGTTCGCTTTGCCACCGCCACCACTGCTAGCCTTCACGTCTACTCCGATTCCTGTCCAGTAGGAGTCTGACAGGAAATTAGCATAGGCAGCTCGCATCTTCTCCAGACTGCTGTGCATGTCCTCTTTCAACTTTGACACGCGGCCCTCCTCTTCTTTTTGGCTCTGGGGGGAAGATACCGATGTTTTGAAGTCAGAGAGACGGTCACTGTTGTCACTGAGGTGGGACTCCAGCTCCAGCTCCTGATTGGACATCACACTGAGGGGAGAGTTCTGGAAGCTGTAGCTGCTCTTGTTGTCCGTCTCCTTCTCCTCTGGAGCTTTAGGGCTCTGGGCTTCTGGGCTGGTGGCCTCCTCAGTCTGGGGCTCCTTCTCTTCACCCTCCGCCTCCATGTTGGGCTCTGGTAAGCCGGACTCATCCTCGGGGAAATACACTGAAATACAAAAAAGGACAGGAAATAATCAGTTTTCATCCAATTTCCTGTTGCCATGATGATCTGTGAACGGCAAAATAATACAAACAATGGCACTGGACAAGACTTACAGTGCTAGTTTTACAAGTCTGTAATTGTTGAGAGGTTGATTTTAATGCTATAAGAATTACATTTTAATACATTTTTTAAAATTTTTCCATGTTATAATGCTAATCTTTAAGAGAACGATATGAATGTGTACTTAAAAATCCACATTGTATTATAAAGCATATTATTTAAAATCCACATTACATTGAAAACGTTAAGTTAATTTTGCATTTCTATCCTTTTTAGGTGTTTGTATATTATTGTAAAAATATATATTCTGATAAAATGAAATATATTTTATGTTATCAAACGTCTTTAGCTTTGGCACATGCAAATAGTGACACTGGTGGCATAAATAGATGTCAACGACCAACGACCCCAAGTGAATTCCACCATATCCACCTGAGGAGAGACTCAGTAATGGTAACAGTAACTGGTAACACAAATGTTCGACGTGTAATGACTCAGTTCATGAGCATATGGAATCTCACTCCCATGACTATGACTTTTACTACTTGCACACAATCACAGACTACAAGGTAAGGAACACAACTCTTTGAAGTGTGGATCCTGCATCCTGCAAACTAAGTCAACACTTTCTAAAATACAGGACATGAAGACCACAGTCAAATGGCCTGTGTCAGCAACAGCCCACTTGTGGAGTGTGAAGATGACGATAGTGTTACTGCATTTACTGTCCACTCACAATGCAAACAGGGCTCTGAAGTGCGTAAGCATAAAAGCCGCAGGACCACGTGGCATCCCAGGGAGTGTACTGAGATGCTGCTGATCAGTTACCCGATCTTATTTTTTTTTGTTTTTTTTTTTTGTTTCTTTCTGTTAGGTTGCTGAGTCAGTCTGTCGTGCCTGCATGCTTTAGAAGATCCACTATAATCTACCCTCATCCTCTAACACAACAAGACCGCCAACCTGGCTGACTACCGACCTGCAGCTAGCTATTATATCTCTGGTCATAGAGGTGTTTTAAGGGCAGGTAAAGGTCTGCGCGTAAATCTCCAATTCCAGTGACAATACACTTTGCACTACCCACTACAATTTGCATACCATCCAAAAGGGTCTACAGAGGATCGCCAAGACTGTGAGACTGAGGAAAAGCCTCTATGCTCAGCAAATAAAGCTCCTCAGTCAGAGGAGGAGTCTTCTTGCATAGCACGGCATGGACATCAAAGTTATGCTATTTTGCACATTCATCTATCACTTTATTTGTCGCTTTGCTACTTGCCTTGAAATTGCACCACTGATCTATAGTACATTGCTGCTGCACGGTCACTTTAGACACTCTTCTCCTTAAGCATGTCTTTGTAACTAACATATTAATATATTTCACATATAACTCTTTTCTATATAATGTAGATTTCCTGTTCATTTTTTTAATTTTAAGAATATTTCTATTCTTTTATATTTAATTGTACTTCTTAGTTTTATATCAGTTTTAGGAGTAACACATGGTTACATTTCATTGCATGTTGTACTTCTAACTATGTGCTACAACTGTTTGCATGACATATAGTTTTTTATCTTAATTAATAAGTATGTAAGTAGGTTTACCAGGAGGTACCAGGACATGAAAAATTGCATTTGGCTAATTTAAAACTGAAATTTCATACAATTGGTGACAGACAATGAAACACCACAGAGGACTCCTACATATGTAGAGCATGTCTACAAAAATAAAAAAAATCATCAACAGTAGTGATGAGCTTAATATATTAGGTAAACATATTATTTTGGATAGCCAACCTCCACCCCCCCCACCCCCAATCTTCAGTCTGTGCCTGACAGGCCAATAACCAGCTTTTCTCACATGCATCATATACCTGTGTCTTATTATCTGACACAAACGTTATTGCCTTGATTAGCTGCTAATTAAACAACAGTGCTTAATTGACAGATTTGTCATCAAGTGATCTGATTCACTTTGTAAAGCTGTAATAAAAGCCTCCTGCATGGGTCTGTTGTGAATATGTTACTGATACGATTAACCGCGTTAGCCAAAAAATATTTAGCTATCGTTCAATAAAAACAGTATTAACTTCAATTCTGTTTCTTTTTTGTATAATGTGCATGTCTGTTCATGCATACATTTTTTGAAATAACTCAAAAAAAGATGAGTGTGCAAGTTTTGCCGTTTACTTTTTCATGAGCCATTTTGGGCTGATCTGCTTTTTTTGAAAAAAAAAAAAAAAAACATCGGACATAACCGCTATAGACGAGGCACTTATTCGTTTTCATGAAGTTAATATTTCCTTTTGAGTTACGGAACAGGAAGTGTGTGGGGTGGTTCAGCATGTGCATTAAAAAAGTGGAGCTCCATAGCCCCTTTGGATCATCTATGGCCTTTGGATTCTGAAAATAAGACTTTTTTTATCAATATTTCACAAGTGCCTCAAGAGCAGGCCTGGAGTTAAGCTTCAGCCAGCTAATGGATTGAGATCGAAAATGGGCCTTTCAAAACAAACAGGGATGGCGGCGGAGCGGGTTGGCCCTCGCATTCGCATTCACACACATCAGAGACTCTCAATGCTCCGTGACCTTGATCTAACACACAAAGTTTTTTTCTTTTCCCCTTTTCTTTTTTTAAATGGCTGACCAAGTTGGCCCGATCGTTCCCAAAACACCCTCTCCAAACGTGGCATGTGAGAGTTAAAGGGGGGGAGAGTCATGTTTTATGCATCACCCCTTTCTGTATATATAGTTTCCACAAAGACGTGCAGCTCTATTGACTATGACTGGCTCGGAGCTGACATCTTAACTGTTGGAGACTGTCCAGAGAGAGGAGATCCCAGTCTGGAGGAGCATGGAAGGCAGTTTAGCAGGCTTTGTGTAGACTCTATCACTTCCTGAGTCACTGCTTACGTCTGTTAAGACAGTCTTTCATTAAGGTGGGGCTGAGTTGTGATACTGACACATTGCAAAATGTTGAGTAAAATACCAAACGGATGAAATATGTATCCACACATCAGGCTGTTAGATGTTGCCAGGATTAAATTTATGTGTTCATTTTTATTACTTTCACTAATGTGAGAAAATCGCTCTCTTTTTCTCTGTTCCAAACACACAGACACACACACACACACTCTCTCTACTGTAAATTTTGAATATTGCACGAACCGTCTGGATGATAGGGTGTCTTTCCCAATTAATCATTAAATCTGCTACACCTTTGTTTGTGTGTGTGTGTGTGTGTGTGTGTGTGCGTGTGTGTGAGAGAGATGTGTAACAAAAACTTAAGAGTGAGCCAAATGATGCTTTTTTCCCCAAGCAGCAGGTCTCAGGCCCAGCAGATCAAACATGAGGCAGGAATGTGTCCAGCTGCAGATAAGCCAACTGATCCTGTAAGTCACACATTTGTGGAGGACACAAACAAACTGTCAGCACAGACATACACAGAGCCAAACTGGAAGATTTTAGATGAGCAATGCGTACTGATATTAACTGTGTTGTAAGCAGTGAACATGCATGTGCAAAAACACACACAAGGTTAACCTATTAATCGAAATGGTCAACTTCAGCTGTTAACTTCGAAATTACTTCATTTTACATAATAAGCGGGAAAAAAAACAAGCACAACACACCAAACATGATAGTCTGTGGTCTGTCAAGTCAGTGGGTGTTGCTCCCAGTCTAACGAGGCCTCCACAATAAGAGTCTGGCAGGCCGACTTGGAGATTTAGCATGTCATAAACTCCTGTAAACTAACCAATCTGTGTCACTACAAATTTATCTCCTCAGACAGGAATATGCAGAGGTCAGAAAACCTGGGGTGTCTGTCATAAATCAACCACGTGAAGTGTTTATAAGATTAATTCTTCAGAACAGTGCTCTGGCATAGCGTGAGCTTTCTGCGTTCTGAGACAGAGCCACTACTGAGCCAAGCTCCTCACTGTCTGTGAGCGAGAGAGGGTTGAAACCAAGAGGTTGACTAACTTCTAAAGATATACTCGGAAAGGACATGAGTTTATAGACTAGCAGACTGTGACAAACTATAAGTGTACAGTTATATTGTCATGGCAACCCTACATGGCCTAGCAACATCGCCCAGAGGCTTCATGGAATGCAAACATTCAATCAGTTCAACCAGAAAGTGGTTTAAAATTCTTGCTAATACCCTGAGCACCCCTTTTAACATTTATTTCTCACAAATTTCATATACATGTGCATTTTATTCAAATCTAGTGTTTTATTAGAAGTATTGATATTACAGATCATATATTATATACACCTTTATTAAAGTCTACAGAATTCTCACCCAGACTACAGGACTAGAGGTAAATAGCTCAGCTAGTCAACTCAGCTACAGATAAACACTTTGTTTATCATCTGTACACTAGCTTGTCTGTATTTGCCTACTTTTGACTTGTGTTTTTCCCCCATAATTTTATAGAGGGAAATATATGGAGATCAGGCTGACTGTAAAAGAAACTCTTTCCACATTTTTTTTTAAATTTATTTTGATTACGTTTCCAAACTCCCTGTTCCAAAAACTTTCCACATAATTTTTTTATTTACTAAGATCACAGAAACTGTGTTATACTGTAATATGCATCACTAGCAGGATCTGAAATCACGACCTACATCAGAATATATCAAAAGATTTCGGTCATATCGCACAGGCTCTTTGAGAAATCAGTACAAACATCAACATTTATCTCGGAGAATGCCAACATTTCCCCGGCATTGATCGCAGCAGCCAAAGTGGGCAGGCGGGAGTTGGCTAGGAGACAGCTGCAATCTCTCTAGGCTTTTGTGAGTATCCGAGTGGTAACACTATCTTCAGAGCCGCGCGGGTAAATCAGAGCAGCCCGCTGACAGCTCCATGTGTCTGTGTCTCTGTGTCACGCGTGCTTCGGCGGGCCCCCGGCCCCCGGCCCCCGGCCCTGCGAGTCTCAGGCTACAGTTTTTGCAGAGCACAAATCAATAGCTCTTTTTACTTGCCATTGATTGCCCAGCAGTGGGAGAGACCTAAGCAGCGCTGTTATGACATTTCTAGATTTCCCGCTGTCCTTGGAACAATCAATTACAAGCACATGGCAATCAAAACCTCTTTGCAAAATGAACCTGCTCCATGACATTTTCATCTCGTGGATTTATGCCGTGCTTTAAAAAAGAGAAGAGAGAGTGAAAGAACACTAGCCTGGCTGTGTCCTGCACCAAAAAGGCTATACATACACACACGCCCACACACACACAAACACACACACACACACACACCAGGTCAAGCATGGAGACGTCCAAGTGAGGTGTGGCGTTTTACCAGTGAGAATTGTTATTTGTGTTGCCTCCATTTGCAATAAAAAGTTGTATTGCAGCACATTTCCCAGTGCAGTGGAGCTACATGCCAATCTTCTGAGCAATCCTCTGCCAAGCAGGGCCTTTCACAGAGGACGGAAATATAAGACACTGTCAAGGAGTCTGAGGAAACGCATTTGGCTTTCATTTGAACTTTGAAACTGATGTCAGAGCGTGTCAACTTAATTGATACATATATATCAGAGTTGAACACTCACTGTAGACTAGCAATGTCAGACATATTGTTTCCAACCATCAACATTTGCACACCTGAGCTGTTATAAATCAGATAAACAAAACCTCAACATCAATATTTGTTTGAGGTGCTCACTGGTTTACAGCATCAGAAGTGGGATGTTAACATGATCAGTCAGAATGTCTACAGGCCTGGTCATCGATATGTGATGAGCTCATCCTTAGCAGACTACATTTAACACATCGCTGCTATGAGGCCTGGGGGCACAGAATGCTAAATTTATCTTTTTACTTCCTGTTTCTGTTTCATATTAACATATCACACTCCATCTCTGAATACATGTTAAAAAACACCCAATTAATACTGGATTGTTATGAAGATAAATGAACATATGTATCAGCTGGGAATATAGTGGGACTGCAATGCTAACTAGACTAGAATGGGGGCGTGTGAGTGCAGAGCACCCCTACTATTTGATAAAATAGTTGAAGTTTGTTTTTGTAAAACGTCAACATGAAATTTCTTTTTTTTTTAAATTGCTTGCGGTCACATGGGAGTATCAGCGGCTACAGCTTTTGTGGCTTTAGGACAGCCTCAAGAACTAAATTATCGGCGCAAAATGGAAGAGCAAGAAAGGGAGCAAGAAGAAGACATGTTGAAAATGTATTCCACCCCCCCCCACCCCGAAAAAAAAGAAAAAGAGAAGTGAGGTGGTGTCAGACCTGGACACTATGCTACTGAGTGATGATGGTTCATTTTTGTATGCATGATGGCCGTGTTCCTTAAAGCCGAATTAGCTCCTTCACTAAGCAGGAGTCAGCCATGCAGATAAACACAGCACTTTGCTACTCCCACACATGAAATATGAAATAGCCTAATATAATCAAATACGGACCCTGCATTTCAGAGGGGACAAGGCAGGCAGGCAGCACACTTTACAGACATGGACAATCCTGCCATAATAGTCAGTGCCTGTATTATTCAGAAATAACAAAAAAGTATACCTAGGCACAGTCAAACTGACATTTTGATCATTGTTTAAGGGGAACAGCTGCAATTATGTACCCAGCTAATAAACCATTCCCATTCCCCCCACCCGTGTGCAACCCCACATTAGATTCCCATTTGAGGAACACAAAAGGAGTAATGTTGCAGAGTGATCAACAGTTCTTCTCAAAATGTGGATGTGAATGGCAGGAAGTGAAGGTATTCTGCAGTATGACCCATTTTGTTCTGCACTAACAAGCAAATTATTAATGGGTGGCATCTGAATAGAAAGCTGCCATCACAATTAATGTCACTGTACAATTGCAATAAATTCAAGTAAACAATATCTTGACAAATAAGTGTACAAGTAAGTAACATCATTCTTCCATTTCTCTGTTTCTCTATCTCTCTTGTAACACGTGTGTGTGCGTGTGTGTGTGTGTGTGGTGTGTGTGTGTGTGTGTGTGTGTGTGTGTGTGTGTGTGTGTGTGTGTGTGTGTGTGTGTTTGTATCTGTGTGTTTGATGTCATTTGGCAGAAGCAGTGCTCTTTCACAGCTGCTGGAAGGTTGTGCTCCTGGACGCATCACTGCCCTGCCTGTGTGATTAGAGCTGAGAGGCAGCAGAGGCTCAGTCAGGCCCTTTCACTGCAGTCTCAGCTCTCTCTCTCTCTCTCTCTCTCTCTCTCCTGCCCTCTCTTTTTCTGCCTCTATCTTTCCCTGCTTCTGTCTCTCTCCCTCTCTCTTTCTGCCTCTATCTTTCTCCCTCTGTCTTTCTCTTCCTCCCTCTCCATCCTTCTCTCTCTTCTCTCTCCCCCTCTCTCATTCTCTCTCTCTCACACACAAATTTTCTCTCTCTATCTTTATCTCTCTTTATGTCTGCCTCCCTCTCTCTCTCTCTCTCTCTCTCTCTCTCTCTCTCACACAAACATACTTTCTCTCTATCTATGTCTTACTCCCTCTTTCTTCTTCCCTGCTTTTCTGTCTGTCTGGCTGTGTGTCTCTCTCTGTCACACACACACATACACACACACACACACACACACACACACACACACACACACACACACACACACACTCGTTTACTCTCTCATTCCCTGTTTCGTCTTCTCTTTCTATGCCTCTCTCTCTCTCTCTCACACACACACACACACACACACACACACACACACACACACACACACACACACACACACACACACACACACACACACAAACACATACAGACACAGAGTGGCAAGGAACGCTGGTGAGGGTATCTAAGATAATGCAGACATCATTGTGGAAAAGGGACAAGGTCTCTTAATCAGACTATTTTATCTAGTCTTTTTTGTTTGTTTTTTTCTTTATTTATTGTTTCACTTTTTCTTTGTGAAGTGTATTAAGACCATGCCACATGGTGATTTTAAAATATAACTAATAAATTGAATTCTTGATTAAGTTAATCATTTTACAGATTAGTAATGGTATATTATGTAATTTTAAAAATATATCTCTTTAATATTAAACATTACTGGTTTATTTCATGAACACTACACTTTCTGAATTCTAAAATAAAGATCACCCTACAAAAAAATGACTTCTTTATTAGCAAAGTGGAGATACCTGATCAGATTTGTTAACTTATGTTACTGCAATTTCTGTTGATGTTAAACACCAAACATATTCAAGGGAGTTGGGCATGGTAGGTTGACTAATACCAGCTAACTGGTATTAGCTGTATAAATTCTATTTCATTTATTTCCAAATCAAATAACATGTATACACTTTTTATGTGATGCGTTTTTGTTTTGTTTGTTGAGTGAATATAAGCCTATAAATAAGTTAAGCATTATTTTCAATGAATATGCCAACCAGAAAGGTAAGCGTCTTTTGTTAGATAACTACAGGGTCGATTAACAAAATAAGCTAATAACACTAAAAGCATGTTGAAGTAAATAGTGTTGATTTTATGACAAGAATTATTTTTTAAATAAGAGTACATATATTTAGTGATGTTCTTGGAGGCCCTTTTACAACTTTTTTTTTTAGTCGTCAGTAAAAGTACTGAGTGCATCTCTATGTTTAGTGTCTACCCTCAAATGTACCTTCATTTTTTAATATTTTTAGTGTGCCCTAGCTTAGTTATGCATTCACTAATAATGAGCTTAGCTTTGATGTTTTTTTTCTAATAAGGACAGCTGGCACCTGCATCTGATCCTTGTTTGTCACACTCACCTCATACATGCACAAACCTACACACATGCCAACAATCAGGCCATGAAAAAACATGGTTTCAGTTTCTAGGTATATGTAAGAGGGTTTTTGTTAGTACAAAGTCTTATTGTAAAAGTGCTATATGTAGGATTGTGGCCAAAACTGGTACTGCAATCAAATTAAATACCATAGGGCATTAAAGACAGAATGCAAACTTAAATAAAATATACACAGAATATCTGTGCTGCAAATGCAGAAGTTATGGCTGCACTATTGTTGTCAGTGACATTATTATTCCAATACAACAGGTTTCCTTAATCTCTGGTAACATGTCAGAATTTCTTTATGAGTGCTTGCTGTAACTTTCTTACCTATAGCGTCTTTAATTGGAAGCACCCATATAAAAATAAACATCTTTACTGATGGTATACCTTTTGAGTCAGGACGGGGGACAGGAAACACTGGCCGGGTGCGTTAGTATCCTGTGCTTAGCCCTTGTATTTCCCTTCAAGAGTACTAATAAGAGGGGGAAGAAATGTGCAAATTCAGCAGCCAAGTTTATGCTGATTCCAGATTTTCTTTCATTTGTACTTCCTCCTCTCTCCTGCTGCCTTTAACTCTCTCTGCATCTTCCCTTGCCAAAATTAAGAACATAAAAATGTACTGTATACCTCTTTCAATAGCATCTGAGAATGCAGTGTCCTACTGAACTATCCTGCAATTTTCAATAACCTCATAAGATCGGAACACATAGCTATCCCACACATTAGATCAATACACAGAAAAACTACAATTTTTACCATCTTAAAATGGGAAAAGTTTTACTCAAATATACTATTTATCCATTTTCAATTTTGTTGATATATTTACTATAGAAATGTACCATGAAAGCTGTAGGCTGCAGGCCATCCGCTGCTGCCTTTTCCCAGGCCAGCCCAGGCCTGTCCCCTCCCAGGCAACCTCTTTAGGGGTACCGTACCTCTACTAGCCTGTGACCTGTGTCAAGTCCCAGAGGGATCAGGTGTGATAGGATTCCTCTGTGCATGAGCAGGGCTCATACTGTGCATACTCTGAGTAAAGCAAGGTAGCCACAGCACCCAGCTCAGCACATCCCAGGCCTGACCACACAGACACAGCGGAGAACCCCAGCCCAAGACAGAGCGGCCTACTGTCTGTGGGTATGTGTGTGCAGTGGTGCTGTCTGATGGAGTGTGTGTGTGTGTGTGTGTGTGTGTGTGTGTGTGTGTGTGTGTGTGTGGGCGCATTTAAGCATAAGTGGCATCTGTGTGTGTGAATATGGTCTGTGTGAGTGTGTGTGTGTGTGTGTGTGTGTGTGTGTGCTGTGTGTGACTGTATGTGGCTGTGTGAGGATGCAGGGCCTGGGTGATATCTGTCCCACACAGACACACAGATTAGTGGTGAGAGAGCAGAGAGAGAGGTGAGCACACATCCATGACGCGTTAAGAGATTACAATGGTAGATTTGATGCAGAATTATGCATCTCTATCTCTATGTCTCTCTCTCTCTCTCTCTCTCTTTCTGTCTACCTCTTTCTTTCTCTCTCTCTCTCTCTCTCACACACACACAAACATACAGAGACAGAGAGACAGAGACATTGCTTTAGTAAAAAATGAAGAGATTAAGAACACATACCTGTACTTAGAATTCTGAGAATTCAAATCAGCAATGCCAATACGGAATACTTTGCCCTAAACTTATTTTCACACTGACAGCTATGAGCTTTTGGTGTCTGTGTGTGTGTGTGTGTGTGTGTGTGTGTGTGCGTGTGTAATTTTCTAATAGCCTTAAATTGATACCAGACACTGCTTCATCCCATACCTGTACCAAAAACCATGTAATCCCAGTTAAAAAAAACAAACAAACAAACAATAGCTGCATTGTTGGCCAATGTGTGGGTGTAGGTAGTACACTAAACATAATAGACTAAATGCGAGCGTGTTTATGTGTTGTATCAAAAACAATCTGCATTCTTTCTGCCAGCCCCCCACTATAGATCTTTCATTAGGTGCTGGACCCTTTCCAAGATGGTCGGCGCTTCTCTTATCCAAGCAGTTTTGAGCCGCTTTCAGCAAAGGAGGCATTTTTTTAAATTCCAAGTTCATTAATAGTAGATTGCCACTTTTTTTTCACCTTCATTAAATACAATGAGGCTCCACTGTAAATTTAGGAGCGAGAAGCGCCGCAGTCAGCGGCTTGTGAGGCTCTGAGATGGGGCTCATATCTAACCTACACTGAAGATGGGAGGCAGCCAGAGGGCTGGGGAGAGAGAGAGAGAGATGGAGAGAGAGAGAGAAAGAGAGAGAGAGAGAGAGGGAGAGAGAGATTGAGAGAGAGGTAGATAGAGAGACAGAGAGAGAGAGAACAAGAGAGAGAGAAATAGGGAGAGGGAGGGATAGAGAGGGAGGGATAGAGAGAGAGAGACAGAGAAAGAGAAAGAAAGAAAGAGAGAGAGAACAGTGGAAAGAAGAGGGTGATGATGAAGGAGGGAAAATTGAGAGAAGGTAGGGGGTTTTGAAGATGTCTTGGAAAAAAATCCTGGCC
This sequence comes from Setipinna tenuifilis, assembly GCA_030347295.1. Classification (NCBI taxonomy): domain Eukaryota; kingdom Metazoa; phylum Chordata; class Actinopteri; order Clupeiformes; family Engraulidae; genus Setipinna; species Setipinna tenuifilis. The sequence continues at coordinate 3,228,301 of CM059270.1, read as the reverse complement.
ACCAAAGTGCTCCCCATTTTTTTGTGTGCATTCATTTTAATGGCAAATTCATCGAGAGCTGTTGTCAAACACACACACACACACACACACACACACACACACACACACACACACACACACACAAGTACACACTGTTGTCAGGCATCCATGGCAAAATGATTAGGGCCCGCTGTTTTTTTTTCCGGTGTGGCGCAAACTCTTGGATCAGCCTGGCGAGCGTTGTCACTCTGCTGACAGTTCCTCCAAAAACAATGCGAGCCCAGATCCTGAGATGTGCTGGCAACCCCCCCACCCCTCCCCACCAACCCTCAGCCCCCCCCCACCCCTTTTCCCCATATCCCTCTCTCCTACACAACCCCTCCTCCCTCCTTTAAACCCAGACGCACTGCTGTTAGTGAATATTTTGCTGTGTTGATATTCTCAGTGTTGATTAGAATGAAAAAAGCCGGCGCTGAATGGGGAGGCCGTGTGGAGCCCCGCGGTGATGCGGCAGCTATTGAGGGGAGATTGACGGGCTCTCTTTGAGCCGCCTGTGTGCAGTGTGTGTGTGTGTGTGTGTGTGTGTGTGTGTGTGTGTGTGTGTGTGTGTGTGTGTCTGTGTATGTGTATGCAGCCCAGAGAGGAGCATCGCTCCAAAGAGCTGCTTAAGGACTAAAAAAGTTGAAGCTGCTGAAAGTTTAGGGCCTCGGCGTGTCTGAAAGAGTAATATTTTTTTTCGAAAAGGGAAAAAAAGGGAAAATAAAAGCTGATTGTTCTGCTGGGATGGCAAAGTAAGGCACCTGCATAGCTACTGGAGAGAATCTTATACAGGGGGAGATGCTTGTTCATTAAAAAAAAAACGGAACTGGATTTTGTACCGTTTATTTAACATTCAAAAACCAGGCAGGTCTGATTCTTAAAAGGCTCCTCTCTAAGAGCCGATATCTAGCGTAAAAAAAAACAGCTGTTTATAGAGGACAGCAATGTGCCAGGATGCATCATATTCACCCATCTTTCTTTCTTTCTTTGGCCAGTGTCAGTCAGTCTGTTACAGGACAGAGAAGAATGAGAGCCAGCCCAGGAAGCAGGAAGTGTTCTCTAAGCAGAGTGCCAGCCAGCACGAAAACGGTTAACTTATTGAAAAGATAGTGGGCGGTCTCAGAGGAGGACGCAACAGAACGGAACTGATACCTCGCGCGGCTGGAGGTTGTACACCGAGGCTGTGAGGAGGAGATGGTCTGTGTGTGTGTGTGTGTGTGTGTGTGTGTGTGTGTGTGTTCAGGAGGAGGAGGGTGTGTGTGTGTGTGTGTGTGTGTGTGGGGGGGGGGGGGGTGAGAGTGAGGTTGAGGGGGGGCGGGGACCGGGGCGACAGAGGAGCGGCTAATGGAAATGAGTGACAGGCTTTCAGAATGATTTACAACGGGCGCCCGCACCGCACAGCCGGCCCGTGATGGATGAGCCTGAGAGACGGGGAGCGACCATAAATCACGTCTTTGAGTCATTGACAGAGATAAAGGAGGCAGAGAAAAAGCAATGGCATTGACGTTCATTCTTCCAATAATGTACATTGACGAGTTACACTACCGAGCCTTAATTAAAAAGTGAACGCCGCCTCCCTCTCTCTCTCCCCCTCTCTCTCCTCCTCTCTCTCCCTCTCCCTCTCCTTCTCTCCTCCCTCCCTCTCTCTCTCTCTCTCTCTCGTGCTGTGCTGATATGAATGGTAATTAAGGAGGCAGTTTCCCGGTGGCAGCCCCTGAGCTCACTTCCGCCCGTGGCTCACCGTGGCCAGATGAGATAGGAGCAGGGAGAGGAGAGATAGTGTCACGCCTACACTACACTTTACACACTTTAACATCCTCAAATACACACACTTACAAAACACACACACACAGACACACACACACACAATCAACGACAAATACCTACACTACACTTCACACATATTACACCCTTAAACACACACACTTAGAAACACACACACAACCAGACACATACACACATACACATACACTAACGTGCACACACACATGCATGCACACATTCACACACACAGAAAAACACACATGCTTGTACAAACACACACACCCACACACATACACACACACACGCATGCGCACACACACATCCATGCACACATTCACATACACACATGAATGCACACATACAGACACATACACAAACACATGCACACAGACGCGCGCACACACACACACACACACACACACAGAACCAACAGACACTTCAAACACCAAACAGAGGCTGACACGACCAAGAGTGCACAGAGAAACACAAAAGGAAAGCTAAAACGTGTAACAAAACACGGAGAAACCCTTTAGAGAGCAGAGATCTAAATGTACATGATGGATGAGACGCACAGACACCAGAAGGAAGATAAACACGCAGAGCAAACCAAAGACGATGAGAGAGAGAGAGACAGAGATAGAGAGAGAGTGAGAGATAGAGAGAAGAGAGAGTGAAAGACAGGAAGACAAGAGATTGAAGCCCAGCAGTAGTGGGGGGATGGGGGGTAGGGGGTGGGGGGGGCGAGCGCTTGAGTGGCGTCCTCCGTTAGCCGAGCGTGTCTGGGGCACACACCGAGGGGCACGCGGGCGAGAGTAATGCCAAACATCTGTCCCACGCACCCTGCACGCAACGCCTGTTTGTTCACGTCCAGCAAGGGCATGAGTGGGCAAAGGAAGGAAAGAAGGAGGAGGAGGAGGAATCTATCAATTCACGCACTACTTCTTCACACAGAGAGAGAAACAGGCTGGTATCAAGGCCCACCACTTTAATGCCTTCAGCGAAACGGCAAAGAGTGAGGCCGGAAACTGGATCGAAAAAAAGATGTGTGGTTTACGATTAACGTCACTGGGACTGTGGCATTAAAAGGGAATTAATGGCCAGAATCCCGATGAAACTGGTATTGTTCTGGCGCTTAGAGGCTCTCCCACTAGGACACACCAGTGGCGTACATTTGGAGAATTATATAACTGTGATGCCACGATGTGATGCAGGAGGCACACAAGTGCTCGTCACTGTCAGCCACATGCGCAGGCTGTTCTGTTTTACTATTGCCCAAATGTTTGTTCCCATGTCCATTCTGAAGGCTTATGTGTGTTTGCTTGTGTAGGCCTTTGTGGAAGAGTGTGTGCTTGCGTATGTGTGAACATGGCGGATAGGTCTAGAAGACAAAGTGCTGTCTCTCCAGCTGGAAGTGGCTAAGTTGGCTGCTTTAAATGGAACTGAAGTAACAATGGTTCTCTCATGGTGCTTTTGCAGAAACAGTCACTCGATTCAACTCAACGCACACAAGGCTACCCCTAAGGTGGAAAGTAATATGCAACACACACTGGCACACACACACACACTGGCACACACACACACACACACTGGCACACACACACACACACACACACACACACACATTTGTATGCACACTCACAAACACAAACACAAAAGCACACACGTGGTTACACACAAACACTTACACAAATACACTTACGGGTGGGAAAAAGAGTAATTATATTCTGACGGGTTTTGAAGTTGTAAATCTATCACGTTGGACATTTTCACATGCCGCTTGATGGACACCTGAAGTAATTACTTGTCATTCTCATGTTTGAGGATTTCTGTTCTGCTGCTCCTGTCTCTTATTTCAATATGGTGTTCCGCGTAGCTCCAGGAAGTATTTTTGGATGCTGTTCAGGACCTTCCTTTGATGACAAACATTTGTTTTTTATTTTTTTGTTTGTTTTTTTTTTTTTTTTAAAGCAAGAGTAAAGCTGTCAGGAAAACTACCAGACATGCAAGAAGATCCATTCAAAAACACACACACACAGAGAAACACACAGAGAAACATACACACGCACACACACACACACACACACACACACACACACGTGCTGTGTGTGTGTACATGGCCTTTCCTTCAGCACACCGGCCCAAGACAGCCTCGTCTCTGTTGGCAGAGCTCGATAATCTCATGTGAGGGTTGTTCTGTGAGCCAGCCGTTAGTCAGTGGTCGCAGGCCTGGTGTGATCTTAAACGGTCTTAAAAGATGATCTATACCGTAATGAAGCGGGCACTGGCATCCCGCCCAAAGGCGACATCATCAAGTCCGGGCCACAGGGGACGTGACACACTCTGCCCTCCCTACGCAGCCTGTGATTGGTCAGCCTCCCTTTCTGCCACAGACTCTGGCTGTCTATCTATGCCTGAACAACACAACACATCCTCATATTTACATATCTATCAGGACAATCCACATACAATGCGGCTTTTTACAAAGTGCTTTTCAGGGCCTAATGGAAAACAAGGCTTCATTTTTATTAAAAATATTATTTAAAGCGTAACCCTAATGTGACCTTTACAGAGAAAAGGAGGAGCTGGAGACAGTAAATAAGGGTGGCCTGATGGCAAAGTTACCATCCCACGTTAGAGCAGCAGTAATGTGCAGAGGGTGTTAATACAGGATGTTAAAACCTTGTGTGGCACAGAGCGTGAAAATGGCTGAGAGTATGACAAGCGATGCACACACAGAGAGCGTGGGGCTGCTTTTCTTGATGCTGCCGCTCGGCTTGGCGGTGAGTCTGGCGTCCTCTCAAGACAAGGCAGCCTGCTGAGGGCCCTCCGGTGTGGACCACCCAGATCTGGACACAGACACACACAGACACACAGACACAAACACACACACACACACACACACGTCACAGCCCCCCCTCCCTCCCTCCCTCCCCCTAACACCCCCCCTCACCACCACTGTCGCAGTCCTTGGGCTCCTCGCCGTGTTGTTCTTGGACCACGGTGAAAGCAAATAACAGTTAAAGTAGTCCAGGCACTCTCTCCCCACTCTCACCCCATTCTCTCTCACACGGGCAGGACAAAAAAAAAAAAAAAAACAAAACGCCATACAGTCATTCATCAAAGCCCAGACATGCCCACTCTGTGTCTCTCACACACACACACTTAGCAAGATACATACACTACATACACACCCACACTCACACCCACACACACACACACACACACACACACAAAGACATCCAAGCAACCACTCCCCCAGGCATGGCCATATCCCCACGCTAGGTTTTAACTAGCGGTCGGCATAATCCCAGAAATGACAAATGATACTTATATCTCAGACCTGCTCGCAATCAATAGGCATGCAGAGCCACTATCCATCTTGAGCTCTATCGACAGCTGCACCTCCACTTTGGCGGCACAAGAAGCGCTGGCTTGGCTGCCTTTTATTCCACGCTGACAAAGATCTCAGGTGGGGAATATATATATTTTTTTTTTTCCCACAGAGCTAAGTTTGTACATGGACTGTCCACTTCCACAAATAAAAGCCTTTCGTGAAGTCAGTCCTGTCTGTCTTTGCCACCAGCACTTGCTTTTAGTGCCTGGTGAGCGGGAGGGTTGCAACAGTGATTACTGTCATGGAGATCTAAAGCCCCGCACCCCTAAAACGCCCTCCATCGCCACGGGCCTGTGGGATTGCCCGCCCGCACTAACAAAGGAATTATTCTGAAGTTTTGGGTGGGGTTCGTGCACCATCAATCACAGGCACCCGGAGCACGTAAGCCAGATGATTGCATTTGGCGTGGAGCAGCATTCATCCATCAACATCAGCTCTTCACTCCCCACCATACTGCTTCCTCCCCTGCGCCAGCCAATCACGGATGACGTCTCTTGACTCGTTGGGCTAGCACTCTCACAATAGCTAAAGATAAATTACACACTCAGGAAAAAAACAACTAGACACTGAACCATTCTTGGCCCCCATACCTGCTCAACCAAACAAAAATGGTAAGAAGCTCCACCTGCTTGCATGGGATCCAGGGAGATCATCGCTGACAATGGATTGGCTGGACGGCAATAACTTCGCCGGACATATCTGTGGCAGCAGTGCCTTAGCCCTGACTCTTTGGACTAAAGAGTTTTATTTTTAAAAAAACATGACGGCCAGCCTGTAAGAGGGTCCTCTTACTCCTGTTTCAAACGGGACATACTGTGTCGTGCAAAGTGTGGTGGTGTTGAGGTGTTTTTTTTTTTTTTTCACGTCTAGCCCTCTGGAGACAAGTAGGTGTCTGCAGCTTTTTGTGGGCTGGATTATCCCCCTACCCCACACAGGGGTCGTGACCTTTCTCCCCCTCACACCCACAGCTTCCCGTGTTTACACGAACACCTCTACTGGCCAGGGCTGCTGCCGCCACATGGCTGCCTACACAGATGCACACATTCTTTTTTTCTCTCTCTCTTTCTCTGTCTCTCTCTCACACACACATACACACACACACACACACAATACATATGAACATAAATGTACACACGTACACAAACACACACAAACAAACATATGTACACACACATGCACACACACACACACACATGCACACACACACACATACACACGTGAACACACACACACACACACACACACACACACACACACACACACACACACACACTAGAAGCTGACAGATAGCACTTCATACCAGTTTTAGCACCAACTCCCCCTGAGGGGATGTGATTGATGACACTCCCTGCCACATGCACCGCCACCACCACCCCTCAAAGAAGGAAGGGGAAAAAACCCTCATCTTCAAAGCAATTACTAACTAAAATCCACATCTGTGCTCTACTTTTAAGAACAACTGCTGTAAGACCCTCTTGCGTTGACCAAGAAAAGTGTTTGCTAAGGACATGGCATTTGATGGCAAACAACAGCAAAGCTTTAAAGATAAACAAGCACAAGTAATGGCAAGGGCTCCACTGCAGAGCAAAGGACGTAAATGTTTGCCTACTATATGTGTGTGTGTGTGTGTTTGGGGGGGGAAAGAGGGCCCTCATAGTAAATTTTAGAGAGTTAATACTCTCCTTCTGCTACAGCTGAGGTTTATCTCTGTGGCTGTGCCCCTGACGTTGTCTTACAAAAATAAAAATGCCGCGCGGAGCATCAGATGAAAGTGCGCCACCATAAAGGTGTTTAGGAGCACTCAGCGTGGCCATCTGGAAGACAATTACGCAGGAACAAACACACGGCGTCAGCAAATCCAGCCTGGGTCATCAATCAAAGACAATGGTCCGAATGTAGGTGACTGCTCCTGCTGCGGCTGCCTCTGGGCTGCTGCTTCCAGCCACGACACCCAATCCGTTGCTCCCGAGCCTCCCTCTCCACCAACCACAGCGCCTCCTCCTCCACCTAATCACCCGCCCACCCACCAGCCCACCCGCCGCACCTCCACCACCTACAGACAGACACCTCCACACCGCCTACAGCCACCTCTACCACCCACGGTCTCTGTCTTTGTCATTTGTACTATCCCTTTCGTTCACTGGTTGATATTGTCGTAGATATCACCTCGTCACCCACACAGAACCTCCTTCACCCGCCTCCTCACTCATCCTGCAGTACACCACCTCCTCAACCAGGGCTCTTTCTTTGTCATTTGTACAGTCCTTTTCGCTCGCTAGTTTTGTGTTGTCATATGTATCAAACAAGAGATACGCTCTGTAACCAGGAACACTATACCAGGGCATGAAGAGGACCAACATCATAGATCACTTCATACAAATACAATAGAATGATAAAATACTTTAAAAAATGCATCAATGGCCAAACCCATTAGTTTTAATTTATTATAATAGGTATTGAAATATGAACCTTTTTTCCCTGAGATAGCCTATTTTAAGGGGGTCTCACTGAATATGGTTTTAACCATTCTCCAAATTGTAATCATGCTTCATGTGTGGTATAATCAGAAGCTTCTAATTACCTCCGCCAAGGAGGTTATGTTTTCAACGACGTTGGTTTGTTTGTCTGTTTGTTTGTGAACAACATAACTCGAAAAGTTATGGATGGATTTTGATGACATTTTCAGGATAGGTCAGAAGTGGGCTAGCTTAGAACTGATTTGTTTTTGGTGTTGATCCGGATAACCATCTGGATCCAGGAATTTTTTATTCAGTGAAGTTACCAGTGTAGCATGGAATCTACAGATACTTTTATTTTGAAAGGAGGGAATATAGGTTGGTACGGAAATGAGGCTCCTGTTGCGGGTCAAGGAGTTGTTGAGTTTTTGGTTAGAGGGTTCAGTGAAAGACAGAGGAGAGTTAGAGCGGTAGTGGTGAGCAGCCCAGTAGTTCATGTTGGCAGTGGAAATTAGATAAAGTACTTTCCTGCACCGAAGAGCCAACCAAGTTTGTGTGACCATGAGTGAACGAACCCACTAGTTAACTATTACACCCGTAATAAAATGTTTTAACATGATTAATGTCTTTTAATGTCTTAAGGTGAGAATGACAATGAGGTGGAGACTTAAGCTGCCTTGGCGGAGGTCTGCGCTCTCTGAGTGCTTTTCTAGTTACAATTAAAACATTCGGATGAGTTGGTTAACTAAGAGCAACCTTTTTTTATGGGGACTCAATAGCAGGAAGAGAGGACGTGAGGTTGACTGAGCTCAGTGACATTGTAAAGGAGGACTGGGGTGGTGTTGTTATTGCAGTACATCTATTCTGGGATATGCAGCGGTCAAATGCAAACCCCCTTCCTAATGTTAACATTATTATTCCTGTGCAGTGTGTGTTATGTAGACAGCTCAGCAAGCTCTCTGTAGCCTGCTGACTTCTCAGTGACAGCATTACATCAAAGGTGCCGCCCCATAATCACAGTGTCTCGGCCATGTGTGATATTGTCCGTACGCCTAAAATAGTGGGTTAAGACTTACTCTGGGATTCACCTCTTTCCTGCTGCTTTCTGTTCACCTCACCTTCTCTTCTTCTGGGGGTGCGGGGGCAGAGATTTGAACGGGATTTTAAACATCAACCTCATGTTGTTTGTGTTCA
>CM059270.1:3201975-3214475 GCA_030347295.1 Setipinna tenuifilis | reverse complement strand
CTCTCTCTCTCTCTCTCTTTCTCTCTCTCGCCTGCTAATATTTGTCTCTGTTTTTTTTCCTCCCCTCTTTCTGCTGAAAAAGAACTAATTACTAAGAAAGACGCCTGGTGGAAGAATAAGAGATGGATTGGTAATAGCTTTAAATTGCCGCTCTGCTCTAGAGGGAGAGGGTCCAGCCCAACACAAAGAGATCCCACCTCCGGGGTTAGCCAGTGATCCGAGGTAGCCGATAAACAGCACATAACGGCGATAGAATCGCTTATTTTCCCCTCAGTGACAGAGAAACATCTGCTCTGCATGTTTTGTTTCTTCCCATTCTTACACTAGTCACTTGTCTTTTTACCTTTTGTCTTCTTTAGACACGAAAGCTCTTCCACCTTTCCGTAAGTAAAATTACCACTTTTAACAAAAAAAAAGTTTCACTTAACAGCCTTAGTCTTTTTGATCATCAAATGTAAGTCTGTTGTTTGTTAAAAACAAATGAGGCACTGGGACACCAATATAAAATACACAGTCTGTGTAAGTTGTTCTGTGAGACCCATTGGCTATATGAAAGGAAAAAAAAGTCAGTCAGACCAAGGGAACAATTTGAAAGCTAGTAGCTATTTTTACAGCCTCTTCACTGCATGTCAATGACTCTTTCAGACGTAAATTGCACATTTGGAGGAAGTGGACATAAAACCTCAACTGTTTACATCACAGCAAAAGCGCTTATCATAGGGGCTAGCCTGACCGTGGTGCATTCCCATTACCACCCAATGGAAATCAATGAAATAAGCCGCCGTAACTCAACCCTGCCTGACTACAGTAATCTCTCTCTGTAAAAACCGTTGCCTAACACTGCTCTTTGTGTGCATTACATATGTGCGGCCGGCGCTACATTTATGCTCCTTTAATGCTCCTGTTTTGTACAACACACCGAAGCCGCCCCCACCACCAGCAGCACTTGGGAGAATAGCTTTAGCAGTTACGCCCTCGTGGCAGCAGTCACGGACACCTTGATTATTTCACAGGCTCAGCCCGTGCCTGGCGTTGACGCTAATGCCCAGTGTGTGTGTGTGCTACGCTGTTACGCTAGTGCGCAGCTCCTGCAGTAATCTGCTGGCTGTTCCATCCCTTAATAAAGCACAGCCTGCTTCGTTAGCCTGCGGCCGTGGGCCTGCGTGATTGATTGCTGCCAGTCAGCGCACTGCACTGCACTCCATCCGCTACCTAACGCTTTTCCCCAGGCCAGACGAATAAGGGGCCTTTTTCAGCAGGCATCCGCGGGATGACTAAAGGGGGGCATTCAGGCGCAGCCAGGGAGGGAGTGGCAGCAGGGGTTTTTGTGGCATCTGCAGCCGGATGGCGATAAAACAGAGTTCCTTTTGTTCGGGGGGCTCCATAACATACGCGATGGGCCCTGTGGCTTGCTCTCGCGCTTGCTCTCGGGCCAATTCGGAGTGATCTTGTAAATCTCTTGGTGGGGTTTCAAGAGATGTTCCTGCTTGGGTGGCGAAGCATGGGGATGGAGTGAGTGGGTCTGACGTTAGCAAGTGGCGAATGGATGCTTTGTGCTGCTCTTTCTCTCTCCGATGCGTCTGTACTGTAGCCGGGCAGCCTCTAGTGCTCTGGTGCTCTGTGTTGTCACCAGAGTAGGCTTTTAATCAGTGCTGGTGTAACATACACTACAGGATGAAGTGTTTCAAAACATGAATGTCTTGCAGAGGCTAATGCTGACTGTAAAATCAATTACAGTACCACTGACAAATTAATACTAACACTAACCACAAAACATAATTTTGTATAACATCTGAGTAATTTGTGATAATTAATAAATACATGACAAAAAATAAAAGAGCTTATTCCATTTTGGCGCAATGAGCCATTTAAAAAAACATATATATTTTCGGATCTTCAAACACACACACACACACACACACACACACGCACACACACATATTACATTTTTTTTGTACCAAGTGACATTGTTGCCACACAGTCACATACATAACTGTCTCCCAGGGATTTCCTGCAGTCATATCTGTACCTTAGAGAGTCTATCTGATGCCGCGCTATACCACAGCTAGGCCTGAGTGTACCGCAGAGATCTTCAGCAGGGCCACGATACTGAATGGATCTCGCCGGCAGTAATAAAGTCAGTAATATCGCTATCTCACACTCCTCTCCCAAGGATTGCTATAAACCTATTTGGAAAATTGCAGTCATATATTTGCAGGAGACAGTTAGCTCATCCAGGTGACAGTGCCGAGTTTGGGAGGGGAGAATTATTCCCCTGTCATTCACAGGCGTTTATCGGAGCACCTCCATTCCTCATGGACCCCAAATTTTCAGAGTGCCTGACAGCCAAAACTGCTGCCACGGGGACGAGGGGAAGGCGAAAGGGTGGGTCAGTCAGGGCTCACAGCTCTATGAGAGGAGACTATCAGCATACATGCTAAGACAGACACTCTAACCTAACCTGCACGGTGATGCACACAGCAAAACAATAGAAATATATATATAGTAGGAGTAGGAGACACAAGTGAATGTCACAATGTGATAGAGTTTCACTGCAGGAAATTATTTGTTAGTTATGGTGGTAGTAGTAGTTTGTCCAAGGAGGCCTGGGGGTTATGGTTGCGAAAGACATCACTTCAAAATTATCCCTATTAGCCTTTTGCATTGTGTTTGTTTTGAGTGTTCCAGTTGGAATACATGGAAGGCAACTGATGAAGTGTCTATTTGTCAGACATATTGCTATAATTTCATCACCTAATTTTAAGCCCAAGTCTAATTTTAGTGCTTAATTGGGACAACCTAACTAAGGTGGGAGGAGGGGTGTGTTGTTGTGGTGGCTACCTTGACTGTAAAGCACAGGGGGAAACACTACCACAACAATAACAATTACGTTTTGTATACTGGAAATGTCTTCAGCAGTAAATTTGTTCTTGACTGATTTGTTCTTAAATTTGTTCTTTGTTCTCTGACTTCCTTTTGCAGTTTCTTCTGTGAGACAGAGTGAGGTCTTGTGATATTATGATATTATTGCCCTCAGATGCTATGTTATTAGAATAGATGCAAGAACTGATATGAAATGGAAATCATAATGTTACTTCATTAGTACCACATTGCCAAATAATATTGTGATTCTACATTCCATTATTTTTTCTCCCACCTTTAGTGGATGCAGGCGTTCATGGGCACACCTATGTTAATATGTTTTTATTTATTTATACACACACGTGTGCACACACAGACACATGCAGATCCATCTTTGAAATCTTTTCTCTTCATCTTTTCATTTTTATACGCAAGCAAACAACACACATGTATACAAGCCCACATATACAAAACATCTACCAAACACAACAATTACAAAAAAAATCCAGATGCATAAATGACAAATAACATGATACACCTTCAGACCAGCCAGCATAATTTGTTTTTTTATCTCCGGAGGGTCATGATATTTTGTAAAGTGTCACTCTGGTCTATTTCTCTGGTTTGAGGCCAGATTTCTTTAGCCAGATCTCTACACCTCCCCAGACTGAGCCTGAAGGAATCGTCATAACTCTTGCTCATGAATAATAATCAATCTGGGCAAAACTACAGACCTGGTCTGCAAGGCATGTCCATAGGCCCAATCCTATTCTTTATTGACATGAACTGAGGTGTGCATGTGTGTGTCTGTGTATACAGTGACTGCAGACAGACAGACAGAAAGACAGACCAGACAGACACAGATAGATAGATAGATAGATAGATAGATAGATAGATAGATAGATAGATAGATAGATAGATAGATAGATAGACAGACAGATAGAAGGTAGACAGAAAAGTAGACAGACAGGCAGACAGACAGGCAGACAGAAAACAGATACATAGCTAGTTTCTGCAGAAAGGCAGACAGTCAGACAGACAGACAGTCAGTCAGTCAGTCAGTCAGACAGAGAGACAGACAGATGGTGTTAAGAGCTAACTATCTCGTTGATGACCACCCAGAGCACAAAGCCTTTAAAACACGGCCAATCATCCCTCCACAGTCACATGACTCCACTGTCTCTGGCACTCATCTCCCCTCCCGGGAGGGAACAAAGAGAGAGACTCCCAGCCGCTTAATCACATGTTTGTCGCACTCCACACACTTCACGGCACCGTATCATCCAGCCCTCCCTCGCACAATGCAACGCCACTTCAGAAATGCATGCGGAGTAAAGGATGAGCAGCTCCCAGCATGGAGATGAGAGTTGCAGCTGAGGTTGCCATCATGTGTGGACTGCGGTCATGTCCGTGGAGAATGACAGCCTGCATGTGACACACACTTAGGGTTGATGGAACAATTAGCACACAGTGCAGCTCGCATCAGATCAGAGCAGAACATTCAGTATATGATACCAAAAATCTGAAGACTGATTGGGTCTGTGATTTCCATGACACGGTATGGACCTTGTGAGCTAACCTGTAATTTATCCCCAAATTAATTTCAGATGTCACCAGATTTCAGATGCTATGTGGTGTGCCCCTGATAAAAATAGCTTAAAAAAAGACAGAAACCAATATTACTCCAAAGTTAATCAGATGTTACAATCTCAGATCTTTCCCCGTAGACCACAAGTACAAAAAGATTTTATAAAAATTCTGTGGTGAAAAAAAAAAAAAACGTTTTTATGTTTCAAGAGCCGCATAGGAACACACAGTTACCATAAATGAGGTACACGCTAGCCATATTGTTCCTATTAACTGGTAAAGCCCACAGTGGAGGTGACCTATGAGCATTCCCAGTCTAATCCCATAATACTGAGGTGCGTTGCCATGCCGTCGAGAAAACAGGAAGTGAGCGAGGTGGAGAGGAAAGCCAGACATCTGTAGGCATCTTGGCCAATCAGGACAGGAAATGAGTATAGATGCCCAGAGCTATGCCTGATGAGGGAGTATAAGTCTCTATAATGCAGCTCTTTACACTGTGTGCATACATGGATGTCCGTTTCTGTGTGTGTGGGTGTGGTGTGTGTTTGTGTATATGTGTGTATGTGTGTGTGTGGGTGTGGTGTGCGTTTGTGTTTGTGTATATGTGTGTGAGTATGTGTATGAGTATGTGTGTGTGGGTGTGAGGCACAAGAACTACTTGTGTTTGAAATCAAATACATAGACTTCATGACACACGCAACTACTAATTCAATATTAAGGCAAAACACAAAGCAGCCAAAAATATCAACAGCAGCACAGACAATAATTTCTTGTGTACCAGTCTCTAAGTCTGTAATTATTAATACAAAAGATCCAATTGGACATACAAAATTAATGAATATGGTATCACCCTGTGAAAACAATGCAAGACAAGAATATGTAATCACAGTAGACTGGCTTACATTTAGTTGGCTGCCTACCTTATCACTGCAGTCATAAAGGATAAATTTAGACCTAGTTGCTGGACTGGCCCTCACATGGTACATTTACACACACACACACACACACACACACACACACACACACACACACACACACACACACACACACACACACACACACACACACACACAATTACAAAAATAACATATCCTCTGTTGTGCAGTTTCAATGACATATTAAGCATATATATCTATTAAAAATGAATATACAAGCCCAAATATTTGAATGCCACTCTGTGCACACTGACAGGTAGGTCTTTCGAACTTTTTCCTGCTGGACAAGTGTTGTATTGGTGTGTGTGGGTGGTAGTGAGTTGGGTGATGTTAAATTGCAAACTACCACCTCCAGAATGTATTGAAAAAAGGGATACACTAATCAAAACTCAGCAAAGATAGCCCACGAAATGTGGGAGATATGATGTTATGGATGATGACCACTGTAACAGCCCCAGTGGCTAGGTGATCATCATACACACAGAAAGATTTGTCAGTTTTCTCTCTCTCTCTCACTCTCACTCTCTCTCTCTCTCTCTCTCTCTCTCTCTCTCTCTCTCTCTCTCTCTCTCTCTCTCTCCTACTCTTTCTGTGTGTGTTATTATCAATCAAAACACACATCAGATGAATGTTTGAAATTGGAAGTATTTAATCTTGACCTTTGGCCTTTTGAAATAAAAATCAAAACAGTGAATCTCCTGCTCATCCACATGAGCCTTGATTAAAACCAGTAGATCTCCCCCCTTCATCTCTACCATACATCACTAACACATGTCAATCAACCCAGACACACCTTTTGTCTAACGAACCACACAAATCTTTCATTCTTCCTCTCTCTCCGGCCAGTCATGACATAACTCCTACACCCATCTGGAAAGACAGGAGCCTTTAATGATGAGTCAAGCCTGCCCCCACTGATGTGATGGGGGTTGGTTGGCACGGAGCTCTTCCCGAGCCAGAGCCACAGACACAGACACACCCAAGAGCACACGGACCCAACAGCTAGGCATGCGTCTTCCTGCACAAAGCCTACTCTGTGTGCCATCAATCATATGAATCCGGAATGGAGACATAAATCCGTCCCTCTTAGGAAATCCCCCCCTTCGCACTCATACAAGGGGGGGGAGGGGAGAGGAGGGGAGGTAAGGGGGGGTAGTGTGTTTGTGAGAGAGAGAGTGAGACCAATATGCCTGCTGCAACGTTGGCCACGAAATATGGATAAAGAGAGGTGCATATTTGTGTGAGTGTGTGTGAGTGCATATTTGTGTGAGTGTGTGTGAGTGTATTTTGTGTCTGTGTGTGTGTGAGAGAAACAGAAGGAGTGAGACACAGAGAGAGAGAGAGAGAGTGAGAGAGAGAGAGAGAGAGAGAGAGACTCAGAGAGAGAGAAATAGTCAAAGAGAGAGAGAGAGTCAGAGAGAGAGAGAAACAGAGAGAGAGAGAGAGAAATAATAGAAATACAGATACAGATGGAGTGAGAATGAGATGTTAAATAGTGTACTAGTAGGGCATTTTATTATTTAATTTCATGTTAGGCAATGACAACTGACTTGGACCAATTTATGTGCTTTCATATTCATTTAGGGTAGATACTTGTAGACGGCCTTCAAGAATGTAGGTGAAACTCTTTTCAAACTTCCAGGCACAAAAGTGTTAACACAGCATTAAACGGCAGACATGGGGAAATGGCTCCCTCAGATCTTTAGTGGAGCGAGTTCATCTTAGCATCATTCAGCACAGCACAGGCCCAGTGCTTTGCTCACATTTATTTTTCTTTGGTGAACTTCGTAAATGTTACTCATGCGCTCATTACAAGCTTCATCATTTCTCCAAAATGTCCAATTGACTTTTTATTTCCAGGGCCCGGATGGTTTATAATGTGCATTTTCTCAGAATGAAACATCAAGTGTTGATGGTGACAGGGGCAATAGACAGGGCCCAAGATAGATTCCCAAATAAGATCCAATGTGCCCTGAAAGAAAAGGCTGAAATGTTAACATTAGTCACATTACATTTCCCTACTGAAGCTGATCCACTGCTAACAGTGTGTGTGTGTGTGTGTGTGTGTGTGTGTGTGTGTGTGTGTGTGTGTGTGTGTGTGTGTGAGAGAGAGGGAGAGGGGTTTCCAGTAAGTCTGCAATTAGATGGTGGAAAAGTTGAGGAGAAGAAGAAGAAGAAGAAGAAGAAGAAGAAGAAGAAGAAGAAGAAGTGTTGGAAAGAGAAGTGTTGGAAACAAACCCTGAGATCTCAAAGCATACATAATTGACTTGTGATTCCTACTTTCTTTGATTCTTCATTTCAACATGCTGCTATAATCAGCCCATTAAAATTCAGAAATGAATGAGAGGGTGATTAGCTGATATCTGCTTCAAGTGCCGGAGATCAACGTTCATTTAATTACTGTCAATTAGAAAACTGTGCAGCGTGTGAGTTTCTGAAGGACTTTGATGGCCATCTTGTGCATTTTTAGAGGCAGCATAAAAAGTATGTCAATAATAAACTGAACATGCTAGCATTTATTCTAAATATTTATTCTGTGATTATGTTTACATATATGATGTTTACTCCTGGAGATAGTTGCTCATCACTGGCCTGTGCACTTTTTAAGGAGCGGCAATTGACACGGGCATTATGCTGACATGCACAACATGTGTTCACACACCCTTATCTGCAGATCAGGGCAGCCTTTCGTCATCCCACAACAAATGATGGGCCACAGCTGTGTGTGTGTGTGTGTGTGTTTCTGTGTGTGTGTGTGTGTGTGTGTGTGTGTGTGTGTGTGTGTGTGTGTGTGTGCGTGTGCATGTGCGTGTGTGGGGGGTGTATGCGCATGTGCATGTGCATGTGTGTGTATGTGGGTGTTTATGTGTGCTTGACTCAGAATTACGAGAACCTATACAGTCTGTGTATGTGTTACAAAAGGCCAATTAAGGAGCAGTCCTCCTCTCATGGTATCGGATAACTGAAAGTAAAACTACGCTTTACTGAGTCAAACATATACAAGAGGTCAAAAAGGTGCACATGTCCATGTTTAAGCATACTACCATTTATGGTGACATACATGGCAAACGTGGTACTAAATCCTGTGCTGAAGATGGCATACCTGAGTGAGCGTGACACCCCATATCTCCTCAGTATCTGTGTAACGGGCTCACATTCAGTGTCCTACAGTATCGTTTAGTTTGATCTTGTCACTCGATCTTATACCAAAAAAAAAAAAATCTATGCAGTTGACTGGATGGTGCCTTTAGCAGTGCAGTCGCTCCCAGCATTAATATGTTCCCCCAGTTTCCCTTAATCAAGTTGTGAGTACAACTGAATTATTCTATATTCAACAAGGACACCTAAGCTGTCAGCGCTGTTTAATGAGTTTCAATTAAGCTGTTCCTTTCAACAGAGCGGCGGTCTATACAGGCACGTGTGTCTCTCTGCTGAGGCCCTGCAAGGACACAAGCAATGCTGTGCCACACACACTCTCCAAATGCCATCCTCCCATTCACCGAGCCATCCCTTCAAAACACCTTCTGCCACTGCACCTCATACAATTACACCTTTGAAATTAATTTCACATGAATGGAATATGTTTCTTTTTTTCAGATTCATACCAGTGATTAAAAATAAGAAAAAAAAAATGTAATTGAAGGATCATTAGGTTTTTGTTCAGTTTGCTGCCGTGGTACCCTTTTATTTGAGCTATGGTTTGATGTGATACATTGCCACACATCAAGGTCATACTGATAGTCTCATAGTTTTAATCAAACCTGCTTGACTGATATTTCACTGCTGGCGTTTAGACACGTTCATTAAGAGCACCAACCTTCCTTTATGTCAGATAACAAAAGGGGAAATGACGAAAATGAACTCTAGGAACTAGGCTACAGGACATACAGTAGCTACTGTATATCGTTTGCCTAAAAATCATTTGTCCATCACACTTGCACTTCATCCATCTTTCTGTTCTTTATCACCCTGCACGTGACAGGGCTGGTTAAAAAAGGCAAGCACTCGTTTGACCTGCAGCGTGAAAACACGTAGTGGAGGAGTGGCCAGCGGGGACCGGAGAAATATCCAGTTGATTCATCAAATTAGCAGCATGTAATTGCGGCGCGAGGCACGTCACCGGAGGCATCGACTGTAAAGCTGTCGGCCAGCCGTCGGCAGCCATGTTTAACGAAGACTCGGGGTTCACGCCTCGCTATGGCCTGGCCGCTAGCCAGAGAGGTGTCTATCGCAACTGGCCCCCCCTCTACACACACACAGCCACCTTCATGCCCACAGCTATGCAAAACACAAACACACAGACATACACACACACACACGCACACACACACGCACGCACACACACACACACACACACACACACACACACACACACACACACACACATTCATACAGTACATACTTCCACTCACATCAGTGCTGTATTATAGTTCTACAGATAAGTAGTTGATTTCATACAAAACATATCACCCTGATATCTGTAGTAATGTCCACAGGTAAAAAAAAAAATAACACCACATATTTTCATCACTACAATCATTACTTATTTTGTTTTAGAATAATTTAAGCCAAACACAGCATGAAGCAACATGGAGATACTGTATGTAAATAATTTTACAGTCACTGCCTACACTAATAACTACAACAACACAGCAACTTAGCATAGCCTGATAGCCTAAGCTATGTGAAAAACAAAACGTGTGGTGGTCTTTGTAGATGTTCCTTGTGTTAAGTGAGTTTATCTTAGTAATTGGGACAGATGACATCATTAGTGTTCTGTTGTCATAGTTTCTGCTCCTGTAGAAAAGAGCTGCGTGGGGTTAATTTGCATAATAAATCTTAATTGAAAGCTATTAAGCCCTTGATTAGAAGCAAATCATGTACACTGCAGATAATTTCATATTAATGGAGTTTGGCATTGCATTCTCAATGTACACAAACCACTCCCTCCAACAGTCTAACAGATAGACAGACCATACCAAAAAAATTATTTGGAGTGAGATACATCTTAACTGTTCAAAATAGATCGGATATGAGGTTTGATGAGACTACATTTTTCTCTATTTTAACACACTAAAGCTGTGTTAAAAATTAAATTAAAAAACAAAAGCAATATTTTCCACAAATGCTTATTAACTCAAACAAATATAGAGGATATTTAATTTAGAATTTGCAAAACAAAAAAATATTGTTAATTTATTATCACTGAGATGATTCTGTGAATTTAAGGTGATAATTCATTTAGGTTTACATTGTGTGTGTGTGTGTGTGTGTGTGTGTGTGTGTGTGTGTGTGTGTGTGCGTGTGTGCTTATGCACATGCAAACATGCCCTCACAGTTTATGGCCGCTGTTGAAAAATATACACTATTTTGGGAAGATGAGAATGAAACATCTGAGAATGCAGAGTTTCAGGTGCTCTGATATTTCACTCCACTATGTATGCCCTCTAATTCCACTATGATGCCTTTACTCATAGATGTCTAGGTCTGATCTTTCAGCCATGTTGAATTTATAATGTCAGAAAAAAACTCCAAATCTGTTTCACAGTTTAGAATTATTCTTTTAAGTCAAGGAGTCTACAGGAAAAAAAGAACAAATGCTACTCTTCCTTTTCAGGTACTAACAAATTACTATAAATGTACTGTACTGTATCTTTAATAATTAAAATAAACAAGCAGTAAAAATACTGACAGTTTCAGACGATATTTCTGAAATGATAAATTGTGCTGACGTGAGCTCTAAGTAGATCTCATGTAAAAACCTCAGTCCCACAGCCCCTCTACCTGCACACAGATAGCCACACTGTCTTAACACAACTATTATCCCTGCACACAAAACAAGCGGAATATGACAGAAGGGGCTGAAACCTGACACACACACACACACACACACACACACACAGCTACAAACGCAGCAGCAGCAGCACCCAGAAGCTCCCCTCTGAGATGCATCTGGAGCGCGTAACCCAACACCCCTCCAGTGTTTTCAACAACTTCTCCCAAGCATATGGTGGACAATGGCCTGCTGCGTTAGGTCAGCGTATGACAAAACGCATGAAAACGGCCATGTTCCCTTTTGTGTCCCACGATAGAAGAGAACGGTGGACATGTTTTGGTTTGGGGGCACTGAGCAAATTGAAGGAAGGAGGAGAAGAAAAAAAACTCCTCCCCTTTGACATGGTTAAAAGATTATCTTGCACTTTTGGCAGGTGCACTTGGCGTCCAGTTCGATCATTTTAACTGCTGTGGCACACTGCAACACCATCAAAATTCCTGCAAGTAATCAAATACCAAGCGACACAAAAGAACTTCTGTGTTGTTGCCGGGCCTTCCCCCTTGTCCAGTTCTCTCTCTCTCTTTCTCCTTCTCCCTCTCTTTTTTCCTACATTTTTTTCTCTCTCTCTTTCTTTCTTTCTCTTTCGCTCTTTTTACAGATCAAGTCCTCTATCTCCCTCCATTCTGTCTTTCTTCCGGCTCACTCTCCTGATTGTGATATCTGTGGAGAGACCGCAGTCCAAATGGCGTTCTGTAATGTCTCTTAGCAAGGGCTGTCGGGCAGGAGTAATGACTTCTAGCCCTGGCTGCAATAAAGGCCCTCCATAACCTTGCTATTGTCGTGCCTAATGAGGAAAAAAAATCATAACAAGAAATGGGATTTTTTTTCTCCCCCCTTCTTTCTGTGGCTAGGCGATGATCACATGGAAACATTATCCACATGAATCACCCCAATGCCGTATCAAATTGTGTCATTTGCCTGGAAACTAGTGCAGGTCTCGGAGGGAAGGCAAGGTGAATGTGCGAATGCCTACTCAACGCACTGCTGCCTTCCAGTCCCCAACGTGTGCGTGCACGCGCACACACACACGCAGACACACACGCGTGTACAAAGGCAGAAACACACAACTGGCCTTACTGCATTGTAAGTGTATTCAAAAGATCACACATTCACACATATTCACAGACATAAGCCTCAACAGACAAAGGAGATTAGCACAATGTCTGCTGTCCGAATTTGATCCTTGTGTATAGTGCGTATATGATACCCCAACCTGCACTGTGCACAAAACCATTTGTGATTTGTATAACAGAAAAAAATAGATCACCAATGTGCCTCAC
>CM059270.1:3184475-3196975 GCA_030347295.1 Setipinna tenuifilis | reverse complement strand
TGATGCCAGCAAACATCGATCCACAGAACAAACTGAACATTAAAAAACTCCTCCCTCCTCGCCTGGACTTGATGATGGCAGCGAGACATTTGTTACACTAGATAACCACGAGCTTATTAAAGAGACAGCGGCCAGGAAAGCACGCGATGTAAGGCGCTCTTCATCTCAAAGAAAAAGCCAACCGATGTAGCGCCATAATGTAGCATTTTGCATCCGTTCCAGTGCATTTCCATGTCAGCTTGGTTGTAAAAAAGGATGCACTTGAAGTATCACAGGCGCTGTTGCGCTACTGTTGTAACCTGATAATTACCTTTGTATTGTTTGAACGCGATCTCTATTCTCTGTGCCACACTTTCTGCTGGAAAGCTACCATACCTAAAATACAATAGATGCTCAGTTTGCTTTATAATACTGAAAAGGTTAAAAGGTCACCAGTTTTGGTATACAGTCCAATGAAATGTACTTTAATCCATTAATGTAGTTGTGTGAGATTTTCTTGCATATCTGCACTATGCACTATGATGTACAAAACATTCACCTGCACACAGCCTAATCCTAAATCTATTTCTTTAGACAGATTTGGGCTATTAAATATCTCAGTGAGAGGTGTTTATACACACCCCACCCTCCCCAAACACACACACTCTCACAGGTATACATGGGCAGTAATGGAAACCTACACGCACACACTTACAGACACACACATACTTTTCTATTAACACATAACGCATGCACCCCTACTACCCATATATTCATACACACACTTTACGCATTTGTGTCTGTGTTTTCTTTAAGTTGTTCACTTAAATCCAGCGTGTGTGTACATGTTAAAGGGGACCTGTGTATAAGTGGTGCGCTCTAACATTGCTCTTGCATGTGTTCATTACTGAGATTTATGACTGTTGCGTATGCCAATACAGCTCATGTTAACCTTCTAGTGTTGTTTTTTTTATGAAAGATTAATGCCAGGCCCTGAACCAAGATCCTGGTTTGTAGCAGGAAAATGTCAGTTTTCTTGTTAGTGTGCCTCCTGCAGAATCATCTGAATAAGGTTCAAGTTGGTTGCAGTCTCTCTCTCTCTCTCTCTCTCTCTCTCTCTCTCTCTCTCTCTCTCTCTCTCTCTCTCTCTCTCTCTCTCTCTCTCTCTCTCTCTGTGTGTGTGTGTGTGTGTGTGTGTCCGCGCTTGTATGTTTGATTGTACGTGCATGTAATTGTGTGTGTGTGTGTGTGTGTGTGTGTGTGTGTGTGTGTGTGTGTGTGTGTGTGTGTGTGTATCAGAGATACTGGACTGCCCAAAAAAATTTACTTTGTTTTAGAAATATCAATAGTTTTATTGTGTAGAGGACTTTGGCCTTTCTTGGGATCTGTCCCTAGCTGATGATTAGTAGACACTTGGTGGACATAATGTCGGTGGAAACTTGTTAAACCCTCAAAGAACATTAAGATGGTATGCACAATATTGGCTCGCTAACGCCAGACCGCAACATCTGTACGTGTAAGTGTGTAGTACTATGCTTAATAACCTATTGGAGGATTTCACTGGGACCAACAATAAAATTTTAGTGCTGTTTAGAGCTTTTCCAAAGCCTTTTTCTCACAGCATCTATTTTCATGGTCACCATCAGAATTGAAAGCAATCAGGCCAAGATATTTCATTAGAGATTTAATTTACAGTTACTTCTAGGTTTAATTTACAGTTACAATTACTTTTGGATTCTGTAATTTAAGAGTGTTAGAGCTTTTTAGCTGGATGGGAAACTTATGAAATTTGGTGATGGCACTATTTGTAACAACTCACAGGTTTATCTGATATTTAAACAGGGTGGAGTAGTTTTTCAGTAAAACTATTAGAAAAACAACTCATTAACCTTGAACACCGCTCTGTGACTCTGCTCTGATTGGTTGTGAAAGCAGTAGTGTCCTCATGCTAAAAACGATAATAAAAGCTTGATTAGACTGCAAACTGCGTGAAATGGAGGTTGTTCGTCTATTTGTTTTATTCACCCGAGCACCAAAATGAGGCTGAGGGGTGCAGGACATGGAAAGTTGCCATTACGTTAGCAAACAGATAGACAGCTGCACCAAAGAAGAGCAAAAGGCTTAAGTCAATTCAGTCAAGTAAGACTAAAAACGTGCCTGCTTTGCCATATGGCATGCATGCTTTACCATAGACCACGAACCATAGACTTTCACTTTGCTTCAACTTGGTGTAAAGACAGTGGCTTCTATCAATAGGCATACCTACTTCCTGGTGCATGAGCAGATACTTTATGTGAACTTTAAAACTATTGGGCCTACCTGTAACCTAGATTCCCTGTTTGGTTGCTAAAATGCATAGTTGGGGAAACTGTAGCAAAATACAGCACTGACGCACCACAACAGCACTAGCCTGGCAAGATATCTGTAGGCCAGAGAGGTTAAAAGGTATTTAGCTATATTACAGAAATACCCCCCTTTTAAAATTCAATTCACACCAGCAGTACCCTCAAAAGCACATAATTGTACCTTTAAACCACTGTTTTACAACTAGTTTCTACCTCCTCAGGAGCCTTAAGGTCCAAATATTAGCCTTTGGGGGTGCATTAATGTTGATTGTACCCTCAGATACAGATTTGCAGCCCTACTGTCCCATTATTTCTGAGAGTGTGTGTAGAAGCTCAAAGTTAGGCATCAGGCATTCATGATGCCTGTCTATGAGGGTGGCAGCTGTGGTGGAGCAATTAGCTGCAGAGGAGCATAGGATTTTTTAAGCATAAGAAATTTTCAATTCTGTGATTTTCAGCTGTGTCGATTTTTGGCATGTACATAATTTCATTTCATTAACCAATCCCAGCCCTAATGCCATGTGTAGACCTTTGCGGTTCCCCGTGTACAATGCTATGTGTTTGCATATAAAATGTTTCTTGCTAAAATAGGGAACATACAGGCAAGTTTCCACAGTTCCCAGTTCCTTTAATAACAAAACCACTAAGAGTTTTACAGTGTTTTCCTTTGAGAACACACTCAAACCGCTCAGACTAATTAAACTGACGTAGGTCGTGATTCCTTAATTGTACTGTTTATGTATAGCAACAGAGCACTTGCTTCCAAAGTTGGCTGGCTGGAGTTGTCTGTCTTACTTTTTTGTATTACCATACCTTAAAAATATTTGAGTTTTGCATATGTTTTTAATAATGCAACTCACAGTGCTCATTTGCATTAAGGAGTTGAACTGTGTAGTTCTGCAGCCTGTGCTGCAAATGGCTGCTGCTGGGTTGGTCTAATTAAAATGCGCTCCTATGATGAAAGCAGGGGAGGCCTGGGGAATCCAGACCTGTTTCTGATTCCGAGCCGAAATTTCATGTGAAATGGACAGCCGGTGATTGAAGTCTTGAGAGTCATAATTTTCAAAGTACAACAACAACATATGCATATTGTTAACAACAGATGCTTAATTTGAAAATCTAATATGTGTAACCCAATTAAATAGAAGGAGGCAAAAGAACCGTGGGTAAAAAAGGAAATAGCCAGACTAGGGAAGGGGGAAGGTTTTACTTTACTTACCAGGAGTGGGAGCCTTCAAGTGGATGCTTACACTACTGATCTAACAATGGCTGTTCTACTTTATGTCATGACATACCACTGGCTCCACACTTTCAATTCATTTTCATGAATACGTAATCCACTCTCTTTTTTTTTCATTTACGCTGATTACAGTTTGTACTGGTTATGTTTACACTGTAGTTAATTTTCTTGAAGAGAGGGGATGGATGTCTGGTAAGCCGTGACAGACCGCGGGCTGCAGACTTGGGCACTGAAGCCCCTGTTGGGCTGTTGCCGTCTCCTCTGTCCAACCTCAAATCCAGCTGGAAGAGGTTAATTATTTCTCCAGGCTACTAAAGACTCGACTGCCATAATGTCCAGTTACTGTATACTCCACCCTTGAGCTTTTCCTGTGATAATTACACTCATAAAGTATTTGATCTAAACTGTGAGAGCTGTTGAATGTTGGTATAGGAAGTGTATATTTTACTGTGTGTCTCTGCTTTTGTCTATATGTCTGTACTGTTAAAAGTCATGCATAGAACCAACTTAAAAAAAGTTAAGACATTGTGTTGCACGGATCTTTTTATGTCGGTGTAAGTTAACAATATCATGTGCCACGTAGTGTAGTGTAGTACGTTGCCCTAATTTGTTTTATGTTAGTTCTGTGCTTCACGTTTTTACGGTGTACAGTATGTTGTGCATATGGCTGTGTGGATAAATGAAATAAAGGGCTGTAAAGGCAATGCTATCCATGCCATGTGAGTGTTGTCTGTCACACAAAGCTACTTGACCTATTTCCTGTGCTGTAATCTATGGTTAAGGCAGCCCGCTGAAAGGGCCTCATTACTCATGCCCGATTTCCAAGTGCAGTGCTTAAAGAACACAACTCCATGGGACGACCGACACATGCAACTGTGCCTTTGCAAGCTCGCACACACACGCACACACACACACACACACACACACACACACACACACACACACACACACACACGCACGCACGCACGCACACACACACACACACACACACCAAGACATAGATGTGGGGGAATAGGCTCTCATGTTGTTAACTGCATGAATATATGTGTTTGTGCCACATGTGTATTAATGTCTGTGGTGCTTGTGTGTTTCACATTAACATAAAGTCTAGCTTAGAAAACAAATGTGCTGACTTACTAACTTATTAATAATCAGGTAACAGCCACATTCAGCCGAGTCTGTTGTCACTGGTGTGTGGAGCTGTGATATTTCTTCCAGTTGGCTGTTTTTAAAAAATGCTCTGCGTGAGTCTGTTTCCTGTTGACAAAACATACGCATCTCTCAGGCGATGGCCATGTCACACACTGTTTTGGCATATCAAAGGTGATATGGACAAGATGTGTCACTGGCGGCTGTCAATCCACAAGTGTAATGTGCCTGAGACCAGCAGGGTAAACAGATTGTAGCCCGAGGAGCTTTCTCTTTAAGCCTCTCATCCGACATCCCTCCAGGAACACCGGTCTGACACTTTTCAGTCGCGAGAGTATTCATAGCTGTATGCTCTTTAAAAGTAAAAGGCTCTGTTTGCAGGAATTTCTTTTCTGCACTTTCATTCACAGCTCACTGTTGCTGCCATATTTCATGCTCTGCCAATATAACTCTCAAGTAGAACAAGAACAAAAAACAACAGAGAAATGTATCAGCGTGTGTTGTTGGATGTGATGAATGTAATTGTGTTGATGTAGACTACTGTGTCAGAATATGACTCAGTGTGTATGGCATGTGTTTACACAAGTGTATCTGCATGTGTGTGTGTGTGTGTGTGTGTGTGTGTGTGTGTGTGTGTGTGTGTGTGTGTGTGTGTGTGTGTGTGTGTGTGTGACAGTGGGAGACCTCTCCGTACTGAGGTAGAGGCATCAGCTCCGCCTGTCACTTGTCTCTGGGGATCTGTGTGGTGTGTGTGGACAGCGTGTCCACCCTGGGTTTGTCAGCGTCTGTCCGAATCTGACCTGTCATGTCCGGGGTCTGTTCGCCAATCCTGATGGACGTTTCCAGAACTCTGTCCGCGTGTCCATCACTGTGTAGGGGGCTGGGGCGGTGTGGGGGGGTGGGGTGCAGGGGGTGTGTGGGGGGGGTCCATGTGGCACATTTGACACAAGGGATGCTGAGGTCTGCTGACAGATACAGAGGGTGGTCTGCACTTCTGCCAGCCTCCATCACACACACGCAGGGGCACGCAGGCCTGACGGCAGCCGCTGGAGCTGCTGCCTGGACATAAATGCTCACTTGTGGTCAATCGATATTTTACACAGTGATCGCTCACTTTCGATTGCCAGGGGGTGTCTTTCGGCTTTTCATGTATTTCTGTGGTTGGGATTGTACTTCTGTGTGGGGGTCCTGTCATGGTTGACGAGTGGCCTTGTATCGCATTCCGCCATTTCCTGTCTCAAAGTTTCTTGTGGGGTTCTTAAGGGTGGGTGCGTGTAGGCACAAATAAAATGCAACTCGAAGGACGTCGAATAAGCTGAGGAGTTGAGTTGAAATGTCAGGGTAGAAGTTCTACTTGAAAACTATTCCTCTTGAAAGTAAAATAAAAAACACCCTAAAAACACGCACATACAACTTCTGTTGGCTGTTTCATTATCTGCGCTCTCATCTGCTTGTGTTATCAAAAGTAATCCCATCTTTATAGGGCCACCAGTCTTGCCCGTTTCATAAAATACGCAGAGAAAATCATTTTAAACGTTAATTTCTTTTTACGAGATGTGGAGAAAGAGAGACAGAGAGAGAGAGAGAGAGAGAGAGAGAGTCATAGTCAGCCTAGTTTTTTTCTTTTCCCTGCTTTGTGGTGGCAGAGATGGCTGCCTCTCCTGTGTCTCTTTTTTTTCTCTCCCAACTTGTGAAGAGGACAACTCCAGCTTTTAATAAACATGTAATAAGAAGGAAAACAGCTGGTAGCCTCGGCGCAGATGGTGCGGATCCCAGCATCTCGGAGGAGGGGACCACACATGCAGATGGCTCATTATGCCAGCATTTGGTTATGCATATTGCACAAAAAATATTCCAATGCTTAACCACTAGTGTAAGCAATACAGGTGTTACTATCTCTCTGGCAGGCTCGCTGTATGGCAGACATACTGTGAGATGCTGCTTTTGGTCACAGCAGTGAAGCGTGGACCGACCATATTTTTGAGGTCGACCATTTTCTACCGATGCATAAAGGCGCGTTTGCTTGATACACGTGTGTCACTATATGCATCACTATGTGCATATATATGTGAACATTTTAATTGGATGGTTAAGAGTTTGCAACTTCATGTAAAATGAAAATTTCCCTTGTCCCCTCCCTCCCTCTCTACCCCCTCCTTTCTCCTCCCTCCCTTCATCCCCCCTCCTCCCTCCCTCCCTTTTTCCCTCTCAGTCTTTCACTTTTCTGCCTTCTGTGTGCCTTGTCTCTCATATGCACACATTATAAGTGAGAATTTTTTCCAGGCAGTTGGCCATTACAGAAATCCGCAAATGAGGAACAACTCTCTCCTGTGGTTCATTTAGCCTGCATCCGTTTGCCACTTCTGAGATTTTTATCTTTCTGAAACATTCCTGCATAAATGTCCCTCTCGGCATGTCCAGGGCCTCCAAATGAGATTTGAAACATTCATGAAAAAAAAGAGTCATCCAAGGGAGGCCTGAACTGTGTATAGGTTTAACAAAACGGGTCATGCCAGTGGAAGCACCCAGTGTAATTGCTTTGATGAAGGTCATAGATGCAGCACTTGCCTCTGTGACTCCTGGAAGGTCCAGGTGAATGGGCAGTGTTGGCCTAATGGTTAGGGAGTTGGTCTTGGGATTGGAGGGTTTCAGGTTCGGTTTCCATACCAGTAGGGCAAAAAATGAAATGAAAGGGATAATAAAAAATGTGGGGAGGGTGAATAACTAGTGCTCCCTATCCCTTGCCCTTGAGCAAGGCATCTAACCCCGGAGTGTCCCTGTATGTAATTCACTGTAAGTCAGTCTGGATAAGAGTGTCAGCTAAATGAAGTGAAGTGCAGTGTAATGGCATGTGCTGTGTGTTAACCATAGAGTTGCCTTTACAGCAACTCTCTCACACTCACCAACTTCATTATGTGATGAACTCAATACGCACTTCTCTTATCTGCTATTTTTCTTTTTTAATTTGATGATTAAGGGTGTCTTAATCATGGTAGTGAAACACCTTCAATGCCCTTAATAAGAACATTTCTCTCTCTCTCTTTTTCTTTCTCTCTCTCTCTCCTATGTCTCTCTCTCTCTCTCTCTCTCTCTCTCTCTCTCTCTCTCTCTCTCTCTCTCTCCCTCCCTCTCCCTCTTGCTTAAGCTTGGTGCACTGTGTGAAGCAGGGGAGCTGTCCTCTCTCATCTGTAGTGTGTCTCAGTGTGACCTTTATCCTGGCAATAACTATAATGCACTTTAGCACATGCCAGTCTGTGGGGGGACCACTCCACGAGTCATATGTTAGGGACTCGACTTGAGCAGGAACCATCAGAGGGACAGCAGTCTCTGCCTGATGCTTCACGCCTCCCCGGTACCCAACACCACTGCAGTCTTAGGTCTTTCCAAGATTTAACTCCTCGTGACACACTGCTGTGTGTGCGAGGCACATCTTTATGATGTCAGAAAGAGATGTGCGCATACTGTACTTTGTCAGGGTAAAATGCGTCTGTTTACATCTTTTATGTTTTCATGGGACTACTTCCCAAGATTATGAGGCACACCACCGTGGTTGTTTTTGGGGATGCCCAACTGTGCCGGCTGGGAAACGTGATTAATAAATGAGGTTCGTTAGACAGTGCCAGCAGTTAGCATCACCTGGGTTTTCTGCTCAGCCTTGGCTGATTTTATTGCTCATCAGCGGATCAGCAGTGTTGTCAGGTCGGCTCCATCTCTTTGATGGCATCACTGACAATTAGCGAGACACTGTCGCACAAAACCATCTGGACAGGCACATTTCTCACTGCTGAGCCCGACAGTTTCTGGCCCTGCAAAAAAATACAGCTCAAGGTCAGGTTTTGGGCTCCTGCGGTATCAGATTCCTGTGGCGACAGACCATGGACTCTTGCAGCTCAGCTGTCACACGTCAGCCCAGGTCAGGCGCCAACTAACAGTTAGAAAGAAAGAATGACTGGCAGCCCTCTGTACTGGGCTGGTAAAAACATACCGAAAAATAAGACGCACTTAAGAGGTCAAGGCATGAAATATTTCATCTCTGTCCCAGAAACAGACAGACAGACGGACAGACAGGCAGGCAGGCAGATTGACAGACGGTTTTGACAGGCCAGATGCACACAGCTATATTGAAAGCAGAGATGGAGCAATATTAAAAGACAGACAAAATAATATGAAAATGCTGTGTGATAATATTGACATTTTGGACCGACTCCAGGCCTCATTTATTAGCGATTGTTGGCGCGGGGTAGAGGAGCAGGTCAGGGAGGGGTCACGAGCCTCCAGGAGATTACAGTTTGGCAGCTTTACTACAGCACCAAATATGATAGACCTGACACGTCATTTTTTCCCTGCAAGAGCACACTCAGAAAAGCCATCAATTACCAAGTGGGAGCAGGAAATTGATTCTCTCTCCCTTCTCTCTGCTGCAAATGTTCCCCATAAATATGCATTGATGTGATCCAGCACGTTTTATTAACTTTGAGAGGGGGAAAGGTTGGTCGTTTAAGAGCAGGTTAGCTGCTCGGGCTAGAAAACAAGACTTACTATAAGATTATATTTGATTCTTATCCTTCTCACTCAGACACCCCCACCACCAACCTTTCTCTCCTCTTTCTCCTTCTCTCTCTCTCTCTTACTGTCAACTCAAATTTCATGTTATACAGTGCAGTGTGGGGACTTCATGACTAATGGAGAGCTGGTTGATTTCAGTTAAATAAATAGTCAAACACAATGTTCTGGATAAGGCAGTTTCTGAATACCATTATTTTTTTAACTTTCAACTTCAGATGTGAAAAACAGCACCCGTGTGAGTGAAGAGTTGGGTTTGTATGCGGTGCTGTGCTGTGGTGCTATTTGAGGGACTGATGCCCTCTTGATGGTAGCTCTGCAGCTGTACATTTCTTCTTTTTTTTTCACTGATGATGCCTAGTCTGAACTTCACCCCGCACATTTCTCTAACATTACACCACCCAGACATTGATGTGAACAGATGTGCCTTACCGTAGCTTTGGATGGAAATATTACATGGCTGTGCCTGGAAATGTGGCGCAACTGTTCATTTCACTCAAAGATATATGAGGAGTGCATGGGAAAAAAACGGGCATAATCACAAAATCAAATTTTTCAGGTTACTCCCCCTATTGGTAGTTGCATTAAAACCCCAGCTTTTTCCTAACGTAATCCTGTAAATAAATGAGCATAGTCTCTACCATTTTAAAACAACATTTACTTATAAAGTCAAATAAAAAAGCAGAGTTATAAATTCATTTTCTCCAGTTCTGCATTTTGTGACCATGCCCGTTTTCCCTGTGGACTCATCATATGTGATCTGAAAGCAGGCTCTGGGTATCCGGATTTGTGACATCAGACATTTACCCTGTTATTATTTGTGTTTTATGCTTAACAATAGCTTAAGAAATAAACAAACTAAGCAAAAAATGCATATGTGGCAGGTTTTGTTTTAAAATGTCATGATACTGTAAGTTTTTTTCTATGTCTGGCTGTGCCACTTGTGCGGTAAGTGTTTTATGTCATTTAAGGATGTAGAAGTGAAAAATATTAAACAGCAATGGACACTGAATTGCAAGCATAAAGCAATTTAATACAGCTGCAAGAAGCAATGAGGGGGCCAAGCACTGGCCTATGAGATATGATAATGCCAAATTTTTTGTGCACCCTCTGAATCAGCTTCATTGCATAATTCATGTTTGGCTAGTATACTTCAAAGTGATGCTGAGATAATGACCTGAATTCCTGTTTGGTGCCCTCACAATGAATTTTGGTTGCTAAAACTGCTATGTCGACTCAGAAAATCTCTGGTGATTTAGCATGTTTTGTCTTAAGACCCTTTGCTTTATTAATCCATTGCAGAATTGTGTTTTTAGTAAAAGCACACAAGGAGTTATAAGCAAAACTACAGTTTTTCTATAACCACATTTCCTGGCACCAAAGCCGCCATATTTGGTATGCCTTCTCCTTTTTGGGTCCCAAGTGCCTTTTTCAAGGTTGGTTGGCTATGTTAAAATCAAAGACAAAGACATGATCTAACTTCCGGTTTTGTCAGTTTCGCCACCCAATTTGATTGACTGTGACATGTGAGCGCCTTCAACTAACAAATCAGGGGGTTCCTTTGTGAGGCCTGATCTTATATATGCAACGTTTTGGAAAAATTGGGCAAAATTTGTTACCTTTAAAAAGTGAATGTACGGATCAAAACGTATGTCCAACTTTGACCTGTTGGTGGCGCTGAAGCCTGTGCTCCATTGACATGAAACTTGCTGTAATTTATCTTGGGGCTGTGCTTAGCAAGTGTGCAATGTTTCAACATTTTTCTGCATATCATTCTAGCGGCTGCCATAGACCTCTATGATGGAAGAATAATAAGAAAAAGAAAAGCTAGAAACACTTAGGGTGCCTTTGCAGCTTCTCTGCTTGGACCCGAAATAAGTGCAAATTTTCAACATTTTCTTGCATATGGTTTTAGTAGCTTCCATAGATTCCCATGGCAGAAGAAGAAGAATAAATAGGAAAAGCTACAAACACAATGGGTGCACAGGTTCGCTGCTCAGCCCCCAATAACAATTTTTATAACAGACATAAAGAGAATACAACACCCTGGCTCACCTGCCCTCATCTACTTCTTCTCTACAGAACAGCTACAGGAATGGTCATTCAGAACACAAAATGCTGTGCATACGTTAGGCATGTCCGTTCATTGTCATGCATGTGTGCTCACTGGTAAGATGGGGGCATGGAGGGGCACTCTAACAAACCTCTTCCTGTCTGTGTTTGTTTTAAGGAAGCTGCTGATGCAGAGGCTGTGTTGAATGGCTGCCGTTTGAGGATGGCAGATAGTGACAGGTTTTTCTGAGGGGCAGAAGAGGCCTGTACCACCCCCCTCTCAGCCATATCGAGAGAGGGAGAGAGAGAGAAAGAGAGAAAGAGAGAGAGAGAGAGAGGAAGAGGAAGATGTGGTGCGTAAAGGAGCCTGTTACTTACTGACCGCAGGGGCCTCCACAAATGAGCAGTCCTCAGTGGAGGTGAGAGATGCAGAAGAGCCAACAGCACGCAGTGCCTTCTGTAGCCCCACCACACTCTGACTGGCCATGCCTGGCACGCATGCTCATGCTCACAAATACGCACACACACACACACACACACACACAGGAACACAGAAAGTGTGTACAGACCCCCCCCACCCCCTACACACAAACCCACATACACACACAGACACATACACACATGCACACACACGCACACACTCAAACATGGACACATGCACAAATTCACAAACATCAGCATCACCCACATCTGCCCCTTCATATTGGGTGTCACATGGAATCAGCCAGCGTGGCAGTTAACCCTTTGCTCATGAATAACATGCAGGCCTGGGGCGGGCCGTGTGCATGTGAATGTGAGTGTGATGCTTAGTGTAAGATAATGATGAATACTAGGATGAGAGTGTGTACATTGAGTTTGCATGTATTCCTAGCTTGTAAGTTGCCTCAATACCAAAAACTAGGCCTACTGTTTTAAAAAAGTCTTGCTGCAACACAGTGTACTTTACAAACGTACCTCTAAGTGACACTGGTGCAAAATGCAATGTAACCACGAGAACATGGAGTACTTCACCCAAAAGTAGCTTGTGCTATCAAACAGTGTGATGAAATCTACATTTATAGTACCACAGCAGTCTCACTTGCCTTGCATCTTTGCAGGAAAGACTTTAGCATATCTGGGTGTTCTACACGATCAACAGACATTTCAAGGCAAGCACAAAGAACAATGATTTC
>CM059270.1:3166975-3179475 GCA_030347295.1 Setipinna tenuifilis | reverse complement strand
GCGTGTCTGTGTATTTTATGGTCATAATTAGCTAGTGATCTTTTTTTGGTTATTTTGTGTATGCGTATGTCTCGGTAGGATATGATAGTTTTAAAGTAGATATACAGATGTACAGTATTGTACCTCAGAGGACACTAAGCTGCTTTAATGCCAAGATGCCATGAAGAAATAGGCACATACAACATAACACAAAGTCATAAACAGACAACAGTTTCATCTTGGATATTACCTTAAGGAAAAATACGATGATTATGGATGTTTTTTTTTGTTTTCATTTTAGACAATTGGTCAGTTTTCACACACTGAGCTACAGTATTATGTAGACAAACAAATGAATGCACGCACATCAAAATGATAGTTGCCAAGTGAACAGTCATTCATGAATCAAACGCTGCTCATTTCTGTGAAAAAAAAAAAAACGCAGCATAAGTCACAATTGGGCAAAACAAGTGACAATTGAGCAAATGTTGACAAATTGAACCTGAGTAATGCTCCAAACTTTTTTTTGTCATTAATGCCAGTGAGATTTAAACTGAAGGAGAAATTCCCTATCTCAGTTCTATGCTCACATTTGTGTGGCGTGAGATCCAACAGCTTTGCACAGACATGAATGACAGACTCACTCCTCAGGAAAAGTAGGGCAATTATTATTGCATATAAGGACTGTTTATAATTAATATATATATTTATATAAAAAAGAAAGGCAATTTGCTCTGAATTGGAGTAAGGTTCGCTATCTGATTCAAATTTCATGAGCAGTGTCAGATGTTGGGCTACTCGTTTGTACTGAAGTCATTTCCATGAAACAGAATTCGCAAGTTAGTTAACTTTTAGATCTTTACTAAGGCTTTCTCCTCATCCACACTTATTATCACGGGTACAGTGAGCGGAAGTCATACATATAAACCTTCAATTAGCTCTGGCGCTACAGGACTCTGATGCTTCCCATGTGTGTCTCTGTTCTGTCTTCCTTTTGCCAAACTGTTGAAGCACTTTGAGGTACATCCTTTGTATGAAATGTGCTATACAAGTAAAGATGATTATTATATTGTTATTATTAATAAACCTACTACTAATAGTAATAATAATAAAATATAGACAATTGGTGTATTCAACAGCTTTCCCCTGTCGCGAAAAACACACCAGCCCGCCTTGCATGGTCTCCAGGCAGGATATCTGCCCTTATTACCTTAGTGACACTGCTGGACCAATGTGCCTCAAAATGAACTTGTGATGTGTGAATATTTAACAGTGAGCCGTCAGGTCCAGTGCTCTTCAATTCGGCTACCTTACACAGGGAGGGGGGCTCTTGCTAATTGTAGAGGTGTGTTTTATCCATCAGTGTAAATTATTCAGCTGCACTGCTGATCACTCTTTCAGGCTGGGGGGAGAGGGAGAGGGAGAAGCAGAAGAAGAAGAAGAAGAAGACAAAGCCTGACGGAGGTGGTACTGTTGTTACCCCCCCCCCCCCACCCCCTCCAACCCCCGTCTTTTTTTTCCCCAGTCTTCCTCTCCGCTCTCTGATCTGGAGGCTCCTGCATCCCGCAGGCTTCAGGCTCAGCCCCCGGCATGCAGAGTAAACAAAGCCCTGGCCAGGAAGTCATAAATCCAGCGATGGAGCGCAGAGAGCAGAAGGGAAGACCTGGGCGAGGATAGATGAAAAAGCGGATAAAGACTAAACATTGCTGCTATAAACGTGTGTTCTCAGTGTGGCCAAAGATCACTGCAAGTCAGCACTAACTGAATTCATTGCTCTTAGTACTTATCTGTTGTTGGGGTAATGACTGGGATAGAAAAAATGACCAAACCTAACCTCATCTAAAACAAGGTGAAACAAGTGGCATTATAGTTAGTAACTATATACTCTGCTATGTTTTAGAGATTTGTCAACAACTATGATTTTGTTAAAAAATCATCCGTCAGAGAATACATCAGCCCTTGATATTCCGAAATGACACAGTACACTTGTAAGTGTCTAAGCAGATATTTTACAAGTAAAGGGTTGGAAGTCATGATTATTTAAACAGAAGGTCATGTCAGCAGTGACGCTGATCTCCTGTGCTGGAATGACTTGATTTCCTCTGTGCCTCTCATGAGCAAGTGATGGATCTGCTTTAACTCGCAGAGCTCACAAGCTCCCAAATGCCATGCCAGTACAGAGCACCTCTGTCAAATCTGATCAGCTAAAGCCCCCCCCCCCCCCCCCCTCTCAAGAATCCTCTCTTCACCCAACATGCCTTTTTGTTTTAATAATTTGGATAGTGCTGTGCCTCATATTCACTCCAAGGATAGAGGTAGTAGAACTACTTCAGAGATACACATGTAGATACGCTGGCACTGATCACCTTACTGCAGAATGAAGACATGTCGTGTTTTTAACTGGGAAAAGAGAAATCAAGACACTGCAAATCCTTGCACCTGTAATTCTGTACTTGCTCAGTATATATATATGTGTATATTCTTTTCTACAAAAATAAAAAAAATTAAATTAAAAAAAAGATTCGTAGATAAACAGATTAAGATCCTGATCTGTATCTACACTTACACATAAATACTGTGTCCCTCTACCTTATATGAACGTTTACATAGTTAGGTCCAGTTCTTTTTAAATTCAGTAAGAAAGCACACACACACACACACACACACAGATGGAAAACACACACAGTGATGGACTAAAAAATATAATACCCATGAACTCCCTATCAGGGGCAATGATAAAAATATGCCAGAAGACAAACAATATGCTGCAACATTTTATTTAAAAAAAGAGAAACAGAACTTAATTAAATAGCATTTAAAGTTGACTCCTTGATAAATAATTTGTAATAGATAAAATACCCATTCTTTGTTTGATAGTCTTTTATTTTCTCACTAGAGTATATTTCATGAACTAACACCTGAAATAAAAGTTGTTTTTACTGAAATTTGGATCCTAAATTGTAGATTTCGATCCTGATCTGTGATGTTACACATGGACAAGACAGAGATGACAAAGTGCATGGGGCATTTCATACAAAAATAGCAGTTGTTACATGACCAAAAAATATGTTTTTACGGAAATAATCTTCCACTTTGATGGAAAGAAAAATGGGTAGCAACCATCCAACACACTAACCTGCAATTTATCTGAGGACAAGATGAATCGCCTAGATCAAAATATGTCAGCATCCTCTCATCTGACTTTCCTTTTACACATAATCCTGAAGCTCGAATCACACATCCATGTCATACAAAAGCTGAGTGATGCATAGATATGACAAACAAAAGCAACTCAATCAAATGACAAGCAGCCAAGCACATCACCCTGTTCATCTTTTCAAGTCATCCCAGGACTGGCTATTCAGGCTGTGCCCCGTGGCTACCCGCAGCAGCTCTTCATATTCTCCAGAAATAGCCTGGCTCATCTTTCACAAGAAACAAGGTTGTCTTCCTCAGGAGTATGGATGGGGTTCATTTGAATTTCTGTCTGTGTGACGGGCAGGATGACTGTAATGTGTGGTTAATATTGAGGTTTTGGGAATGCTTGGTGTTTCCCTGTCCTGTGGGGCTCTCATCATCGTGCAACATATCGTGCGATGAAACGTGCCATCAGACATCCTGTCACATAATGCTACCTGTCAGCAATGGCCAACATTTGCACTTTAGCATTGTCTTCCCCCCAGACAAACAAAACGATCAAGTTTTGGCAATTTTTTTCTTCTATTACGTTAAACCTTAAGCTTAAGATGCACTTCGCAGACTAAGGACTTTCATTCTTAGCTAAGAAATATATATATTTTCCCTATAAACAACTGTGGTTGTTGGTGCCATTAAAGACAATACAATTCTCCTGGATGTTGTCTCTTTGTTTTCAAGATGGCGCACATTCCAGCGGGATCTAAGATTAACAAGCTGTGACCCCTCAGTCGACTAGCGAGTGAATCAGAGGGTGTGAGAGGCTCTGGCAGCATCCTTTCCCTAATGCCACCCACAAATCACCCAGAGTGCCTGTGCATGCTTGTCCTGTCCAGCACTAGCTCCATAAATCTCAACAAATTAAGCACGGCCCCAAATCCCTGGTGATCAAATCCAGTTTCATGCACATTTTTGCACTGTTTCTGAGGTATACTATTTTCCTCAGTGTATCTCTCTTTCCTACGAGTGCAATTGACCTTTTAATATTCTGTTTTGTGGTGTTTACTTTTTGACTTTAGGTCTTAATTTGTGGTGCTACCCATGTAAACCAGGTATCAGGTAAAACAAAAGAGAAACAAAGGATTTATAATGTACAATGTTTATTTTTTGCCAAATGACTGTGTAATAAGAGAGTACCACTTCCACAAAGCTCCTCTACACTGAAATATGCAGGATGGAAAATATGCCTGTATATTCATTGTTACATCGGTGTTTAAAAATAAAATGTCTGAATTGTGATTACAACAAAAAAGAAGAGGCATTCTTATAACTGACTGATAAAAGCATGACAGTCATCCCCTTTCCCATCACACAAGTGTGCACGTACACACACACACACACACACACACACACACACACACACACACACACACACACACACACACACACACACACACACACACACACACACACACACACACAGCACTGACATATTTGTTCTTTAACAACAAATCAGTGCCAGAAGAAGGCTGGCACCTGAGCAGAGAACAATGGCGAGATGAAGCCGAGATTGTCTTCATTAGCCACATTAATATTCATAGAAAGTAGAAAATCTGACACCAGAGAGGACTTGCTAACCTTTTCCCGTATGAGATTTTTTCTCCCCTCCTTAACACAATTAAAGTCCGGCAATGACTTAATTAATGCGGCTTTCTGTCAGGCGCTTTAAAGGACTGTCAATTGGGCCGGTGTCCGCCTGTCAGGAGAGGAGAGAGACAGTCATCCCACTCAACGGCAAGACAGGCGCAATCACATCGCCGGATAAAGTCAAATTCCCAGACACCTTGCCAAATTGATTCTTTTAAGTGCTTTCTTGTAGATTATCATTTTTTCCTTTCCATTCTACCCACCTCTTTCTGCTTATGCCTTTCAGATCCGGTATGTACTGTATCTGGATGTGTTTTAGGTCTAAGGGATGAATTGGCTGCTTTGTGAAGTATGGGGTCTGCTGTAATTTGTTTCGGACTTGCAAAGAAATGTTAATATCACAGTTTTTGAAGAGACATAAGGGGGACAATTACATATTGTCTTTTTAATCCTCCAAATCTGATAGCGAAGAAGCACAGATATTTTTCTTTTAATGCAGACTCACCTTGATAGTTTCCCAAATTACATTTAATTTTAAACCTGCCGAGTTTTCACTGTTGTGGTTATAGTAGGTTTTAAAACCGGTTTGCTCTTTTTGAGACGGTGTGCTCTTAACCATTCTAATGAACGAAGGTCTGTAACTGTAGGAATTTCACAACTTTTATGAGAAATGTGACAACAATAAAACAACAACAGCAACTGCAGCACAAAAGAAAAAGAAAAGTGCATTTGGTTGGGGGTGTCAGCAGTGTTGAAGTGGCAGCCACTGGCTGTCTAAACAAGATGACAGCTAAGATGGCTCCTGCTAATGACTGATTCTCCCTCTCACACGTGCTTTCATCAAAAAATAACTTTGGCTCGTCAAATGGCAGCGGCCAGAATTGTGGTAATGGCTGTGGTGGCACTGAGTGCCTGCTAACAAGTCTGCATGGATCTAACAGGGCAGCAGTGATGGCAATTTGATGATGCTCTATGGAGGAAATGCAGAGAAAGGGGAGTGCTCTCATTCACAGAGAGACTGGCATTGTCCTTACAGCATTGGACATTCTGGGGAAACCATCTGTTCTCTGCGGAGGTAGAGAGGCATTTGCTCTCAGCCGAATACACAATAAGTTTGTTCAAAATCATTTTGCCGAGCTAACAAAGCCACAATGAATCATGTCTGGGCTGATCTAATCTATTTACATTATTTAGCAAGAATTAGTGAGATTTGTGACAGTTTGCACATATTGTCTGTTTATGCCCCTTTTCCACAGTATTCACAAAATGAAATAATTTTAACTGGACATATGATTTAAGGAAAATAATAATCAACAGGGTGACAGTAGAGCAAGCAGATGCTGTATTGAACAGTTCAATGTGAATTCCCTAAGCTGGGGAGGGGGAAAAAAAAACAGGTGCTCCAATGTATTGTCCTGAATACGATATAATTCCCTTGTCAGGAGCTGAGCTTAGGGAGACATATTAAAACAGCCAAGGTTGCTCTCACCGTCAAATGCAAAACAATGGATGCCGCACAGTGTAATCATGTCTGGCTGTGAGGGGCGATAGCTAATTGGAATTACACCAGCACAGGCATTGAGCTCATTAAAACCTCGAGTACCACCTCATGATAAACAGTCACTTTAAGAGTTGGCACCAAGGTGATCAGCCAAAGGCTTTTTTCTTTTCTCGATGAACACATCTCGTGCTTGAAACCCCCGTCTCTGTGAATTCTAAGCTTCTTTTCCTAATTGCCACTAGATATTAGTGCAAAGCTAACAAACCTCACACTCCTACCTGCAAGGCTAAAACACCTCTTATCAACATGTCAGTCATATCATCGCAGTGAGAAGTAAATACTATGCAGTAATGATTTAAAAAATATAAGGAAAAAAATACATACAAGAGTTTAATATTCCAAAATGTTTTATCTCAAAGTACTTGGGTGCACTGTATATTTATAGCACTAATGACAATATTCACATTTTTGTAAAGGCACATTATTTTTTATTAGTCAGACCCTGGTGATACGCTAAAGCCTTGTCAATTACAGCAGCTTATTGGATGTTCCAGGTGTCAGACTGCATGACAAGATGTCGGCCATCTTGTGTTGTGCTGGTTACAGTTGCCATGGCGCCATTATGAGGAGGCAATGATGACAGTTAGTCAGAAGAGTGACAGCTCTGCCTGTAATTGACTCATTCGGCCCGTTGTTAAATTGATCTCGCCCAAAATAACCCCTCGTCCCCGGCATTTCCATCACCCATCATTAGCCTTCGCCTGGATGGGCTCCTGGACGCGCCATTTTGTCTGTATTCAAATCCCTTTAATACCATCTCGTGTTTAAAGACTGCCCATAAATCCCAGATCAGGTCTTAATGGCCGTCGCTGGTCAGGCGGTAATATGTCATTGTTCTCAGGCGATCAGTCGGTAGGGAATAGACCATGCCAGTCTTAGTAATTGCACACACAGTAAGATTTATAACACCATTATGTTCACCCATGAGAAATAATTTAGACACAGAATAGAGTAAAATTCGTCTACTTACTGATCCACCAAAATTTCCACTGGGGCACTGGCTGTTTTTTTTTTCTTGAAAGATTTCACAATTCATGAGTTGCACTATATCAACATGTCTCTGACCGCATCTTAAAATCTTTGGGCTTTGAGCGTCCACAGGTTAGTAGATACGTGTAAAAACAACAGTGAGGGGAATAAATTGTAAAGCTATTGATATCCTGTCAAACAAAAAAAAGGGTAGTGCAACAAATGATTTAGTCTTGTGTGTGGCAGTTTAACCTCCTAATTTTTCAAACCGCCGTGTTCTCAAGACGTAGAAGCGGCATGCTTTAAAACTTTGTGCTTAAACCGCGGTCACAAAAATAGAATGCACACATCCTCACAAGCAACTGGGCTCATCTAGGTAGAGCAGGAAGATAAAGCGCTAAGAAAAACACACCTGTACTGCGCTCCCAGAGGTGTTTGTCACGGGAGATCATCGGCAGCGGGCTGTTGTCAGGCTATATGCGCGGGAGTCCCAGTGAGTAGCACATGGCTTTGTTGTGCCAGCTCCAGGGGCCTCCTGTGAGAGGGGCAGGTGTGAGCCCATGCAGAAACATCACCTTGGTGAGGAGGATGGGGTCGGCCTCTCCTGGGCCCAGTGAAACACCTCAGAGCTGGGGAGAGAGAGGGCAGGGATGAGTTGTGCCTGTCAAGGACTAATGAATCACCTGTCAGATCGTTTGGTCTTGAAAGGCCACAGGCCAGTCAAGTAGACCCTTATGGGTTGTCCTACTAAAACCACTGCGTTATCAGTCCCAAAGGATCTGTTGTTAATTGTAACATTTTTCTGTGTAAGAGAAAAGTTAAAAATTTGTCACAGGCTCAAACAGGATTCAAACACTTCCTTTTGCACAGTTTGTGCATGAAACATCCTTTTATTACATTTGTGAAACATTTTAATTTTAACTCCGCTTGCATGATTCCCTCTTAGATGAAGAAGAAGCCTCCTGAAGGCTGTAGGTGACAGCCAGCTGGGTCAGAGGAGCCGTGCTGCGTGTTTGTGACAGGCCCAGCCCCGCCTGAATAGCCGCCAGCGCCGCTGAACTTCAGCGAAGAAGAGAAGTGGTGGTGTGGTGTGCTGGAGAAGGCAGCCATCAAAAGCCGCTCAGTCATGCAGCCAGTTGTTCAGGGTTGTTCAGAGCCACTCCAAGGGGTTTCTTTTTATTCTTTGGTGGGGCGGACCACTACTCCAGGGGTCCCCATCAAACGCTTGACAGCAGTCAGATCGTCTTCTTGCAATCAAATGGAGTTTTATTAGATCTGTCTGCCGCAGCCCAGCTCCTCTGCAAAAACATGTTTTGTTCTCTTTAACCTATTCCACTGGGGATGCAAACCAGCAGTGACACTGTCATTGGTGAGCAATGCCGTGTGAGTCCCTCGTGGAACCAAATGTCAGATTATACCGCGGCGTACTAGTTATTCTCCCTAAATATAGCTGTGCGGGTATCGGGGCCTGTCGCAGGAAATTCATGCTTTCACACGCATGCCCTTTCCTGGGGACTGAGAGACTGTGGCAAACCTTAAGAGCTTGTCAGAAGATAAGACTAATTGTGAATTCCCGTCGACTAAAACTCTTTTTCTGACTTATTGGAAGGCGGTACCCTACACGCCACAGCAGACGTTTGTTGTGTGAGTCTCACCCTTCTCATGGGTCTTGATCTCCCCCTGGACTGAAGAAACACAAATGGTATGGTGGTCTGAAGTGTGCAGGTGAAGAGGGAGGATTGTTTTTGTGATCGTTCCGGAGTGAGTGTCCTCAGGGCTGTAGGACCCAGCAGGTAAAGGGGACCTCAGACGACGAGGTGGGCGGCATGAGCCCGCTACACATTCAACCAGTGTTCGCCGTCTCCTTTCACACTTTCACAAAACAAATCTTTCAATAGAGAAAAGGTGTAGACAGAGCTGACAGAACGCTGGGTGGTTTTTAATCTTGATTTTAAAGCACCCACCACTGCTATTTAAACTAATCTGCCAGAATGCACCAATGGAAAGTATCACTGACGTTTGAAAACTAAGCATGACACACCTGAGCTTGATCTATGGGGTCCTGACTCGAATCCAATGAAAACAGAGGTAGGTGTTAAAACCACACAATTGTCCTCTTGTAGGTCATTTGCATTGTGAAAGAGATTGGCTTAGACAGTGTGGCAGCGGTGAGTAGGAGTTATAAACTTCACATATTATGCTGAAGTTTCAAAACCCTCCTTGCTCATCTTTCACAGCCCTTAACAAAGCAGACATGGCTTTTGTTGCTCTCTTGATAGAGGCTCATCGGTGTACAGCGGTGGGAGGAGTGGATGCATTAAATCATGTCCAACTTAAGAGAGGCAACGTTGTTAATAAGAAGAATGCAACCAGGATGCTTAAGACTTCCTCTGCAAGAATGGATTAGCGGCGTAGGTTTGGGTGGAAGAGCGCATACAGTACCAGGCAGTGTCAGTGCGTCTGAAACTGTCACAG
This sequence comes from Setipinna tenuifilis, assembly GCA_030347295.1. Lineage (NCBI taxonomy): Eukaryota > Metazoa > Chordata > Actinopteri > Clupeiformes > Engraulidae > Setipinna > Setipinna tenuifilis. The sequence continues at coordinate 3,169,709 of CM059270.1, read as the reverse complement.
ACAAAGTACTCTACATTTGAATATACGCATACATTATTGTCACTAATTTTGACAAATTCTCTGAATTTAATTTCCCGAAATTTTAGTTCAAGCTTTATTTTGATGTATTAAGCAATCAAGCCTTTGTGGTGATGAAATAGAACAGAATTTAAGGCACATTCTTCTAAGAATTATCTGTAACATACCAAGACACATGACAATAAAGTGATTATTGTCTGCTATTATTTTTATTGTTATTGTGATCACTACTACTACTACTACCACTTCTCTGTATATATATATATATATATATAAAATAATAATAAAATAAAAATAAATAAATACATAAATGATAACCATAATGATGACAATGATGATGGTAATTATTGTTGTTGTTATTATTATTAGTACTATTATTATTTTAATGAAGCTCTGGAAATTATAGGGAGGCGCAGACTTCATAGGCCCCCGGTTCTCTAAGCTATTGTGTCCCTTAATATACATAGCTCTGGAAGTACTTTATTGAAGGAGCTAGTCTCAACATAGCCTTTTCGTCATGTTAGCATGCTAGCATGGTCAGTTAGCTTGCTATTATCTCTGAGATAAGCAACATAAATTTCTCTTTAGACAAGCCTTAAACGTTAGTTACATAGGTAACCGCTTTTATAGTGAACAGCGAAAAGTGTCTGTCTGTTATTTATTTGGGCATGATGTAGTGACAGATTTCTATATCCCCCAGACTAGTTCAGTAGTGTTTATAACAACAGCTAAAAGCATCCACCAACAACCAATCAGCGCCGAGGTGCGCAATCACAAGCCACACATTGGGACTTTTTGGGGCAGCACAGAGTACATACTCCCAGGAGGTGCTCTGTTGGCCCTGTGAATGTTCCAGGAGATTGTGGTTTCAGACCAGCCTGCTGTATAAAGACATGCACCAACCATGAAAGGGCCAAAAAAATCCCCTGAAGTTTCAATAGCGGTAACGGCACACTAAACTTAAAAAGTGCCTTCCACCATAATAACATGCACTCCCTTGAGAGCTAGATTACATTGATGAAAGGAATGTTAATTTTGACAATTTTTGGAGCTCACTTTGAACTTTGAATATGTTAAAGGGGTCCTTCCGTCAAAAAACACTTTTAGTAGCTCTATTTACAATGTGGTGAGTCACAACAAGCAGTATATGCACGCAGCATTCCAAGACGTGAAATTTGATCCTCATGGTTTTACTGGTCATTGAAGGGTCAAGCTAACGAAAACAAGCGGATCAGAGCAGGCTAAACCTATCTACGTCACTAGGTCGTAAGCCCCACCCAGAGCCATGTATGGCACGCTCCCATCCCAGAGGAAGATGTGGACAGAAGCTAGGTGAGCGAAAGAAAGCGAATTTGCCCAATCAGAGGTGCCTTATTGACACGTCATGGATATTCACGTGGGACACCGGAAAAGCCAGTCGTTCAAACACTAGACCTGTTGTAGCTTACAGAAAACAGCATCAAACAAGAGAGCTAGGACATAATTTTTCACAGAAATGACGCACAATGCATTCAACCATAGTGGCGACACAGAAATATGAATAAAAATAACGATGAAAGGACCCCTTTAAAGGACAGTGGCCAATAACATCCATATCGCCCTTTTTAACCACTACTAAAGCACTACACCTCGGTAGTAGCATTACTAGGGTCCCTACACATAAAACAAAGCACTTTATACTCACAGTTGTTCAAGCTGATCATTTGGCACACCTGTCTGTAAAGTTTCTGTGTATATTCTGTTCTATAAAACTGTGGATACTTATCTTCCCTGTAGTGGATTCACTGACATTCCCTTGCACTTGGCCCAACTACTGGCATGCATACTATAGAAAGCCTGGCAACTCAGCAAGTTCCAGAAAAGAGACAAGGCCCCTTCATACACTTCAAGAGCATTGGAGGTCACAGAGCTTCTCAAACTTCTGATGACGGTAGGATTGTGCCTTCTGATTGACAGCGGTAGAAATCGTTACAAAGGCGAACAAAACAGGCCTGTGAGTGGCAGGACGGAGTAGCAGGATCAGCAATCAATCAGGCCTGATGCAGACAGGGGAGCGGAGCGCTCGGCAGGACAAACATTCAGACCCACGTCTTGTCAGACATTCAACGGGGGAGGGGTTGAATGTCAGGCTCTGCGGAGATTCCTTCACTCTAGTCTACAACATCCTCGGCAAATGCAAATGCTCATGTGGTTCCTGCAAGCTAGACAGCTGCTAAAACTTTGGGGGCATATAAAAGAATACAATTTTTGTCTGACCTTCCAATAATAATAATAATAATAATAATAATAATAATAATAATAATATAGTGTCCTTAAAGGGCCCCTTCCAGTGCTAACTCTGCCCTCCACACCAGCAGCAAAAATACTCCAATTTGTTACAACCTAAATAATCTTAAGTCTTAAGTCTGAAGTATGACATTATCAAGCCAAAACTGATGTTTGTCTGGATTTGTTGGGCACGTTACTGTATAAGCGTAGCCCTAATAGAACATGGTGTGAATTATTACAATGAGTACTGCTACTGGTCTTGTGTGACTGCTGAATGGCTTGGTGGTTGTCACTGCTACAGTAGTCTACATATTGAAGTTCATCTTTACCTTTATCATTATCTGATCAGCTCCATAAGATGTGGTTGAGGAGAGGTCTGCAGTGGTCACTGGCAAAAAGTGTCTATCAAACTATGCTGTTAAGATTCTGATTAAGACCTTTTAAACTT
>CM059270.1:3139475-3164475 GCA_030347295.1 Setipinna tenuifilis | reverse complement strand
AAGTGAAAGAGAGAGAGAGAGAGAGAGAAAGTGAAAGAGAGAGAGAGAGAAAGTGAAAGAGAGAGAGAGAGAGAGAGAAAGAGAGAAGAGCTGTGTTTGTTAAATTTGGAAACAATCCAGGTATTGTATTGCTTTCCCACAGCTTGGATCACATTGTGCAATGTACTGAACATGTAAAAATAAACAAACACGACATTCCCTTGGTGGAAACATTCTCTAATGTCTTTTGATTTTTTTTTTCACCAAGACAAGTTTGGGCTGGTTTCAAAGGTCTTCACACTAGATAAGGCCCATCTTGTCTGAATTCTTCTGTGAGATATGACAGAAAAAGAGTGTCCTCATAATGTGTTGACTCTTTTTTAAAACATTTAACTCCATCATTTGCAGCATCTTACTGAAGCCAAAGTGCCACCAACAAACCCACTATTATTGTATTGTTATTTACTTATTCCCACAGTAACTATAGAAGGACAGGTGATGCCCCCGATATGTCCTCATAATGTGTTGACTCTTTTTAAAAACCTTTAACTCCATCATTTGCAGCATCTTACTGAAGCCAAAGTGCCACCAACAAACCCACGAGGTGTATTTTTCCCCCAGTCACTACAGAAGGACAGGTGATGCCTCCGCTATGGGCAGGCCATGACAGAGACACGGCGTAAAAAGGCTTTTATTAATAAAAAATTAACGGGGCAAATTCAGATGCATTTACTTTACTTGTCTTTCCCCCCACCCTGTGTAAATGAATATTACATCAAAATTCCCCTGTAGCCAAGAAAAGCCTTCTACATGAAACATGTTAGATCACTCTGAAGCGGACTCTTCAGAACCATTTTGTACATTTGAGAGCTATGCTGGAAAAAAGGCGTCTTTTTTCTTCTTCCCGTTGTCCTGCCGTAACTCATATCATCTTGAAACTTGGGGTCAGTCAGAACCACCTCTGCGGCAATTTTTTTTCATTGTTGTTCAGCATTCCGCATAATGCTTGTTTTACGAATTATTTTGGCATTTGCCATGTTATTGACTAATATAATATGTATATATACAATGACACAAATGTTAGTAGATGTAAAAATCCTGTGTTACTGGGCACAACAGAAAAATGCAGCCCAGATTTCTGTGACGAGTAAAGCAGAGTGACTTACTGCAGTAGGATGGTTTGAATAGGGACTAGAAAGACACTTCATTTCAAAAGCCACTCTCATTTCCCATTGCCAAAGGCAAATCTTCTAAATGGATGTCACTCATTTGATTCAATCCAGCAGAGAGAATACTTTTCACTGATGCTGTGCCTTTACATTCTTTTGATTCATTCACTTGGATTCTCCACTCTCCGCTGGAAAGGGGGTGGGGGCATGGAGGAGGCAAATATTTCTCTGAGATGTACACAATTTAAGATTGCATGAGCTTTTATATTAAATTGATTGGTCTGCTCAAAAGACGAGGTGAATCATTTGAGAAGCAATGAGACTCAGTCCCACGTGCACTGCCCACACTGAGAGGTAAATAGAGCACTTTGAGAATTAAATGTCAGATTCCTGTAACACTTCTATTACAGTGCTAACCGCATTTACCAAACATACTCCACTCCATCTGATATCTTCTGTGATGAATTTTTAAAGGTGGATTTTAAAGACCTGCTGTGCGTGTGTGTCTGTCAGTCGGAGACACAAGGGAGGAACACACACATTTGTGCTCCACTTTATTTCCCCAGGCTCTTGTAGGTATGTCGATAGGAACCCGCTTGTTATGAAATGAAAATACAAATAAAGAAAACATTTTTCTTTCATGTGAGTTAAGTGCTGAACCACAACACCAGCCCTAGAGACTCTTAAAAATGCAGTGAAAGCAGCAAAGTCTCTTAAAAAACAAACATTCCAGGAACAAGAACAGAAATAACGCAATTATTATTGAGAATAAACACACTCCATAGTACTCTTGCTGCAAAAGCTGCAAACTGAAGAAGAAACTGGCCATTGTCTTTTTGTCAATGACTTTTGCTGAGATTGTTTTTTTATCCTTTGGACCAACATCAAGCACTGGACTATCTCTCCAAGCTAAAAAACTGATATCGGTCCTTTTTTTAAAAAAAAGGACTTACTTGAAACACCAGATTTGTACAAATCCGACGTGCTACTGGGCTGCCACTTTGCTTTAGCTTTGTGAGCAGTCAGCTCTCACATCCATTATGCGCAACTACACAGGCTGCTGTGGCGAGAGAGAGTGTACTCCAATTGAGATGTCCACTTCCAGCTCACTGGTTTGATAGCTCCATCATGGACAGCGGAGAGAAGGCTGACAGTTGGGCTGCTCTGAGCCAGCTGTTTTCATGCTCAGAGGCTTCTGGAAATATGCGCTCGAGATGAAGGATTGTTAGGAGATTATTAAACAAAGTGACGTGTGAAAAACATGCATCCAGTCAGGGAATATCACAAGCTACAGTACTTGCAGCTCCAACTTATTTTTTACAATACAGTAGGGTGCTTGCAAGCAATGCATGCAGTTAGATTATATGGGTTTTTATGCGAACACTTTTGACTACAAAAAGCTGGAGACAGATGAATTAAGTGAGGTGGAGAAATCTGAGGAAAGATTTGGATGTTTATAACCTCTGGTTAAAATTTTGTAAAATGTTGTGGCTGTCCTGCACAATACATTTTGTTATACAAATGGCCTGCCAGAGGTTAAAGGGACAAAACAAAGACAATAGAAATTTCCATTGCCTAACGTTAATGTGATCAGGTGTGCATTAGATAATTTTAGGCTCGTTTGAAATCGACTGATTGGCTAATGGCTAGTTGACATAGTGACGTTTCTGGACAATCTCATCCAAACATAACTGTACCACATGGTAGCAGAGATGGTTGATGAATGTTAGTTGGCTTAATTATGCCATATTTGTGAACTGTGGCTGTAAACACGAAAGCCGGCCAAACTAAAAAAAAAAACAGCTAGCACAGAAATATAAGTTTCAAATAATCTTGTTAAATGAAATTATGACTCGTGCCCATTCACAGAAAGATCCTAGATCACATTGCCACATGCCTGGGTTAACCTTTAACAGTAACAAATGTGGGATATTTTTCTGGGCCACTAAAAATCAATAGGACATTGGTCAGCATTCTAAAGAGCGATACAGAAATATAATATAATATAATATAATATATTAATAATGTTTTTGTGGGTTGGGATGTCCGTAAACGCAGAATGTGAAAATGGAAGTTGCGATTTCGTATATAGCATAACCCAAAAATGTAGGATTTTAGGATCTCTACTAATGTCCCAAAAGTGACAATGGAACCATAAAGCATGAAAACAATAACAAAGAAAATCACATCCGTTAGTGATTATATATTTTGTTAACATTTTTTTTACTACAGTCAGTGTGCATCATACAAATGAGTGGCACAGTGTTTTGAATTTAGCCAAATTGTAAGTAATCGATTCAGCATTTATCCGAACCATTTTTTTCGAAGCCTTCTTAATGCTATGTGATTCTTAAGCTGTACCTTAACCTCTGTCTTAACGTGACAGTACAATTCCTGAAACGGTCATAAGTTAGATATGTCATTAATATGTCATACGCTTGAAAGAGTGGTCTGGAGCATTCTTAAACTCTTTCGTAGTGTTGTTTCAGCTTACATTGCTAGTTGCCACCACTTAGTTCATTTAATCCCTTTAAACTGTAAACCTATAACTAACAGTTGTCAACTCACATTATATATTTTATGACTTGTTACAAGTTAATTTCTTGCTGATAAGGATCACATAAACTGTCATGCCAAATCTCACGCATGCTTCAAACTACATAAAAGACAACGATCATTGTCAGGATTTAGCCAGTTACGAATGACGTAGCTAAGAGGACTCCCAAGAGATGGTTTGGGAACCACACTTAGGAATGTAAACCACTTTGGTAAGGTATATCCTAAAGAGTGTCTTTTAGTGCACTAAGAGCGATGTTATCTGGAAACCGGGCCCAGGATTTGCTGCATGCCAACAATAATGCTTTGTCTGGTATAGAGAATGAATAATAAATGAAGGTGGTTCTTCAGTTTGTTCCATAAGTTCTGTTGTGGATTCATTATGTAAAGATAACGTTCACATGTTTTGACACCACTAGGGGCCAAAAATGTGTTCATGTGGATTGTTTTTATTTTTATTCTGTATCTATTTTGGTAGCATAGCAATAGGTCATTAGTGCTGCAACTCAAAGGAGAAATCTGGTGTAAAATAAACTTTGGATATGTTAAAACATCATAACGAGTTGGTATGTTTGCTGGGCAGCAAAAGTCGTTAGCCTGTTGCATTCCGAACTTTGTTATTTTCATTTTTTGGCAAACGACAAGCTTAGCTATAGTCCAGTATCACCAAAGACATCTGGCAGAGCTGGAGAACTTCACTAGTGTCCCTCTAGAAACAAGCAGCAGGGTGACAAGGGTGACTAAAAAATCCCTAAGTTTGAATTGGTATATATTAAACTGAGGAAAAAGTCTCAGGCAGAACTGTGGTCCCCAACTGTGCTCATCTGCCAGGCTTATAGAGGACAGGAAGTCACTGAGTGTTTGAGAAGGGGAGTCCCTCTGTCGGGGTTGGTAAGGGGAAGGTCTGAAGGAGTGCCTGAAAATCTTTGAGTGGGGCAGTTAAGTGTAGGTGAGGTTAAACAGGTAAGTCTTCAGTTGCTGTTTAAAGGTGTCAATGGATTCTGCCTCTCTGATGTGTAAGGGTAGGCCGTTCCATCTCTTTGGGATATAGTATGAAAAGGCTGTTTCTCCTAAACATTTTGGTGGTGCCTTTGGAATCCTTAGGAGGCCGGCCTCAGCGGATCTAAGAACTCGTACAGAAATGTAAAGGACAGTGTGTCAGTGATATAGCATTTGGCTAGATCCTTAAAGGCAGAGAAAGTGGCACAGTAAATATGCAGTCAGACTTTATATAACAATCAGAGATTAACTTTTCTTGATCAGACAAAACACATTTAGGCATTACAAAAGGCATTACAAAGACATAACATTTAATTTCCAGAAAGCTGCCTAACATCCGTTGGCCCAACCAAAGTTCCCAAATGCAGTGAATGAAGTAAGTACCCATCACAGTTTAGGCTAAAAAGGCAGCGACTTAAATATGTGAGCGGTGAACCTAATATAAGTAAACCAGTAGAGTAGTTACATTTGTAAACTTTAATGGAAGCTGAGCTCATGTAACTTGTATTTGGTGGAGTTAGTTATAACTGTGTCATTACAACCCCACTCTTCTCCAACCCCCAGACCAACAATCATCCCCACTGCCCCAACCCCAAGTTACCACCAGAAATGTACTTTATATGTGTTTGTAGACATTGCAGTTATACAACACTATATACACTATTTGATTTAAATCCCACCCAGGCACAACTTAAAGACCAACAAATACGTTGGTCAATCTGCTGTTGGTCAACCCACCTCATTCCTCCCTCAAGTAAAAGAATGCACATTCAAAGAGGAAAAAAGCAAAGAAAAATTCTTAGTTTCAATTTAGTACAGGGGCTGTGAACCCAGTTACATTTCACATCCAACATGCACAAGCATTAGATTAAACGTAAATGCATTTTTTGTGGTAAATGCAGAAGTCAAACTGGGTAATTTCCTAGCAGTGCCGAATATAGAATATCTTGTAGTGTAGGCTACAGGACATATAACACTCCCAAGACCACCCAGATGAGAGGAAGGTGGCATAGAGACATTATCAATTTACCGTTTGTTTGCATACAGTATATCATTAAATTAAAAGCATGTATCCCACTCCTACCCTACCTGGGACACACATCAACTGACTTTAAAATGGGGGGGAAAAAGCAGACCGAAAAGAAAAGGGAGAAAAAGAACATTTAGTTTCAGTAGAAATGTAACCTCGAGTGCTGCTCAGTCATCTAAGAAGCATTAACTCTACGCTTTGTTTACCCGCGTGCGCACTTACTATTCCCAAGGGTGCTGCAACCTGTGTGTAACTCACCCTCGGGGTCCCCGTGTATTTTTCACCATGAAATGAAATTTTATGGCATGCGAGATTAGCCGACACTAATGCAAGGTCAAAAATAATAGAATCAATAGGCCCGGCTTGGTGAAGTTAACATTTACAGAAAATGAAGGCCCCAGAAAACCGCTGTGGCGAACAGAATGAGAGGAGTCTCTGCTGAATTCATATTGATGTTTTTTCATTATTTCTCATAATTTGACTTTTTTCCTTTGTGCACTGCAGTGGTCAGCCACTGTGGTTTATCACCCTTTGTGTTTTACCTCACACGTGTGTGTGTGTGTGTGTGTGTGTGTGTGTGTGTGTGTGTGTGTGTGTGTGTGTGTGTGTGTGTGCGTGCGGGCGTGCGTGTGTGTGTGTGTGTGTGTGTGTGTGTGTGTGTGTGTGTGTGTGTGTGCTACATTTCTGTCAGCTAACACTTTTTTGCCAATCAGGATGTCCTTGTGTATTTGATGAACTGTAGACAGGGGGGTGTGATTGAGAACGCTATTGTGCATGGGTAGGACCACAGTGCTGATGCCTCAGCATGATGTCTGAAGACTGGCAATAGCCTAAACTCACACACTCATAAAAAAGGGAAACAATAAGCCAGACAGGCTATCTGAAACACACAAGTCTGTCTGGACCAGTCACAATGCTCCTACAGAAAACCACATTGTAATGGAATTATTGTAATGCAATGCAATTTTTTTCAAAACTGTTAAGTGTAAGACGCATATTAGTAAACAGAATAGGGTTGCATGCTATTTTGAAAATCTATCATTTCTAATATTATACAATAAAACAAAATGTGTTAACATAAGGAATAGCTACAGAACACAAACAGTGTTTCACTAAATTCTACACGTTCTACAACGTTCTTCGAAGTAGCAAAACAATCTCACATTACAGCAAACAATTACAAATTCTATGTATATATATATTTTCTGATAAAGCTTACACTGCTGAACCTGTGGTTTAGAGGGTAGAATGAGTTATTACCCTATGCTTTACATTACTATCCTGTCAGTCTTCCTGATAGACAGATAGAGAAAGAGAGAGAGAGAGAGAGAGAGAGAGAGAAAGAGAGAGGAAAAAAGGAGGGGATTGTGTGCCTCTCCTGCACTGCCATTGTCACATCAACTGTTTTTATTACTGTCATTATAGTTTAACATCGCACTGTTAATTCTGTTAATTAAAAAGCTGATTGCTTTTGCCAGTCTGTGATCTCCATTTGGTGGGCCCATATGGCAGAAGATTACTTGTTGTAAATTTCAATGAAGCCCTATCAGTGTTCGGCTACATATAATCAAGTAGTACAAGATTCAAAATGAAGTCTATAAAGTGCAATTATCACACACACAGGCAACCTGCACACACAATATTTTACATTTAAGATTTTGCCAAGGTTTTTTAGCCGCCTGAATTTAATGACTAATGTGAGGGTTAGAGCAAACAGTTAGACTTGTGCATGTTTTATAATGGCAGATAACAAGGTAATAACACTGTTTACTGAAAACAGATGCACCATCATGCGTAGACCATATGTGTGTGTGTGTGTGTGTGTGTGTGTGTGTGCGTGTGTGTGTGTATGCATTTCATTTCGTATGAAAATATACGTACATATTTTTTTCAGAGAGTGTACTACCAGCCTGGCGATATGATACTGTTGTGTGTGTGACTTTGAGTGTTTCGTGTCATCTGAGAAGTACCGAAACCCTGTATTGCAGGCCGGGGGTGTTGAGCCTTTTCAAAATCACACACACACACACACACACACACACACACACACACACACACACACACACACACACACACACACACACACACACACACACACACACACACACACACACAAGCGCATACACACAAACACACATGCATACAAACAGAGAGAGTATGAAAGAAAGTGTTAAAGAAAAACAGCAGTGACACACACAAGCCTGTAAAGAACAAGCAAAAGCCACATGGGAAACTGTGTTCCGCTCTTCCCGATGTCAGACAGACACAGAGAGAGGAGAGGAGAGGAGAGGAGCTGTGTCTGTTTCGACATACTCAAGACAACCTACAGGATCAGGGTGTCAGCTTGACCTTTGGTTAGAGGAAGACTTTAGAGCGCAAGAGAAATGTAGTGTTAGGGGGCTGGGTGGGCTTATGTCTATTAGTCTTCTTCGCTGGGCGAACCTCAGTAGCTGTTATTCTGAATCAGCTTGCACCGAGCTCCACTACCAACAGGAAGGTCACAAGCAGAAATCCAGGAGAGGAATAGGTCAAACGTGTAAATTAAATGTATTATGTTTGTTTGCTTAGACAAATTCCTAGAGAAAAAAAAATATTACTTTTCACCAACAGTCTTGTCTGTGTCTCTCAGAAATACAAAACATCTTATTGACTTGTGATCTGTTTCTCCCCAAAAAGCCCAAGGAGAATCAGAACAGTATAAGAGTATTTTAACATCTTAAGCTTGGACTCAGGCTTCACTGGGCACTGTGTTTTAGATGTTTAATTTAAAGTAGGAGACAAAGGCCACATCTTACTGAATTGTGAAATTGCTTTCTTAAAACCCCTTTGGAGAAAAAGAAACAAATCAGCTTAATGTAAGATCTGAACTATTTCTGAAAGACAGAATCAATGCACTTCTAAGAAACAATATTTTTTCTCTGGGGTAACACCTGTGTCACTCAGCCGAAGTGCTACAATATGGCTTCACAACACAAAGAAATGTTATGCTGATGTCTTAAGTATAGGTTAAAAAAAAATCAAACGCCAGGAAATGTTTTGTGTGTTGTTTTGCACAAAACAAACTTGTTTTGTTGTTAAGTGTATGGTTTCGAGTAAAATGGTCTATACATTAGCGTTTGAGTAATGAATTTTAAGACCTGCCTTTGGAAGCGTTTTTCCCTTACACATCTATTTAGCACAATACACAAACACTTTAATATCAGCCTCTACCGTATGTGTCCCTTCCTTTTCTTGTCTTATTTTCTTTTCTTATTCGCCTGATCTACTTTTTGGACTGAAAGCACGGGGCAAAACATCACTATATATACGCTGACCCAAGTAAGATACAGACGCACCCTCAAACACATATTTGCCTTCAGGCATCTTTTTTAGTTTAGTATGTCCTTAAGAAGTCAAAGTTAACTTTCACCTTTGATTATAAAAAATAAAGGTACACAGTAAGAGAGAGAGAGAGAGAGAGGGAAAAAAGGAGCAGAAAGAAAAAGTAGAGTGCTTTCATTCGAAAATGTCAGTAAACCACCCATTACTCTGTCCCATACAATGACTTTGCGCAAAATGACTTGCCATATTTATAGCATCGTGATGATAAAGAGGGTGTACAAAAGAGCTCAACCTACAGCTGCGATACTAAACACAGTCCCTGAGAGATGCATGTCCTGGAGGTATTTATTCTGGCTAAGGACCATGGCACCTCATTAACTCATTAATTACCCTCTGTTAAGGCTAATGCCTGCTAATGTCAGGGCCCACTAAAAAAAGGCCAGTTGTAGATACAGGAAAAAAAAACAACTTGCATCGTGAAAACTGCTGTGATAATATGACTGTTAGTGGCAGTTACACAAACATTTAGCACAAAAAAGCTTATTGCAAGCGATGACATGTGCACATAATATCTCCCTTTGTATATGTGCATTGCACAACATTTTTAACTGCTGCCCAGTGGGTCATCTATGCTCTAGGTCTATGTTAAGTTGTACTAGAAGTCACTGAAGAAACACTTCCACTGTTGAAAACAGACACCATTAGGGCGGTTCCCTTCAGGGCAATTGGAATTCCAGCAGCAAAGGACCAAGTCACAATACATAAAAAGCATACAAAGTTGAAGTGTTAAAAGGGTCTGTTGAAGCTACGGCCAACATTATGCTGCTTGAAACATCACTCATCAGGACTGTAAAGCCGTGTTTTAAATGTTTAACAAACAAATTTGCTAGTGATTCAGTGATGGTCTGGTCTGGGGACCAGGCATATCCTCGGTGGGTCCAAAAGACCTCTACAGTCACTCTAAGTCCTATTGGGGCTACAGTGGACCCTGAGATCTTCTACGTGGTACCAAAGTGATACCTCTGCTTATAGGGCGTTTAGGCAGGATGTGGGATGACAAATGTATTGAAACTAGTGCAGGTGAAAATGTTTACAACACGGCTTGACTGTCCTGACATTAGCTGGTGACTGACTATCAGCTGGGTGGGTCAGGACCTGAACAAAGCTAGTTGCACTTGTGGAACTAGATAGCTACCTAGACTGAAATGTTGTTGTTGCACCTCAGTGCAATATAAAAACATTATAAGCAACTGGTACTTACAGGCATCTACGCAACTATTGACAGACTTTTAGTTTTCACCTGTTACGATTTAAAACACCATGGTGTTGAGGGGCTTTAGTATAAAACACATCAGTCTTTAAGAAAAACTGCTGGTCTGTTCCCTCTAGCAAGTTCTACATTACGTATTCATCATGAATTCATTCTAAAGTATTTAGAACATGATTCTTGAACTTTTTACAGTTTAGGTTAATCCATCCAGAAAAGCAGGGTGTTCTTGTCTGTGTGTGACAGAAATGGGCAGTGCAATAGAACCTTTGCACAAAGAGCAACCCGCACTGCAACACTTTGGGGTCTCCACCTGTGCTGGCCCGCAACACATCTTTGTCCACCTTCTGCCACACCACACGGACCTCCAGCAGCAGTCCTCTGTCAGTGGCACTATACCCTCATATACCCTCCTGTCTCTCCACACACACCGATATGTGGTTGCTCCATAGAGGAAAAAGTGACCTACTTCAGTGTGCTCTTCTATCTGTTGTCCCTAAGAACAGCTGCTGAAGGACACGGCAACACACCCTGTCCCGTCCTCTCTAATATGGACTCCGTGACCCCTCCACCCCGCCCCACCCCACACACAGCTCGGCCCCGTAGCCTCTACTGGGGTTAAATGTCTCTTTTTGGCTTTTTTTGGGCCAGACTGTTGTGGATGCTGTAGCTGGTATTGCTAGAAGGGAGATTATTTTTTGGTAAAAGGTCTGAAAAGAATGGGAGGCCATGTTCATGTGTGCTAAATTTGAAAGGGGGTGAAAAAAAATGGTTGTAGTTTAGTAAGTGTAGTCTGTACTTGAACGATATTGTAAAATGTGATAAAGAGCAAGACTTAGGGTTAAAAAATGTTTTTTTTTATCCCAAGTTATTCTATCGTAAATGATTCTTATATTAGAATGGGATTTTTGTTGTGAAAACAGGTATTATACCTACATTAACAATGTCAATGGCTTATGTCTGTATTCCTCCACATGCGGTCAGAAAGATGAGGCTTCCCATTTGGGAAGTCGGAGCTACGACAACATTACGTTCAAGTGCTTTTGTTGTAGTAACAAAATAGGTCACTGGCATGTACCAAGCACTTTTCCAATGTCAAGAATATTCAGAATTTCATGTTCATCCAATCAAACATTAATAAGTTGTAATTATTTACCCTGAGGTGTTTTTGAGAATATCACAATCACAAGATCGGGATGGACAAATACCTTGGCAACAAAATGTCTATAGCCACATGCCGATTGCTTGTATTTTGGGTGTCTGGTAATCAAACATATAACCATGTATTGCATGTGTAATCTAGGTAATCCTATGTGGCCCAACTTCCGGAGGGAGGTCACAGTAACGTTCTACACACACAGCTAGGTTAGCATATCCGTTACACTCCTACCCCTAAACCTCCCTCCCATTAAGGTGTATGGCACCACTGTAACCTATGACATTCCACATGGTCCAGCCCCAAGCTCAACCCACAACCTCACAGCAACATCAGATTGGGAGTCAAATGCTGTAGTCAGGCAACTGAAATGCCCAAGGTGCCAGTCAGCTGACTAGCATGCCTGAGCTGTCATAAGGGAGGTTTACTAATGTTCTACATGCACAGCTGGGCTAGCTGCAATCTGTTATACATGCTAAGGGAAGCTTACAGAGTGGCACCAAGCAGTAATGATTTGGCCTGAAGTTTTGGATTGGGGGACTATTTAGGCCCTGAGCAGCAGAGGAGCAGATTGTGGCCCTTTGCTTTTCAAAAGATTCTTTTTCTTCTTTCTTCTTACAAACTCGGCCTTTACATGTATGTAAACGTACCAGACATCCACACAGGTATATATACACCCAGACTCACACACACACACACCTACACAGAGAGGCTCAAACACAAAGAAACAAAACAATTCACATGACTATTCAAAAAACACATTACACACACACACACACACACACGCACACACACACACACACACAGTCTGTCATACATGCACAACAATTTAAATCTCACCTCATAAGCACAACATTTTCCAGAAATTAACAATTCTTTGCCTGACTGCTTTGAAACTTTCTAAAATATTGTACATTATGATTACGATGACCTCCACATGTCCAAAGTACCTGTCTGGCATGACGCCACCAACTGGCAATTGAAGGATTTAGACTTGGGCCACCGAGTGTAAAGGTGATATTCAAGCAAAATGACTGAGAGGAGGTTCTTCATGAACAGATGTCACAAGTTCAGAAACACAGCCACTTAAGGCAAAGAGGGAGGCCAGACACGATGACTCTCTCTCTCTCTCTCTCTCTCTCTCTCTCTCTCTCTCTCTCTCTCTCTTTCTCTCTTCGAACTCTTTTTGTTCTCTTAAAGTGACACTAGTACAGGACCTGATGTTGCACCAGGACTAATTATCCACTTCATTAGCTCAGTAATTTCCCTCTCCATACAAACAAACTATGCATTTTTCTTAAAATGTGTGTGTGTGTGTGTGTGTGTGTGTGTGTGTGTGTGTGTCTGTCTGTCTGTGCAGTCACTGCTTACAGTATAAATAGATAACACTCACTGTCGACTGAAAAGTAAACACCAAATTTGGGCATCGGCCACACCTTGATGATTAAATAAAGCTTGTTAGAAGCATTACATAACAAGCACAAAACTCCGTAGCTTTTTGTTTTCTGTGTCTTCCGTATTTACCACTCAGCGCGTGTAACTAATCATAAAAATTAGTGAAACAGGAACAGCAGACACAGGAACGGCACGCCACAACACGGGCATGGGCGCAGTGCGGTGCGGGAAGTGTTTTGTCTAGTCGAGCTGTTCTGGCGTAGAGAGAGAGGAAATGGCAGTGCGGTAATAAAGAGGGCGGGAGCATTCGGCCGGCTGCCGTGCCGGGGTGGGTGTTGGAGAGCAAGGGGGGGGGGAAACAGCAGCCTTAAGCGCACGCTGCCATCTTAATTTGCAGGGGCCGCCTCTCAGAGCTGCTCTCGCCGGGCAGGTCGTTCATCACTTAGGTGGCCGTTAGTTTTAATGAGTCCGTTATCATTCATTTTAGGGCATCCCACCTTTCCCTGACATGGATAGTATTTCTTTTTATGTAGGACAGAGGATTTATGTCTCGTCTCCTCCGCTCCTTTTCCTCTTCTCCTCCTTTTCTCTTCCTCGCTTCCTCTCTCCTCCCTAGTGCTTCCCTTTGTAGAGGCTGTCATCTGGGCGTTTCCTGATGGCAATTTCAGCAAGAATGTAGGGTAGAGGATGAGAGAGAGAGAGAGAGAGAGAGAGAGAGAGAGAGAGGGAGGGAGAGAGAGAGGCCAGGGGCATAGAGGGGTCCTTAGAAATAGAGTTCTGTCATGGTGAAGCTGAAGTGATGAATATGAATCCCCAGTGTGAGGAGAGTGAGGTACTGTGTGTTTGTGTGTGTGTGTGTGTGTGTGTGTGTGTGTGTGTGTGTGTGTGTGTGTGTGTGTGTGTGTCACTGTGTTGTGTGTCTGGGATAGCAGAACATCTAGAACATAACAGGGAGACGTTTCACTCTTCCATTCACAAGTTTGTTTTGTCTTAGTATTTGAGAAGCCGTCATTTTTCATAAAATGTTTCTGCAGACAGAAAACAAAACTTAAAAAATATGGAAGTAATTGCATAAAGAATAGAACAAATAGGGCTTTGCTGTTACATATAATATTTCTTTTTAAAATCATAATAATAGCATATCTAAAATGGCCATGTTGATTAACGTGGTGTAATTTCACAGATCCATCTGCTACAACTTGCTGCTGCCAATTACACTAGGAATATAATTCCTCAGTGTTTACTCCTTGAAGGATGCTTGTCAGTGCACTGGCAAATAGCCTGTGGATAATGTTCTTAGCATTATACAATTTCTTTGGATCGAATTTGTCACTGAAAGTCACTGTGCGGTCACCATGGGAGTTCTGAACACTGACGCTTGGCTGTGATGGATGCTCTTGCTCTGATTTTGTTTCTCAAACCCTTCTCTCTCAGGGCTGTCCTTGGTTAGCCTAGCCGCGGCCATATTACAGAGACAGTAGGTGAATGCAGAGTGGACTGCACGCTGAAGGCCTGAGTTGGGAGACACACTGCATTGCATTAAACAACCCCTATCTTTGATATTGCCAAATGCATCAAATAGCTGGTGTTGCTGCAGGTCAGTACGTTACACTTACTTTGCCAAGAGGGTGCAAAGTGTTCAGCACTATGAAGAGTCTGACGAGTCTAACATTTACATCCACACCACATGAACGCAAAAACTGAGGCTGTAATACTCTTTCTTAGTGTGTGTGTGTGTGTGTATGTGTGTGTGTGTGCGTGTGTGTTCTGGTCTTCTCAGAAATGCAACCCAAGACCATATGGGGCACTTGTTTGGGGTGACAGAGAACGTCCAGAGAATATGGTAGGACGGGTATACGTGTACGTACACAGTAGTGTCTTCATTTAGGCTCGTGCCAACACATACACACATGCGTGCGCTTTCGCTCACACACATCCACACACACAGAGTTTTGGCAGTGGTAGCGTACATGAGTGGGTGGATAGGACTGTGAGGCCCAGATATTTTGCCTCGCTGCCTCTTTGGGTGGAGAGCAGGGGGTCAGGATGCGGTGCACACATGCACCAAGCTTGGCAGGGTCTTGCACCAGATACACAGTTGGACTTCTTAGTCACAAACACACTCAGCCAAAATGCTGAAGCACCATGTGTTTTAAACAGTCCATATCCACCCAACAGTATTAAGCAGGAGATAATATCCAGAGATTAGGGGTCTAAGCTATGGATATTGTGTAATATTTCATGTGTTTTTGGTCTTCGATATATTTCAGGGCAAGGGGCCCTTGGCTGTTAGAGACATGGGACAGAGATCCCCTTTTATATACTGTAGGCTAAGTAGGCCATGTTGAAAATTACATTGTTACGGTGTATAGAATGCAAAGCCATTTATGATAATTATTTACAGCCATATATATTTATAAGACATTTTTGCTATCCCTTTTAGGGGGATGTCGGGGAGGGTTATTATCAAGCAGTTTATGGAGGATTCCCTGCATCACTTTAAGAACCCCCCTCGGGGGTCACAAACCCCACATTGGCGATCTCTGGTTAGACCGTTGTAGTTCCCGCTTCTTTCTTCTTTCTTCTCACCTGCAACTTTAACCAAAAATAGGCTGTTGGCTTTGCAAGCAGAGATAGACATCAGTAAGCCAGTGTTAATGTCATGTTTCTGCGGCTATCAGATTGTCTGATGACTCCGGGCGGGGAAGAACACAGTGTAGTTTTCAAGAAGGAAATAAAGCATCGGCACAGCCCCGATAGACACTCCGCCCTTCAGTGAAAGTTATTGCCCGTCGGCCGCGGGTGATACATCATCAGTCCTATAAGGACAATGCTAAGATGCTGAATCCGAGCGCAAATGCATCATAGTTGCACAGTGAGCATTTTGTTGCAAATAATGTTGTCATCAATTTTCATCTTTTTTGTTTAAACATATTAGTCTTTCGGACAAGATAGGTCATATTTCAGCAGTTTGATAAATCCCCTCTCGTCCGCTTTTCACAGAACATGCACTTAATTAATTACGCAACCTTTAATTGGACAGATTATTCCTAATGGTCGTGCAGTGCTAAATGTACAAACTCCGCGAAGGCTCCGGGAGTAATTATTTTAATGCCACTTTCTTGGTCCGACGCAATCAGTGCATTTCAACCCATTAATCAGTTTCACAAAGTAGGAAACATATTCCCTAGAACAGACAAACTGCTAATGTGTTTGTGGGCAAGAAACTAGGTTTGCCTATCTTTTTGAGGAAGGTTAATGGTAACTGCTCTAGTTTCAGGCACAGCTGTAGCATAGATGGGAAATATCTATGTAATAATACATGATAATTTATCTGTACAGTGTATAAATTCCTCCCCTTCAATTAAAGCAAGAATCTTGTAAGATGTTTTAAAATAACATCTTCAGCATCTTCATCATTTGTCATTTTAAAACACAATACAGCCATGATCGAAGACCAATGGAAATCCAGGCAGCACTACTTTCATTAATTGAAACAGTCAGAGGCCAATTAATTGCAGGGAAAGTCTTAAGCATTGTGTCACGTCTGTAAGGGTGTTAAAAACAAAAACATCAGGAACTGGAACTAGTTCAACAATTGCGTTTTGGTATATCTGGGTCCTGTGGGAGGACCGTTGCGAGAGGCTCACCTTATCATAGAGAAGATGGATGACCAGTAATGGCTGAGACTGGGACACAGAGGTGAGAACATGCTGACCCCTGTTCGTACCCGCCCCCACCAATCAGATCACATGCACACATTTCCATCAGAGTCCTCTAATTTGCATGATTGATAAGGTTATCTACCGGTAGTGGCCTATAGGTCCACAGCTTTGTATGTTAACCCACTGGCTTATTTACCACATTACTGCACTGCAAAAAAGCTTGGGCAAAATTTAAGATATAAACACTTAAATCTATGAAAAAATGACTTAAAAGTAGTGAAATTATCTGTCCATGCAGCAAGATAATTTTACTTGACAAGTTTCTTAAAATATGACTACCTCCAGACTAGAATTAAGCAGTCTCTGGTAAGTGTTCATGACTGGAAATAAGATTAAGGATACTAAGTTTTAGATAAACATACTTAAAACCAGTTCATGATTAGTGTTCTTAGCCTAATAGTAAGTTCTCAGATGCCAAATTCCAGATCAAATGCTTTTAAATTCTACTAAATTCTAGATGAATATACTTAAAACAAGTTTATGATTCGTATGAATGGCCTGGTAATAAGTTCTTAAGATGCCACATTCTAGATTAAATTCTTTAAATTCTAGATAAATATACTTAAAAAAAGTTATATTATTAGTATGAATGGCCTGATAATTAGCACAAAGATGTTTAATTCTAGACACGAGTACTTGAAATCAGTCCTACACTGTCAAATTAAGTAGTTAGTAGTTGCTGAAAACAAGACGCCTCATCCTAAAATAAAATGGCAGTAATCCAGGAGGGGAGGTCATGTGAATGACAAAGCAGACCAAAGAATTAATTTCCAAACACAAGTAATGTCACAGTGGAAAACCAATGTGTCCTAACTCTAACATGCAAACGTGTGCTGTGTAATAAGGCACCACAAAACAGGGTTAACTGTCCACATGTCCTTTCTTTATTTTTTGTTGATGACGGCATGTAAAAAGGTCCATCAATGTTGGTGTCAAGTAGGATTTACTTTGATTCCACACGGAAATTGAGGTGGACATAAAAAAATAATAACCCAACAAGATAGGGTACAGTACTTTTCCAAATGAAATGTTGTTTTAACATGCCCTGTTTTTTGCAACAAAACTGCACTCACAGCAAATATACATTAAGATTAACACTCACTTTTTTAAACCCGTTCGTCAAACTGTGTGTGACTATAGACAAGAACCAGTCACATCAATTCTCTCTCACACATTGTTACAGAACTTCTCCTTGTTACAGAAACATTTCAAATGTACTACTTCTGAATGAATGACCTCCATTCAGTCATAACCTTTTTGTATGCCGTTGTGGCATCCCGATCATGGATCTCGTCATTAAGCACCTCAGTCTGTATGACAGACAAGAGTGTGGCAATACACTTGGGGTATGTTAGGTGAAAGGTGTAGTAGTAGGCCATCAATGCAAGCATACCACTGAAGACTTCTTCCAGGGGACTCACAGGAAATTTACCAATTGCGAGAATGCAGGTGCTGCCGTCGTACAGAAGGACTGGGGAGGACAGTGGGCGTTTCTCAAGGTACGCGTTGGGATCCTCATTTTCCTGGAGATTGACCACATGTAAAGCATGTCAAGGTGTGGATGTGCAACTTGAACCAAAAGAAATGTACATAAAAATATAATTAACCAATATACATATAGTACATAATATACAATACACTGCTCAACAGACAGACACACACACAGACCTTATGTACATGTAATATTGACAGGCAACCCCCCGCCCCCACTGCACATAATCCTCACCTCAAGGACATGAATTAGTGCCTCACTGGCACCTCCGAGACGTTTGGGCGGTGGTGTTGGTGATGGGAAGAGCGATGGTAATGCTTTCAGAAGGGCAATGGTGAAATCAGCTAGGTAGAAACAAGGACAAAACATGAGAGAACTCAAAATGCGTTTAAACTTACACTAATACTCTACATCATAGGTGTAACATTCAACAAAGCAAATTATCGCATGAGGATTACTCCATTCCCTTAAGATGGGAACAGATGAGCAGATGTGAAGAGATGACTCTGTAGAGACCAGGTAGCCTGGTAAACCGCCTAAGTATTATTTACTTCGTTCAACTTAGTCTGATGAGGCTGAACTAGGAAGCGATGTCCTCGACTCAGAATTCTGCGGGGCCAATCAGGGAACACAGGGCGTTTGTACACGATGGCTGTCTATTGTAAGCATTCTGCACATGTCATAGCTAAGCGCCAAAGATTGGCTCGGCAGATCCGGGCAGATCCAATCGTTTTAAATTTCAGCCAAGTCCACGCCTCCAGCAAGGACAAGGCTTCGCAATGCAGCCTGTCCAGACAGAGAAATTTACAAATTACGAAGGGGGTTTCCCAGGCGAGAGGCCAGGTATAAGCCTTGGGTTAAAGGGGGAAAACACTTTTTTGCATTTGGGACGTTAAAACACATCATTCTACTCGCAAGTCTCACTTTTTTGGCATTTGGTGGTGTAATATCTTCATAAGTGCACCAAATGCGAAAAAGTGAAACAGGTGAGTAGAATGATGTGTTTTACTTCCCAAATAAGGACCCAAATGCAAAGAAGTGTTTTCCCCCTTTAAACTGTTGCCACATGCGAGTAGTGTGGAGGAAACAATCTATGGGTTTTTATCTATGCATATCAGATGCATTGTGCTCATGCAGATATGCGTAGGATTGGGATCTGATAGATGCAAATCATACTACATACCTCCTCGCATATCCACAGGAATGGGGGGCTGTAGGACCTTCTTCCAGAGACCATAGAATTGCACATTGGCACAGAAGGTCTCCCATCTTTTATTGGCGTCATCAATGTATGTTCCGCTGGTGCCACCCAGGATACGCCCAAGCTCATCAATTGCCTATGACAAAATTGGGCATACAGCATATTTAGTAAATTGGTGAATTTTCGGTGGTGGCTACACAAATTTGACTGTAAATGTGGTGACTGTACTGTGGTCAGTGGGAGACGGCCAACACGGAAATAGCCACCAAAACAGCAAATAAAAAGTCTCTTCTAAGGTGTTTAAGGGTTCAAAGTGACTTACATGTTCAGGATCTTTGAAGCACGGATAGGCATCCATAATCCTCGCGGCCCTGTCTTCTTCCTTTGTTGCATCCGAATCTATGAAGGCACGCCTGGCTTCAAACTCCAAGTTGAGAATTTGAGTAACATCACTTTTATTTGGCTTTGAGTTGGTTTTGCTGTACATCATCCGTAAGGTTTTATAGTGCCTTGCTTGTGTTTTGCGGCTGTCCTGGTCTAAACATGCAGAGAAAAGGACAAACGTAAGTACGTAAAACATGAAAACAGAACATCTCTTTACAAGCAAAATCTTACTGTGGTGAAATATTTTAGAACTTTACTCCTTCATTGGCATACCTGGACTGAAATCACTGTTGCCATCATCGCTGTCTGGAAGTATTACAGTTGAAGCAAATGACACATCGGTTGAAGCTGTTGAAGCATCACTTTCCTCATCTGGACTTGATTGAAAGAGAGACCTCTTCGGAACCCCCCGTTGTGGCATCCGTCCTTGCCTTTTTCTTGGGGACCTGATGTTTTGCACCCGCTTATACATTTTACAGTACACGGTCATCTGTGGGAAGTATTTGAGTTATTAATCTTTCTTCTCTAGCCCAACCTCACCATATTATTTGAAAGAAGAGGCACTTACATAAGGCATGTCTGACGAGTCGCGCAGCATGGGGTAATAATCAACAATTTTCTCAGCCACAGCCCGGAGTTCACTCTTTGAAGGGTACATCTGGTCTTGACCTGAACCACTGGCACGGAGAATCGCCACCATACTGGTTACAGTGTTCCTTATCAGTCGACAAAACAATTCTTTGGACATCTTCGATTGTGACCCTTTTCCGTTGCGGAGCAGATCAAAGTACTGGCTCCGGACCAGGTCAAGTTCTGAATCAGTATATACCACATATTCGGGAGGATTCGGCATTTTTACAGTTTTCGGGCCAAGACTTTTGGGGGTGGAACTATGTGGCAGGCTTTTGGGAGTGGAGGTCTGTGGCGGGCTTGACAACATGACAGTTGTGGATGACTGGTCAGCAGCTTCGCTTAATGCATTCTGACTCTGTACCTGAAATTAAATACAATAATGTGTCAATTAGGGCATCATTACCACTTGTAGGTCATACAAAATAAGTAATACCAGCAATTCCTGTCAACAAAATTCAATTTAACAGATGTTAAATGACTGATGGTTTTGTAGTGTAAACACCATTTTTAATATGGAAACATCAATAGCACTGTATACATGATATCCTTTTCCAATCCTACTACAGTCATGCTCTCTTGATATAAATATGGTCATTTACCTTTGCTTGAATGCAATCCCACAACTTCTTTCTTCTCATAAAGTTCTGTGTTCCAGGAAAAAGATCCAAAAGGTCATCCCGAGAGAGGGTTTCTAAAACCCGTTCATCAACATCAGCAGCTTTAACATATGTGGAGAGGAAATAATCAGCTTAACATCAAGCCATGACCTCATTTTATAGCAAAATCATTTACATTCCTACGTGTTCTATGGTGCTCTTTGGATGGCAATTTTGGTTACCTCTACTAAATAGAAGATGAAAGCGAGTTGTGTGATTGTAACATACTATTGCCATGGATAATATATTTAATGAATATTTAGTTGATAACCAAATCATGTTTTATCTCAATAGGTTCCCCCTTTAAGATTTTCCTTAACTTACAATTAACACGACAACATGTGCAGATGCATACATATGCATCCAACACGCTTTCTCGATTCCACACATGCACTCACTTATCTAAAGCAGCTGGAGCTAGAGAACCCATCCGCTAACATGTTATCTAAAACAAAATCCATTACCTTGTAACACAGACCGTGTGGTCTCATCAAAGCCATCCATTTCAGTAGTCTGTTGACTCACGTTAGTAGTTTTCCAGCCCTGAAAATAAATGTACCAACAAAAAGATACATGTTCAGAATACCTCTAAGTATATGCTGCAATAGTCCCATCCACTGGCGTTACCGCCAAGTCAACTAGAGGAGCAGTGGAAAATTCCAGAAACTGCCATTTTTTCTCCCGCCCCCGGACGCAGAGCGTCTCTGGGGGTGAATGGAATGGTGGGCGGAGTTTTGTTGGTCCGGACTTCAAGCAGTCCCCGTGTTGATTGGTGAACCTCTGAATCCAGTTTTGATTGGCTGGCGTTTTTTGATACATAGACTTTGGCTGCTGGAGCTTAGTCCCATCGCGGATGTTGCATGCGAAGTCGTAAGATAAACAGCCAATTTGTTAGCATTTCTTACACTGTATATAAATCACACTCACACTTATTTCCGTTTTGGTTTATTACAATTTTGTTGTTCGTTTTTAATTTCGTTTCGTTAGAATCATACTGTTGGGTAGGTTGGCGCTAGTGCTACTTAACTAGCCCACTAGCTCTCCTGAACTAGCCCGCTAGCGCACCTGCACTATCCCGCTAGCAGAGCACTAGTATGGCAGACCATTTTCTAGAGAAGGAACGGTAGAATTAACGTATTAAAGTAAATGGACACATTTTATGATTAAGTTGGCAGTAAGCTTCCCCTCTTTGGAATACCAGTATCCGCCACTGTATGAAATTTAACATAAAGTTATTGGTCATATAGCCTAACGGTTTCTTGGCTAGCGTTAAACATCATGTAGCCTACACGTGTAGCCAACAAATAAGTGAAGACTTACTAAACATTAAGATGGGGTAACTTACTTATGGTCAATTCAGCACACCTGGCTCGGAAAGGAACGAAAACTAATTGCACACTAAAAAGATGGCACGCAACGGTGGTGTACGTGGACATGAATCATGCACAATGCAGGGCATCATGAATGACGGCCTTTCAAATAAGTTTTTCCCCCTGAATTATAGTAATTGCTTCATCAAGGCAGATAGAAACAGCATCATCCGTTAAACACTACATTCATAAAACATCAAATTTTGCACGCTATAGCATCATTATACTTACGTTGAAATTGCGTTCAAGTTCAGGTTGACTCCAGGTGTGTCTCCAGGTTTCCAAGGCGCCAAAATGTTGATTGTTCCCAGAATGCAACGCGTGTGCCCGATAAGGGGGGGGGGGGGGGGGGGGGGGGAGGGGAGGGAGAGTCCTGTTTCACACTCCAGTCCAGAGGTGGCGATAATGATAAAGCTGGTTGCCAACTGCCATAAAACCCCAAGAAGAAGAAGGGTTGACTCGCTTCATGAGGAAACATGTCGGTGTGGCGTTGCATGATATGTGTCACTTTTGTGGCTTTTAGTTTAAAGATTCTTCTCAGCCACATTAATGTCACACATGGTCGTAATGCAGATTTCTGGGTCTTCTGTGGCATTGATGGATGCGAACAAGAGTTTAGAGTTTTTAACTCATTTTATCGTCATCTGAAACGAACACATCCACTGTATGTAACATCTGGATGCCCACCGGTTGCATGGAGAACACCAACCCCATCAGCACCACCGTTATTTGAAAACTTCGGCGTATCGATATTTGGCGAGACTCCTTCCATGGACGGGTCTGTGGAATTATCACCTGACGGGAGAATATGTCACACCGGACCTGATCATCTTGAACTTGGGAGTCGGGAACCAAGAGAAATGCCTCAGCCCCAATCACTCAATGCAGTAAGTTTGCAATTGCAGTAAGTGCAGGGAATGTGATGTGTATATATTGTATGACTTTGATATTTATGTTCACACGCTTGTTTTTTGTTTTGTTTTTTCAATCAAGCACTTACATTAAAATGTACTTGTTAAGTGGGATTTATTATTATTATTATTATTATTATTATTTATTTATTCATTTATTGTCTTATTTGTGATCAGGGAGAAGCTGCAGTTCCAACATCTGTGACCAAGCCTGACATTGGCAGATCTGCTGCAGCTTTTGCCATAAGTGTTCGTGAACAATGCCATTTGTCACAGGTAAGTTATTGCTTTTGTCAGATATACAATAGTTGATAAATAAAATAATGGCATTCTTGTAGGCTAACAACTCAATCTCAACGCTTTTCACAGAGGACTGTCAACAACATCATCACAAGGGTACAGCAATATCAAGCCACTCTCCTGGAAACATTGAGGAATGAAATGAGAGAAGTATTTGAAGAACATGCAGGGACATCTACTCAGCTTCGGGATGCGGCACTGGCTAGATTTGATAACTTCATTGATCCCTTCTCCACTACTACATATGGACAAGATAGAGCTATTACAGAACTTCTGAGTGTAGTCAGTCCAGAAGAAGTTGCATTCTCTCAGACGATTTGCCGGGTCAAACAAGGCAGTTCAAAAGTCATGGCCATACGAAAAAGAAGTTTTTATTATGTGCCACTTATTGAAAGTCTTAAGCAACTTCTTTCAGATTCAAGAATTTTCACTATGTTGAATACTGCTCCACCGAGATGCCGCGATGGGTTCTTATATGACTTTGTTGATGGGGATATTTTCATAAATCATCCATTGTATTCTGTGAAGCCTAATGCATTGCAAATAATTCTGTATACAGATGAGGTGGAAATATGCAATCCCCTGGGTTCTTATGCTTCTCGGAATAAATTGTTAATGGTTTATTACAGCTTAGGTAACATTGATCCCAAATTTAGATCTAAATTGGCAGCAATACGGCTCCTGGCTATTGCAAAAGCTGAGTATGTGTCCAAGTGGGGCGTTGATGTAGTTCTACAAAGGATTCAGAAGGATGTTGATTTGCTCTACAACGGCGTTAAGATTGAAACGCCTAATGGTGGAATGGACTTGTATGGTGCAGTGATAGCTGTATGTGGTGACACACTTGCCCAGCATGAGCTTGCTGGGTTTAAGGAGGGGGTTGGTTTTGCGTATAGGAAGTGCAGACACTGTGAATGCACGTTTGAGGATATGCAAACACATTTTGATGAGAATGACTTTGTCCGAAGAACTCAAGCAAGGCACTTTAGACAATGTTTGGAAATAGACAAAGCCACCACCGATAATTTAAAGGCCCACCTGAAAACCACTTATGGAATAAACAGAAGAAGCAGACTCATTGAGTTTCCTACATTTGATATAATTAATCAAACTCCTCAAGATATAATGCACGTAATTTTTGAAGGTGTCGCACCGCTTGAAATTAAACTTGTGTTAAAAAAACTTGTTTTGTCAGGAGCCCTAGAGCTAGATGCATTCAATTCAGCACTTCAGAATTTTCCTTATTCATCTGTTGATATCCGTGATAAGCCTTGCCCTATCAGTGTGACATCTTTGACTGCAAATGACAATAGATTGAAACAGACGTGTGGACAGATGTTAATATTTTTAAAAATTTTACCTTTTCTTTTGAGAGATGTGGACAGTGAGTATGTGAAGTTTATTAACAAATTGATTGAGATAGTACAGATAGTACTTGCTCCAGTGATTTCTTTAC
>CM059270.1:3131975-3134475 GCA_030347295.1 Setipinna tenuifilis | reverse complement strand
ATGGCAGCATGTGGAAACATTAACTAACAATAATGAAAGGTAGCTCCTTCCGGACTATATAAAAGCAATTCAGAATGATCTAAACAAGTAGTATATGTGTTAGTTTCCTATGTTTAGGCTGATGATTTTCTGTGTTTGTTTTTTTTGCCCTTACATGTTCCAACTACACACCTGCAGTCTTCTTCTATCTTCCTCTGAAGTGTCAAGTCCTGAGTAAGACTGCAGGTGTGGAGCTGAAAAATGCAAACACAAAAATATCAGCCTGTTCATAAAATAACATAAATTAAATTTAGCAATTGAGAATGTCACTGTTAGATGCAGTTGATAGGGAGGTAATGTGTCTTAGCTTATGCTTTTCCTTGCAACTGTGGACGGTTCCAAATGTGGTTGTTGGAAGGTGACTGCTGAAGGTGAAATCAGGTGAAATCAGAATCAAAAAAAGATTTATTAGCCAAGCATACTTACTTACACAAGGCATAGTAGGTAGTGGTTCAGAAGACAAAAGTGGTGCATAAGACTTACTGTACAAACGTCTCCCATTATATACAAACTAGGCAATATAAACATATTGTAAAAGTATACATCCTTTAATAAACTCTTATATGTATGGAGCCCAACAATAACTATTTATTTTACAGGGCTTTTTATAGTGTACAGAACATTTAAATGTAACTGCATTTAATATTATACACTTCCACTGTACTTAAATAACACTAACCATATTCCTAATCCTAACCTTTACACTAACCCTACAGTACATAATGTTACATACTGTTACCAACTTTGTTACACTGTATTTCCAAGTGTAACGCAGTTTGACAATCCATGCCCACGGATTGCTACACTATACCCAGTGTTTTGTAATGGGGGTCTATGTATTTGAACACTGCTTATCAACTGTGCATCAACCTCTATCTCCTGGGTCTGAATTCCAGGAAATCACAAAGCAGCATCAAAGAAAATCCATTTTTAGATCTGATATTATGTTGCGATATTTGCACCGTTTCATAGTTTTCAGTGTGAGCTCAGGTTTACTGTGCTTTTAGTGCGAGTAAGAGATAGCTAAACAAACACAGGAGAGCCTGCAACTTTCACAGTTTCTTTACCACCACTGAGTTAAACAGGTATAGTATTACCTTTGTAAGGTTCCAGTCTGTGTTGCACAAGTTAGAAAGACATGTACAGCCTCTTACAAGGTATAAAAATTCTGTCTATTTTGACGTTATAATTCTGCCCTAATAGCTGTGAGGCCAGTCTCCTCACTACCGTGATATTTTTTGCAATGTAGTTTTGGTTTATTTATTCAATTACTTGGTTACCGACTGTATGCAGAGACCTCCAACAATAGGTATATAGGTTCAACCATACTGAAATTCATCCTTAAATGTTTATTTTTCTCACAACGATGTTATTTTTGTTTCTATCAATGTAAACATTTGTTCTGGGTTTGATAAATATTTATTGATTCAGACAGATGTGTCTACTGAATATGTACCAACCTAAGTTTTAAAATTTGCCAACACTCAATTCAACACTCAATATCTAATGTGAGATAATGTATTACTCTTTGCTAATGTAATCAATGTGTACAACATTGGGAAAGAGATTTCTGTCCAAAAAGTTTAAAAAGAATGGTTTGCCAAGA
The DNA here is from genome assembly GCA_030347295.1 of Setipinna tenuifilis. Classification (NCBI taxonomy): domain Eukaryota; kingdom Metazoa; phylum Chordata; class Actinopteri; order Clupeiformes; family Engraulidae; genus Setipinna; species Setipinna tenuifilis. The sequence goes on along the minus strand of CM059270.1, from coordinate 3,132,830 downwards.
TGGCATGGCCGTTTGGACTAATGCATAATAATTATGCCAAATTGTCTTCTGAATGCTATATTTGTATGCTTGGATGTCAATATTTTTGTGACATTTTTTATACGGTTGTCTGTATACTTTGCCAAGTTGTTCATGTGTGTTTCCTTGGCTACATATGTCCATGGTTTCAAGTGGTTAAGCTAAGGAGGAAGACCTAATTTGAGAATTACATTTGTTTGGTAGTTTGGATTCAAATATCAAATATCAGCAACTTTTCAGCATGACTAGCGGTTTCTTTAATTCCACATAGGCAGCTACCCGCTACCAGCACAAAAGCACTGTATCTTCAAGCACGGAAAGTGTGTGTGTCTGAAAGAGAGAGATAGTGTGTTGTTTTATCCTTTAGTGATGTGCAAAAACACTATATTCAGCATCCTCACATTCAGACACTCATCAGTGCAGTACATGGACACAGCTTGTGGCCGTCAATTAAGAGGCAGTAGTCATTGAGCTCTGTGTTGATATAATGAGCAGACATTCCTGCCAGACTGACAGCCCAGAAAACATGCAGCAAGCAAGCATTGTTTGTCTAAGCATCCAGGAAATATCCAAATAAAAATGTCAAGGATTGACTTGAAGCCGTGCAAATTAATGGCATCTTAGGCCATAAAATACATGTAACGTAAAATCAAATCACCTAAGACATAAAACCGCTCTGATCAAGTGTTCTTTCTTCCCCTTTGAGAAGCAGAAGCAGCCATACTGCCTCTTCAATTACTTTGTGTGTCAGCAGACAGCTCTCACACGGAGGGCAGGCACGAGAGGCAGCTGCCTGCTTGCTTAATGACAGCTGATAGCTGGAGTCAGCCAGGTTAT
>CM059270.1:3084475-3126975 GCA_030347295.1 Setipinna tenuifilis | reverse complement strand
CTATTACTTGACAACTATTGCACCAAAAAAAAACTACAATATTTTTATGGTTAGTTGGCCTCCAATCGTGGTAGTTCATTACGGTGTTGCCCATAGGGGGCACTGCAACTGACATATTTTAATAGGTGGAACACCATTAGACCATAAAGGTTCTCACTTTTTTGGCTAAATTGGCCATTGGTGCCTAAGAAATGCATGAGGCGTTTATAACTAATTTTAAAAAGTAGTGCTACCTGGTGAATAATGTCAGCCTGTTGGACCGCATTATTCCTTTTTCGTTTCACTTTGTGCAAAGAGTCTGGCTACTCCCCACTTGTTTGCTTCTACGTGGTAGATGTTTTCTGTAAATCAGGCCTGCTTTTAACCAATCACAAGTGCCTGATTGCAGCATACACTGTACAGTCAAACGTAATGCTTAAGTCCAACGTCATTGCTTTCAGTCCTTCCATTCAGCGACATAGCCCTACCTCTGTTTGCTGTTTCAATTTGCTTTACTTTGTGCAAAGAGTGTGGATACTCTCAGTAGACATACATGCACATTTACTTCCTGGTGGGTGGATACTTTGTGTAAGCTTCAACACTATTGGACCTGCCCTCAAACTAATAGCAATTGCCTGAAATATGTGCTAATTTGCATTAATTTCAAGCCACATGTTAGAGGGGCTGATAGGGTACCCCCCCCCCCCCCCCCCCCCCTAAATAAACCAACCTGACAATTTGGGATGCACTATTTCCACCCCATAAGGTGTGCAATAAAAAACACAGCATACTGTACAACACAGTTTAAATACTACAGAGGCATATACAGCCTTCATGACATGGAAGAAGGTGGGACTTGTCTCAATACATGTTGTAGGTGTAAGTCATATACTGTATAGCAGTGATAGGCTTTTAAAAAATATATAGGTAAAGCTGTTTAACTTGTTTCACATATACAGTACAGAGCAAAATGTATCATCCCTCTATTTGATTTACCTATACTTTATACGAGATTAACAGCTCAACATATTATGTAAGATTTTTTCATTTCTTACAGTAGTTGGTGTTGGTGACCCTTATAATAGTGACCCTCATAATGTCAAACTAAAAATTGCATGTGAGTGACTGAGGGCCTTTGTGCACCAGGGCAAGGGAAGCTGAACTTCCTTTAAAATAAAATAAATGGTGAAATATACACTGAAAATTAACATTACACTAGGATTAACATATGATGTTCTAATTAGACTTTGGAGGCCAAATGTGAAAGCTCAAGGTCACTGTGACCATGTAGACACTATGGCCTGTAGAAACTATGGCCCCTTTCCAAATGTCTGGCTATCCACTATCCGCTTTACCTTGATTGTCTTTGATCAAAAACAAGGAAGCAAAGAAAAAAAACAAGGAAAGACATAAGGATGAATTCATCAGTGGTTAGGAAAATATAATATTGACTTGAAAAGAATGCAAATCCACCTAAACTTGGGGACAGATGGGTGTTATTGATTTATGTGAAGCTGATTTGTTGCTATTTCAAAGCACAAGGAAGTGTGGGGTGTCTCTTACCTGCTTTTGCTTAAAAGTTACTTCAAGTGTATACAATCAAAATGAACTTTTAAATGAAGCATTGAAGCACCTTTCCCAAGCATTTAGAGAATCCAGGCCTTACCATTTTCCAGGTCATTTTGTTTGTTTTGTTTTTCCAGGTCATTTTGTTTGTACATTGGTACCTTGACTTACGAGACTTAACGAGTGTTCTAGAACACTGATGGAAAAAAAAACAAAATTATCATGTAGTTTTGTGGACGAAAAAAGACAAGACGAAAATGTTTTGCATGAAATTAAAACTAACATTAATCTGTCTTCATTTTGTCCTCATTTTGTCCTTAAAAACATGTAACAAAAAATCTGTGTTTTTTTTGTGGGTCTGGAATAGATTAATGGCATTTCAATTCATTTCAGTGGAGGAAATTGTTTTGACGTATGAGTTATTTGAGTTACGAGCTCCGTCACGGAACGAATTAAACTCTTAGGGCACCACTGTATAGGAACTTTCCTAAGCACAAAACAGAACTTCAGACCAGCCTATATATCTCAGGAAAATCTTCCGGAACTTCTAATATTCTTGTTCACTTGTGGAGGTCAAAGTTCAAGGACAGTGTGATCACATATATATCTCTCTGTCATGAATTTGATATCTCAAGAACAGCATAAGTCACATGCTTCAAATGTTGTATAAATATCTAATTGGAATCATAAATGACATGCTAAGATTTCGGAGGTCAAAGTTCATGGTTGTTGTGATGATTATTGTCACATGCATGTCTCACAAACCAAATGTATGTCAACCAAAACAATTATGGCTTGACAGAGGGAGCATGCCACCAAAATATGGCAACTTTAGTTTGTAGTTTGTTCAACACGCAGTGAAGATAATTAATTACATACTTCAGCAAAACACTGACAACTACAAATGTTCCAGCAGCCTTTTGCTCATGAACAGAATTAAAACTTGCAGAATCATGAGGTGTATTGTGCTAAGACTCCTTGAAAATGAATAGGAATGAATGTAAATGTTCATAGTGTATTGTGTAGACTGTGTGTGTGTGTGTGTGTGTGTGTGTGTGTGTGTGTGTGTGTGTGTGTGTGTGTGTGTGTGTGTATTGTACTGTAGTGAAGTGAGGTGCATCGTATTTTTCATACAACAAATATTGACCTTGGATATCTATTACATGGACACAATATTTTTGAATATTTTATGAAATTAGTTTGTTTGTCCACAAAGTAAGAAATACATTCAGTCCTTTGTCAACAAAAAGAAAAACGCAGGTCAGTTTAGTGCAAGATATGGATCATGTTATATTATCTGCATTCTGAATATTTAGCCAACATGGTTATAATGTTTCTTAACATTTTCAGTCGGAAAAAAGACTGCCAGTACTCACTTTTTAACCAAGTGGTTTATAGTTTATAATGTAGTTTATATAGACATACATGTGTTATAGACTTTATATATACAGTATATTATAAAAAAGCTGCTGCTATAATCTTCAAAAGCAATCTTTATGCACGTGGGCACACAATTGTTTGATTGTATGGCACATTTCACTGCAATGGTTCCCAGCAAAAGGTGTCGCCTGCACATTCTGCAGTTGATGGGATGGAAATGAGCGAGGGTGACCAGGTGAGGGTGGTTGGGAGCGGAGAGTGACACGGGCCACACAGACATGGCAAGCGAAACGCAGCGCAGCAGAAAGTGACAGCCCAGCCCGGCCCGGGGGGGTGGGGTGTGTGTGTGTGTGTGTGTGTGTGTGTGTGTGGGTGGGGGGTAGTGGGGTGTCTGGGTCTGGCCCCTCTCATTCACTGGCGGAGAGAGGCACAGGACACACTCCAGCGAGTCCCCCCACTGATCAATATGCTAACTCAAGAAATGCAAAATTCGAGAGGGACTTTGACAAAGACGGATAGATTTGCAGCGTCCATGAAATGTCACTGATTCAGTGCAGGATGTCACCCCCACACGGCTGGCTGTGTGATAAGTCTGACACATTAGTAGCCACACACACACACACACACACACGCACATGCACACACACACACACACACACACACACACACACACACACACACGCACACACACAGGAACAACAGTCACTTTTTCTTCCTGTCACCACTGACAGATGACACTGGTCAGCATTGCAGACCACCCCATGGGGAAAAATGAAAGTAATTAAAAAAATGGATGAGCTGCAATCAGAGAGAGAGAGAGAGAGAGAGAGAGAGAGAGAGAAAGCCAATTGAGATCTCAGGTGATTACCTGCAGACCTGTCCTTCAGTTGTTGCCCAAGGTACAGTATGACGCTCCTCATGTGAGAAATATCGAACATGTCCAGTTTGACTTTGCCTTCTGTAGGACAGCAATCTTCTGTTGGTGATGCAACTTGTGGCGGTGCAATGCATGCAGAAATGTATGTTTAGCAATCCTTTCTCCAAGCAGCACAATAATTTTAGACTTCAGACACACCTACGATATGACTTTTAATATGACAGTTAGGCATATAAACATTTGCTGTTGATATACGCTTGATGCCAGCACTATCACAAACAGAATTTTATCCTGTCAATCATTCCTGCCATAGAGCCTTTTACAGCAGCAAGCAAGCGTTCTCTAGAGAGACAAGGCTTTGACCTCACTCTCACGGAGTTTTCGATGTTTTAAAAGCCTGCTAAAAAGACCCCTGCCCATCAAGTTCTCTAATAAGTTTGTTAGTTAGATTCAACATCATTAACCAGAGATGGTTTCTGCGATCATCCTCATAGGGTGTGCATGTTTATAGAGGAATGGTTTACACTAAAATCAAATCCAGCAATTTTCTTAACAGATTTTTATAAAAGATATTACTCTCATAAATAAAAATAACTTAAGTCTTGCATTGCATTTAACCTAGTACACAGACATAGGGATAAATGGTGTAGAAAGTATGGTTGCACTTTATTTTGCTGTCCATTTTACATTAGATACAGTGTAACACAGTGTGTAACAATATGTAACATTATGTACTTACACTGTACCATAGGGTTACAGTTAGGGTTAGTGTTAGGTATGTACAGTGTAAGTATTATTATTAAATATTATTACATGTTGTTACTTGTAGATACACTAAAAAGAAACCTGTTGGGTACTCATTGTTTACCTTCTCGTCCATGAAAATTGATTTCACCTGAGAAAGGGTGCAGACAGTAATGAACAACCTGAATTCAGAAGCTACACTCTAGGACTACATATCCAAAATCACCTGAAACTGCCTGTGCACTTAATACAGGTAATTACACTAATTAACTCCTTTACCAGGCTGAGGAGTTGTTCATTAGAATTAGATGATTAAGTGAATTGCTGGAACAAATATGTGGTGCTAGATTGGAGCTTTTGAAGTCAGGTTGCCTATCACTGGGTACTCATTGTTTTTTTTTTCTTTTTTCCAGCTGCTTTTTCACCCCTCCAGTGATGTGTCGGGGAGAGTTAGCTAAAAACACTGGGGCATTTTTCTCTCTGTGTTGTACCATGATAATCCTACACTACACTTTGATAGGGCCCCTGCAAACTGAGACAGTGTGTGCTAGCAAGAGATGGAGCCGGAGTTTGAGCCCGGAGACAAAGCACCCTGTGCTGGCTGGTGGCGGTGTAACTAATAGCACAGGTCACTGTCTCTCCTCTTATTTATGGCCACGGGCCGGGTGAAATATGATGGCCCGGATTGAGACGCACGACTTCCCCCCTCTCTTAAAGTAGGGAGGCCATCAGACGCTGGCGTGATAGAATGCCAGGCTTGAGAGGAGAGGAGGGGGGCTATTAATAGACTCCTCCACCTGAAACTGTCAGAAGCATCCTCCCATCCGATGCTCCGGCACCTGCACCAGACCTGCGCTTGGGAGCGGGAGTGGGAGCGGCAGGCTGAGCCGCAGTGTACAGTGTGTGTCATCACACACCACACAAAAGCATCGGACAAAAAAAAAAACACACACACACACACACACAGACACAAAGTCTGCTTAGGAAGTACTGTCCACAACAGTAGAACAACAGCTGCATTGACTGGGCTCAGATAGAGTCAGACAGATCCATAATAAGAATACATATTCTCATGTAGTTAATTTTAGACAAAGACAATATGAACTGCACCTGAGAAGGCACTGGCTACTTCTACACAGCTACAGTGTACTGCATCAAAACAAAGACAATGTTGCGCTTTAGCCTTTTTTAAATTAAAAAACCTCAATGGGCACCTGTAATGAGCATTATTTGGCTGAAAGTGTTGCACGAAATGATAAAGCGTGCTGAACAAGGTGAAATCCATTTAAAATAAATTATTAAAAAAGAAAAGTTTGGCACCATGGCTTAACTTTTGCTGATCATGCTAAAAAATGTTCATCTCCAACACTTCCGGGCCAATTTCTCAGCGTCGTAATCCCCCAGTGGTGAAGACATGATTGGTGGAACAGTTTCTGCCGGTTGCTAACACATTCGCAAATGATCATTTATTACCCAACACTATTTTTAAAGGGAGAAATGACAGCCTCTCTATCACACCTAACAAGGGAATAGCTCTCAGGTGCTTAGTCCCCTATAACTCATCCGGCTGACCTTTTGAACAGGAATTAGGGCAGTCTCCCTTTCACTCAGGAGTTGCTTTTAGGCCATTTGCATTTCCGCACCAAAAGTAGTCCAACAGAACCTCAGCAAACCACCTGGAGAGAACAGGGAATCGGCCTGGCAACTGGTTGACGCTGGTTCTGGATCCGAGGACACAAAGCATCCAACAAAAGCAATTGCCTACTAGGTAAGGCAGAGGGAGTCAAAGGATTTTTGTTCAAGTTCAAGTTCAAGTTCAGTTTATTTATATAGCATATTTCACACAACAAATACTGACCAAAGTGCACAAACAGAATACAACTGAGTAGATTAGTAATCATAATGGTTAAAAAGACAAATGAGTCAAATGTATTTTAAACATTGTTAACAGAAGCAGAGATATATTGTGTCAAGCTGTTTTGAAGATTGCTTATGTTTATGTTTATGTTTATGTTTATATAACTTTCATGGAGGTGTGGCTGGTATGAAGATGACCACACTGAGAAAGAGTGTTCATGGGGTCCAGAGCACCTCCAGCTCTCTGCTGCTTTTTTCATCCAACATCCACTTCTGTATGTGTGTCCGACTTTAATGTTTTTTGATATTTTTTCATCATTATGTACAAATCCTGTGCATTCTTCCCTCTGGGAAATCATCTTACTAAGACACAGCCTTCAGCATACAGAAAGCACTCTGCACGTCTGTGAATTCCACTGCGCAGGGCCGTTTCTATTCCGAGAAGCACGAGCAAATTAATTGAGAGACTGAGAGAACAGAATGGAGAAGCAGCAGGCCTCAAACCACCAGCTCCCTCAGTGCTTCTCCCCGCTTTGCTGTTGAGCTTTGTCTAAATAACTCACTAATAAAACGATTCACCGCATGTACCTCAGAACGCGTATAAAACCCGGCGAGTTTAATCCCATAAAATAAAATAAAGTTCCATCTTGAGGCCAAAAATGAAAACAATAACATAATATTGAGGTGTGCTGGAGAGCAGCAGTACAACAAATAACCAAGTGCCCTGGGTACGGCATTAGGGTGGGGAGGAGATTGCTTTTTCGTGTGTCGTTGGAATATTTCTGTGCCGCCTGTGCATTTGACATGGACTGACAGACAGATAAATGCATCTGTTTCCCAGCTGCTGGGCACAGTTTTGTTTCATATCATATCACAGGAAATCCTGTCACCTTTTGCGAACTTTATTAATGGCACTGGACTTGGTTACAAGCATGTTCCCATTTTACTTGCGAAAATAAGCAGATAACAATCACTCAAATAACAATGTGATTATTGCGGCTATTATTGTTTGAAATGTGTGTGAGGAAAATTAGCCTCTTTTTGCATCATTAACATTGGAGCCAAAATGCAGTACAGCCTAAACCTGGAAAGACAGTGCGTGTTCAATGAGATGAAGAAAAAGTCATCACCCCCTTTGGCAGTTATCATTAACACAAGCGATTATGTTTACAATGGCCGCTCATTTCCCATGAAAGATGTGCTATGCAGATTAGGAGCAAATATTCATATTGCGGATCATTTGAAGGACAGCTCTGATCTCACTCTTTCAGATCTGCTCTCCCTCTCTGCCCTAACCAAAGCTCTGATCACTTGACATTCTGATGTGCAGAGGACGCAAATCTGATATTCTCTCTTCATTTCTGATCAACTTCACAGATGTAGAACAGCCCTCACAGCACCACGCTGTTCCCTCTGACTCTTTTGCCCTTGACACCTCATATGGGACCAATTCCAGCTGCCCTCACACTGAAACGCATCATGGATGGTAAACAAGATGGAGATTACACTGTAAAGTACTGTAGGCCTAACTGATGTCAGCAGAGGAAAGGAGCCTTAGCTTTTAATGCTACAGTTGTGTTTATTTCAAAGGATGGGTAATTCAAGTGATATATTCCTGTGTTAGACAGACTAACACACACACACACACACAACTCCACACACACACGCACTTAATAAGATAAATACAATTTAGAACCGGAAGTTCAGGAAATGTAAGAATATCAGTGACACTAAGATGAACTATAAAATTAATTTTTAGCTGTTTCTATCTGTTGACTGAAGATGGCAATAGTTTGTGAGCATCACCTGTTTCTCCTATGCTACAAGGATGTGGATGTTTCATACAGGACTCACAAACCCAGCTCTGGTGTGCATGAATCAGCAGTGATCAGAGACAGGGAGGCGAGTGTATTGACACGTGCGTCTCTCTGTGTGCTGTGACTGATCATGCAGCCTCCACTAACCCAGGAGTAGGAGTTGTGAGCACTTAGGAGTGTCACCAGAGCTTGGTTACCATCACTGCCTCTGCTTCTATCAGACACCTCATCTCACACCGACGGGGGGAGAAAAAAAAAATTCAGCGGGAAAAAATATTATCTGAATATCTGCATTATTTATTAAAACACCAATTTTATACTGGGGAGCCGCAAATAAAATATAACATGTCACCTGCAATGTCCTCTGAAAGCAAATTGCCCTGGAAGTGTATTGAATTACGTGTTCCCTTCTGTTTACCGGAAAAAACGAGTCTTGGAGATAACAAGAAAGGTGATATTTAGAGTCGCCTGCAGCGATGGCACTGTTTCCTGCCAAGCCCCTCCACTTAGCACAGGAAGAGGAACAAGCTAAAAGCACAGAAGAAGATGAGGCCTGTGTGTCTGCACACATGTGTGTGTGTGTGTGTGTGCGTGCACGTGTTAATGTGCTCACATGTGTTTGTGCCTATCTTGTATTGTTGAAGGGCATGCATGGCCCCGTTTCCAATGAGAGTATAGCACCAGGTGCACGAGAGTTCACAGCATTAAGGGAAATCGTACTGCGAGTCAAAATATGAAATATGACTGCATAACTGGATTAGTAACCAAAAAAAAGTGAGCTGTACTTTCTGTACATTTTTTTTTGTCTGGGCGATGACACATTTTTCTGACTTTTGAAACCTACTTCATACAAGGTGGGGCAGTCTTCTGAAACGTTAGCCTACATTGTGCATTGATATTCTGTGTCCTCTCGAAACTGCTTAAAGAAGGGTTTAATTACTATAACCCCTTTTATGACTGTTCTGGTCAATGAAAGACATGTCAGAACTTTACTCTTCGCGGAAATATTGTACTAATCCTTCAAGGCCAAATAATTGCAGTATTACTTTTCTTTCCCTTTTACTTATTGAGATATTTTATCCAATCTGGCGAAATAAGTCACACTGACCTAAAATTCAAAATAGAGACATTGGTAACTGCTATAATACAGCAGATTTTACATTTGCAGGTATTATTTGCAAATTAGAGGTTTTAGAAAAATCACTGCTGGCCTGAAACCTGAGTATTCCTAGAACATGTATTCTGTCCTGTTCAGAGTTTTCCACAACATTGCCAAAGTTGTAGCTGTTTTTTTGACCAATCTGATTTCAACTTTATTGTATTGCATTTTAGATTATTATACACATTGCTTAAAATTGTATATGATAATCAGTAATATGATGCCGCATTATTGCCAATGCCTCATGTGTCTGAGAAAAAAAACAAGTTTGTAGTAGTAGCATCAGTAGGCATGAAGGGGGGCTGCTTTGGCACTGCCAAAAAAAGGGGTTGCCTTCAATAGAAGGGACAGCAAGAGACTCAGTCATTCATGAACAGATTACAAACTATCTATGGGAGGTCAGAACTGTAAGAAGTAATACACAGGTAAGTTGTACTTACAGTGCACCTATTTAAGTCACATTTGTAAAATTGTAAGCAGGACCAACAGCACATACCTTTGGGGCAAATGCACAGGCAGCATATGCGGGCCTGTTTCCTTTCTGTATTTCTCATGTGTTTGGCTTACTAGGGCCCTTACTGCCATAGGGGCCCCGTTTGTGCCACTTTCCCTCTCACTTTGACACACTTGGGTTTGATATTGGATAACACCAAGCCAGGACACTGAACTTGGTTAACAGACAGGTCGACAGCAGTGGATATTGTGCGGAGGGAGCTTCATTCAGAAATCAAAACTTTTTTAAAAATGATCATCGTGGTCTCTTGTGCGTAGTGCACCAACTGTCCCTGGTGCACTACGCACCAAGACAGATTTCTGTGTCAGGCTGTTTTTGCCCAAGTCCCAACCTCACCCCAAATGTCCCAATTGTTCCCAGTTATCCCAGGGTGGGGATGGGCAGACGTGTCCGATTTGTCCCCTATGTTCCCAAGTATCCAAATTTGTACTTTGGGAACACCTGGGACAAATGAGTATACTTTCTTCCTTTACTTCAACAGTTGTAACTTCACACACAAAGGTTACAGGATCACCAAACTTTGCACAGAAGTACAGCTCATAGCCTAGAACATGTCCTCTAGCTCATGCAGTACAGTTAACTGGTTTTAGCTGTTCCCACACCATAGGAGTCTTGGGAGCTATGTTGTACATCTTCATCCTGATCTCTGGGTACATCTTCATCCTGACCTCACAGCACAAAGCGTTTGCATGCAGGAGAAGGGATGCTTGCCACACTTTTGAATAGGAGTTTCAGAGAAAAAAATGCATAGGAAAGTGAATGGCAATTTGTCCCAGGCGTAGGCTTGGCAGCCCAGGTAAATGTAGCTTAAATGAATCGAAATTTGGAGCAAAAACTTGACTGCGGACCTGCAGCATGTGGACCAAGTGCCAGCCCTCTCGGAAGCTTTCTGGCCTAGTGCAATTCAGGAGTGTCTCACCGACATGAAACCAAGATGTACGAGTATGAGTGATACGTTATTCTACATAATTGGAGCTCGTCCCACATCAGTGGGACGAGCAAACACAAAGTGTTGAACATTGTGTTCCCAAATGTCCCAATTGTTCCTGTTATGTTGCCTTGCCTTTGTGCCTGTTTCATTTGTGCTTTGATTTGCCTAACCATGAGGCAACGAGGCACCAGGGCCACGACTTGGTTTCGTAAAAAATGCCTCAGGAATTAGTACACCTTCCTGAGGTAAAAATTGCTGGTGGTCACTGCCTTGTTTGTCCTCTCAAAGTGTGCCACCCACTGGCGGATGCTGTCGGTGTCATTCAGGAAGTTGTACCAAATGTGGCAGACATTTCCTAGATTCATCATGACGAGGCACTTCCTGGAACCACGATCACACGAGGGAGGGAAGACTGACTGCATAAAGGGACATTAGTATCCTGCCTTGTGTTAGGACCAACCACGAGGCCACGAGGACGTAGAAACGTCAGTTATACGTTAACAACATGACCCTGGTTGCACTGTCCCCACTTTGCTCCCTTAGACATGAACTACCATGAAGTATCTTGCTCTGTCTATCTACCATTCCACAAGTTCTTCTTCCTGGAGACCATGAACACAAAGGCCTTCACCCATGACAGCTTGCTCACAAAGGTCTCATAGGCTCTTCCCTCCTAGGTGGTCCCGGCCTGGTACCGCTGGTACTCCTCCATGGTGTTGGGGAACACCAGGTGGTGCAGGAAGGCACTTTTCCATCTCACCAAGTTAGCTTCAAAGTTAGATGGCCAGTAACATAACCTTTCCCTGACCCAGAATAATGACACATATGATAGGTTGCCATGCAACCTTGACCGACAGACCGTGACATGCAAAGCCAACACAGAAGCTAGTAGCCTGGGGTAGCTGCAGGTTAGCAAAAATCAAAGTTCATCTCTTAGCAGATGACGAGGATGACAAACAACAAGCAAGAAAAAATGACAAAAGTATGTAGGTGAAGTGAAGTCAATGTGTGGTTCACGAGGCTAGTATTAAGCACCCGCATGTTGTACAATCTATGGTTAAGGCCTCTGAATTAAGTGTACGTATATAGGGTGTGATTTTGAAATTATGGTTATTTTCAGTCATCACATTTACCAACACCTGTCCATTAACACTACGTTCTGCATGGGAAAGATGAAAACCCAGTTTTCTGTTGTACGCAAGTCTTGTAAATGCGGGCCAATAATATGTGTTTATATAATTGTGGAAATTGTGCTGCATTCGATGCCTTTAAGGTCTATACATGTAGATATTTTTGTGTGCATGTACCTATTAAAGAGAGAGAGAGAGAGAAAAATGATAATGAAAATAAAAAAAGGAATGACACATCAGCAAATAGAGCTAGTAATGCCAGTAAGTTAGGCAGAAGCATAACTCTGGCCTGACAAGCAGCTAGCATCTCTCATCAGTTACATTAATAAGGCAAAAATGCATAACATGTTTCTGCTCAGCGGCACGTCGCTACAAGGGCAGGGCTGATTCATGGAGGGAGGCGGGTCAGGCCATGGGCTGGGGGTGTGGTCTACAGGGACGTAGGCCACGGTTGGTCTGGCATACAAGACACAGCGAGAGGGACATCCAACAGAAGGAACCAACCAGCCAGGTGGAGATTTTAGAGTGAAGGTGTCATGTGTGTGTGTATTTGTTGCTGTTTGTACCTTTCGGATAATAAAATTGTAAACAGAAACAACACTACGTGTCCGCATAAACGCACAATCCGACATACACACATGCTCACACATACACACAAAGACACACAAACACTCAATTGCAATATATTGCATTAAATGCATATTATTGCAGCTAAAGCAGTCATCATGAATGCTTTGCCTGTATGCAGGTCTTAATCTCAGAGAGAAATGAGAAATGAAAAATACAGTTTAAATGATTTCAATGACAAATGTCTATTATGATGTATGGTGGCACGCGGTAATGTTCATTTTGTATCCTGGGAAGGCGTATTATCTGTCAGATTGATAGAACCCACAAGCTACTATTTTTCTTAAATATCCTGCTTCACTATATTTCCTGAGCTAAGGTCATTAAATCCACCCAGCCCCCCCGAGAGAAAGGCTTCCACTAATATGTCTGGGTATCTATCAAATATGAAGAAGACAAATTATCCGAGTGCCGCGTTAAGGAGAGTATACATTAACTATGAAAAATATTCTGGATTATTTGCATACGAGTCTGAGGGGTTGCGAATCTGCGGTAAGATGCAGCTATCACCATCATCATTACCATCAAGCCAGTGAGATTCCCTTCAGATAAATAAGACCCAGCACCAATTCTTTTATTTACTTTTTTTTGCACAAGAATAATATAGGCCTACTACATCCACTATTTTGCTGAGTGTAAAGATAGAAGTCTTTATGTCTGTGTCTTTAGCTGTGATAGGGCAGTGACTCCAAATTACATCCTTAAACACATGTACGCACACAAAGGCATGTGCACACAAGCGTACACAGCACTCACACAAATGACCCCATGTCTCTGTAAAACAGCCCCCCCCCTTCATTCTCTCCTCTCCTCCCCAGCTCAAATGTACTGATAACCACACACACATGCACACACACACACACACAAACACATACACACACACACACACACACACACACACACACACATGCACACACAAACACATACACATACACACACACACACACACACACACACACACACACACACACACACACACACACACACACACACACACACACAGATGGCTGTGGCTGTGGCTGTGCAGGGCTAATGTGCTTTGTTGTGTGAAGGTATCAATCAGGGCTGGGCAGATTATTAGAGTGTCTGAAAGAGATCAAACAACGTTGCCGTCCGCTCCCACACACCACTGATTTACTGCCTGCCTGATAAAGTGCTGAACTCTCTCTCCCTCTCTCTCTCTCTCTCTCTCTCTCTCTCTCTCTCTCTCTCTCTCACACACACACACACACACACACACACACACACACACACACACACACAGCTCCATGATGGTCCACTGCGCTCTCAGGATAAATTATTGCGGGGGCTGACAGTAATGTCTCTCCACCCAGCAACAGAGAGGGGAGAGGGGAGAGCAGGAGGGGGGGGGGGGGGGGCTGAGGGGTGATGATAGACCACCCTGCACCTAAGATCAGAGGATACTGCAATGGCTCTCTTGTTTAACTCATGCCCCCATCCCCACCTCTCTCCCTCCATCTCTCTCCCTTCCTCTCTCTTTCTCTGCTGTTCTCTCTCCCTCTCTCTCTCTCTCCCTCCCTCTCTCTCTCTCCCTGCTTTTCTTTCTCTGTTGCTCTCTCTCTCTCTGTCTTTACTGCTCTGTAGGACCCATCTCGAGAATGGTGAGGACAAGTGGGCACCTCCTAACAAAATGCTGACACACATGCACAGAAATAGGTACACAAACACACACATGCGCACACACACTTACACGCACACGCACTCACACACACAGACTTACACACATACAGGCATGTGCGCATATACACACACATATGTTTGGATTCTAAAATGTCTGTTGTTGCTCATTGTGTGTTTAAAGCCAGAACCAGACCCTTACCTTGCAGGAGAAAGTTAATTGATATAAAGCATTTCAAAGTCACTGCAATTTGTGATGATCTAGTCACATTTTATATTTGTATAGGACATTTGATGATCAGATTGGAAGACCTTGGCAATGTATGTCTATCTCTATGTTGCAGTAAAGAACTCATTGGCTGTTCCTTAAGCCTGATTCACACAGCTGCATCTGTCAAAGTATGATAGCATTTGTGTCTGAGGAGCAGGGCTATCCATGTAATTGAAAGAGAGTCTCTTAAGACACGATCTGATTGGCTGACGTATCCATCACTGCATCAAACGTTGAACATTTTTCAACTTTTTAACTCCAGTGATGCAAGCAAAAGAAACACAACACACAAAAAATGCAATTGAGCAATATGGGATGTTGGCTCACATAAGGTGGATGTACCTCTGTCAAAGGAACAGATGCAGCCGCAGTGATAGGCAACCTGGATTCAAAGGCTACGATACAGTACCACATATTGGAAATCACCTGGCTCTGCCTGAGTGATTCCTCTACCTTCCCTACCTGGCTGAAGAGTTGTGCTTATAGGAATCAACTGATTTAGTGAATAGCTGGAACTAATTCTTGGTTCCTGATTGTAGCTTCTAAAACTAAGTTGCCCGTTGCTGTGTGACGGTGAGAAACAGACATTAGTATCTACCTCCTTCATGTTTGCAGTTGTAACATGGCACCACTTTAACTTCTTCTCATGATCAAAATCAACCCAAATGAAAATGCCACAGTGATATAGTTTTCATACATGTTGCATACTCAAGGTCTCCAGATTTCTATTTTGTAGAAATCAACTTTAATATTTGCTCTCTACCAACAGTAAGTGATTGATGGGAATATGATGGACAGCTGTGTGATCTGTGTGCTCTGCAAACTCGGGGGGAGGGGGAGGGGGGAGGGGTGGTGGCTGAAATCAAAAGCTTTTGGTAGATGTCACAAATCAAAGTGATTATTATTGTAGTTGTTACCCTGCTGTGCCTGAGATGGGGTTTAAGACGCATTTTCTTCTAATGCAAATAAATATAAATTAAACAAATAAAGAAAGTATGGCTACAAGACCTGCACAACCTCTGAATAGATAATGGAATAAAACCAGTCAAAGGAAGAAGGCCTGAGATTTGATGGTCTCTGCAGAGGATGGAAATGAAAGCTTTATCACGCATGAGGTCTACGGGGAGCGGGCAGACAAGATGGACAGATAGCAAACTAAATAAGTCACCGACTCAAAGTGAATTTTACTGGGAAACGTCCCATGACTATTTAATGCAGTGCGTGGTTCATGCCCATTTTTTTTGTCTCTAAAGACGGCTCTGAGTCCAAACTCATCACAGGGTCAGTGGAAGGCACTCACGGACCCAAATACCAGCGGAGGGGAGATGAGACCCATAAAAACCTGCAAAGAGAGGGATGGCAGGACTCTTCTCAAATGCTAAAAGATAGATGCTGTCAATCGAGTGCATGATGAAATATTTAGCGGAGGCTTTATCCATTAGAGCTTTTTGCAAAAAGGGAAAATAAAACAGAAGAAAGAGGCGAAATGGGATGAAAGGAAAGGACTGTGTGTGTGTGTATGTGTGTGTGTGTGTGTGTATGTGAGCGAGAGATAGAGGTAGAGGGAGGGAGAGAGAGAGAGAGAAAGAACAAATGTGTTTGTGGAAAAAGAGCAGGTTGAGGGTTCAGTGGCTGTCTCTGCCACCTCAGACGCCATTTTAACTTCACCCTCCCTCCTCCCTCCCTCGCCCCTCTTGCTCCACACACACACACACACACACACACACACACACACACACACACACACACACACACCTCCACCCCACCCCACTCCTCCTCCATCGTCTGCCTCCCCCCTCTCACTGTCTCTCTGAACGCCCAGCCATCCTTCCTCTATTGTAATAATGCAGCCCTTGGAATGACCTTTCTTTAATTAACTGCATCTTGATGAGCAGATCTACATAGAATGTGAAGGTTAATTAATGAAGTATCACTGGCTTCCCTTAAAGCCGTCACCCCTCACGCTGACAGACGGCCCCCCACTCCAGGCCCGAGCACAGATCTCATTAGCCACGCCGGGCCGGCTGACGGATCCGCTTTGGTCTGGAAGGTAAGAGCAAATTGCATTAAAAGAAAAATTCCTGATTCCTTCCTCTCTCCCCCCCTCTTCCTCCCTCCTCCCTCCCCATGACCCATCCCCCCACCCCCAAACCACCACCACCACCCCACTTTCTCTTTTCACTCACCCTCTCTCCCCATCTCCCCCCTTCTTCTTCTCTCTCTTTCTCTCAAGCGCTATGAATATTGGGCACAAGATGACCACATATCCACACGCGCTTCATGAAACGTAAGCCATGTTATCAGTTTGTGCATGAACGTATGATGTGCTCTTTCTGTGCACAGATTTCTGATCACACCCCATAAAAAATGCAGATGAAAGCAATATAATATCTCCACAAAGATGCAAGAAGTGTGTAATCACATTTCGTGTGGGCCCCATCTAAGGCGGATGGTGAGGGATAGCTGCAGGTTGTCATGGCGCGACGGTTTGATCTTGATAAGTGGCCACTCTCCCGGCCTCTCTGCTTTCAGCAAGGGCCCTGACTGGGGCTTATCTGTGCTGGGGGGGAAATCAGAGCCTCATGCGCTCCGCTTTTAGAGACGGCCGGCCTGGCACGCGAGCAGAGCAGAGCAGAGCGGAGCGCAGCAGAGGAAAGCTGTCGCGAATGAGCGTGGACACGGCCAAATGACAGCCATTTAACGGCTATATTGGGTACACAAAAGCTGTCTCTAACAGGACCGGAATGGACGTTTTTTTTTTTTTTTTGGACAACGTCAGTGACCTCAAACAACATGTTCACCAGTTTAGATGAAAGGAAAGATGCCCTTGTCAAACTGTCATAACCATAACTTTGTCAAATATCTTTGCCAGTTTTTTTCGACTGGTGGTTTGCAAGCCTTCAGCATATTATCCACACAGTGACAGCCAACAAAAAAAGGCTAGAATTGGGAATCATAGCCAGCCTTGCCCAATTGATTTATAAAGCTCAAAGATGTTAAATACGCATGAAAGTTCGATCTGTTTCAATTTGCATTTTTGTATGGCCACTGTATCATTTGCCATCAACTTTGATCTATCAGGCGCCGTCTCCCGTTATCACATCAAAGAATGGCGAGGCAAGGCAAGTTTCAAAGAATGCACTCTTGGTTGACCTACCTGTGTGTCTTACTGGGCGCCTGTAAGTGTGTGTGTGTGTTATTTTATGCCACAGTGGCCATCTTCTAGCAGATGTAATAGCCCATATGAGCCTGGTGCAAATGACAAGAGCATTGCATGGGGATTTACAACCCATGATATTCTATGGGCCAACCTCCTGCTGGGTAAAGATGATGACCAGTTTGCCTCTATCCAACCCATTTGTCTCACACATATCCCAACTTAAGTTTCTCTGAAGCGGCATCAAATCATGGGTTTTCCCCTTTCCAATATTAAGCCATTACCCACCTAATTCATTGAGGGGGAAAACTGAAAAGCAAAAATCCAATACGGATACGCAGTAGTTTTAGTTTGAAGGAAAATATCAGCAGTGGCAACTGTGGTGTTGACAAAAATATATATCTATTCCTGAGACTCCCCTCTCCCATTTTTGTCATCTCCTCCCCCCACATCACCAATCTGTTGCAGCTCCTGCCTCTGCAGCATCAGTGCACGGCGGTTCTCTCGGCTCCAGCAGGTAGAGTGGAGGAGAGGAGAGAGGAGAGGAGAGGAGAGAGGAGAGAGGAGAGTCAGTCGGCTGAGCGACTGCACAGCACACTTCTACCTCACAAAGCGCTGTCAGCGCAGACAGCTCCCGTTAGCCACACAGAGCTCACCGAGTTTGAAACAAAATTGCTGGCGCAGCGGTTCACCGTTCCATCTGAGAGTCTTTGACACCAGACACTTTTTCCTGAGAATCACAGAGCACGAGAGGGGTGGAGAGGGGAAGATGGAGGTGGATGGGGGCTGAGGAGTGGGGTGGGGTGGAGTGGGAGGTGTGTGTGTGGGGGGGGTAGGTGTGGGGTGGTGGTGGGGGGGCTGGCTCCTTTAATCCTATAATGGCCCCTTCCCCTGTGGCATACTGTGTTATTTCCCCCTCGCATTGTGGTGGATGGAGAAGGTAGGTCAGTGGCAGTCTCAGAGGTCAGGATTCATTATCAAACAGCAAGGCCCAATTATGGCTGCCTATTCCCTCACCTGTGACACCTATCGCTGTTTATGTGTGTTCATGCTGCTGGTAGGAGGTGGGCCTGATTGTGCTTGACCATTCGCTTGTTTAATGGATGTGCAAACATTTTCACTGTTATTTTTTTGAAGTGCATTACTGACAGTTGAGTCATTGCCACAGCTTTGGTGGATTCTGTGTTTGTGTGTGCTGTCTTCAAATGTAGTATCCAGGATAAAGTAATGCTATTTTCTAAGAAGAATTAAGAAAGGGCCTGTAGTTGGGCCTTTTCCTCTCTTTGTGTTTCTGTGTCCCCATTGTTCTGTCACTCTGTTGCAAAGTATCAAATCATCTGCATCAGTGGGTGCTGACAATATCAATCAAGCACAAAAATGTGTGTGTGTGTGTGTGTGTGTGTGTGATAGAGAGAAAGAGAAAGAGAGAGACACAGAGAGAGGGAGAGAGCATAAACATAGTGCATATGTGCATGAGTGTGTGGTGTGTGTCTGTGTGTCTGTGTGTGTGTTTCCATTCTGCCTTTGTGAAATCAAGTCAACAGGGTCAGTCTCATCTGATGTTTCCCAGGCTGCTGGGCTGTTTTATCTGATGCACTGATGGCAGCTGTTGACCAGAGGAATCCGTGCCGCCCATGTGTGTATAATTTGTCATGCGGCTCAAACTAAACATGAGTCTCCTCAGTATCTCTTCCCCTCCCTGTGTCGTCCGAGGAACAAGCTAGCGTTCTTGTAAGCATGCTCTCACTTGAAGGCCTCTGACAATATGGAGGCTAAGAGTTCTCTTGCCAATCTCCTACCAGTCTTGCGTGTGTGATATTGTAAAAACTGCACATCCTTTTTTGTTTAATTTTATAGAGCTGAATAAATCTACAGGTCTGAAGTTGAAGTCCTTTGAAAGACACGTTTTTTTTCTACTGAATGCGCTGTGAGGCTTACATGCCATTTTGCCCCTATCATACATCTCTTTTTTCCATAAACAAACTCAAATGGCTCAGCTTGACTAATGCTGTTAACATTGAATAACATCTGTTTATGGGATGTTGAGTAATTATGGAAACTTATAATGGCATGCTCTTTTACAGATTAATAAAAATGTTGCAGAGGGGAGAGTTTTGGCTCTCGTGGCATACTTGTTTGACGTATTGTTGATGGAATCCATGGTAACATCTGTTGCTTTGCCTGTGATGTAAACAGAATGTATATCACAGATACGGTGCATGTTGGGTTCTGAAATGAATCACCAGGAGCGTTTCAGCACATGGCCACAGTTCTGTGTGCTTACTGGACAACTTACTAAAGTATCAGAAAACAATATCCATGTATGGATGTGAATTTTTAGATTTGATATCCAGCCAAATGTCAAATCCAATAATGACATGGGATGTTCTGTGATGTGGGGGAGGTTTACATTCACCGTGCCATAATCTGCCACTTCAACCTCCATCATTACATCTTATTAAACAAAGGAAGAGTATATTTCACAACACAGAAATTGATTATATTTAAAAAAAACACTAATACTAATAATACGATCATTAGTATACACTAATAATAATAATACTAATAATAAGATCATTAGTTATTGGCATATCTCACACAATAGTACACGTTTGGTGGCCTTTTTCACTGGCTACTTGGCCACTGCAGAAGAAACCAAAAGTTGGGCAAGAGACAGAAGATCTTGTGGTTTGTCGTGGCCTTGGAGGGACTGTGAGGTGGTGGAATGAGGCATGAATTACTGATGAGTGATATTACTCAAACCCACTCACAGAGAAGCCACGTATGCCGCAAACCCTGGGGTGACAGTATAGTGCATGTAAATTTTTCATCATAAAGGTTGCTGAAAGAAAGAAAGAAAGAAAGAAAGAAAGAAAGAAAGAAAGAAAGAAAGAAAGAAGACATATTCCTGTGTCTAGAGTCTAGAGTGTGTGTGTCAGTAAGTGGCTTCATTAGTTTCATTTGCAGCAGTTCATTGTGTCTGTTTCAGAAGGCTTCCTGTTCAGACAACATGTGGATGTGGTAGCCAAGCTTAGTGTTGGCACCACCGGGCCTCTAATGGGACCCTTTATTGTGGTCGGATTCTGGGCCTCTGCTGCCCCCCTGTGGGCATCAGCGGTAATAACTGCGGTTTCTCATCAGACAGCTGCAATTTTGTGTGGGGTCTGTGTCTGCAGTGAGTGTGTAACACGCGCTGGCAGCACAAGGCCATTAAGCACAGGCTAACAGCTGGCATGCCAATGAACAGGGGAGTGATGTGACAGGAGCTTCGTGTCTAGACACATACACAGACACACTTCCACAGCCCTTTCCATATCGCTACAACACATACACACACACACACACACACTCGTGTGCATGCACACACACACACACACATGCACACACACACACACACACACATATGCACACACATACCCACACATGCACGCGCACACACACACACACACACACACACACACACACACACACACACACACACACACATCTTGGTACATTAGGGTACAGCTGGAGTTGAGCTAAGGTCAGTGTGACCCCCACAGTCAGTCCGGTCTCCAGTGGCTTTGAGGGATGTGTGTCCGCTGAATCTCAAACCAGGAAGCACAGTGCTCTGCCACACCTCACAGGGACTAAGAGCCTAGAACACATTTTGCTAAACTCATGCATGTGAACAACCATTATAATATTTCACTGGAGCATGACCTCTGGCAGCGATGGTGGCTTTCCTGGGTATTATAAACATTTCAATATGCCTAATGCCCAGACCCTTCGGTTTAACTTTAATTAAAAATACAGTAAAAACACATGAAAGACATGCTGGCATATGTAACCCAGCTTTTCAACTGGAACAGCCTTTCTACCATGGAACGCAGATTAGTTTAACTGGTTTGCCAAAATTGATAGAGAGATACAGAATACAGATTTATTCACTATCTCCAATATACCTGTAACTGATCATGCGAACAAGTGTGTGTATTTTGTATGTGCATAGTAAAGGTTCTAAAGTTATATTTATGAATTTTCACAACTATTTTCTGTCATCATTGTAATAGGCAATGAAGCTTTTTTCAAATCTTGAATCATTTCTCTACATTTAGTCAAGATTTTAACTCATGTCAAATCCTATTTTTTTTTACATTATTTGGTAAATTTGGCTGAACTTGTCTTGTCTTGTCTTTTTAAAAGACTATATAGAGCTTTATTCCAATCAGTGTATGGTCTTCAGCAGCAACACAGCACCAAATCATGATGTTTTTATCACACTGTTTCATGTTCATTATGAAGTACTTACATATAAAGGCTTTTACCAAGCACATTGCTTCTTGCTCCTGTGTTTTTGACACGTACCAACAAGACAGAACACATGGTGGTGGCTCTGCAAGTTTAGTGACCTGACATTGATGGCTGCTCCATAACAACAACTCTAATCTAGATATATATGTATTTTTTGACCCACCACCACCACCACCCTCTTCAGAGGACAACTTTATTTTTAATTTACAATATTTTACATAATCATCTCAATTAAGTTTACATTCACATCTTTCACATTTGAGAATAGAATAAATAATAGATAATGTAGATATAATGTCTGACTGCTGGCTTCTTCTCTTTGCAGCAGCACATCACATCTGAAGCTAAGTGCAGCTTTTTTTTCCTACTGAGAAACCTTGCCTGACTCCAGCAATCCCTCACTGACTCTGTGGCTTAGACTCATCCCTGCATGTGTCACCTCCCGATTGGATTTTGCAATGGAGTCCTATATGAACTGCACAACAAAGCCCTAGCCAGGATCCAATATGTGCAGAATTCTGCTGCCAGGGGTCTCACTCATATCAAGTCCTGGGAGCACATCATCCGTATTCTCCTCCACTGGCTCCCAGCTCTGCCTCGCCTCCAAAACCCCTTCCACCCCCCCTGTGCTCTTCTGACAAGGGTCCTCCACATGCCATTCACTCCCCACACCAGACCTCAGTGCTGCTGCCTCCACTCTCTGGAATTCTTTTCTCTGAAGTTTGCAATGCACTCGCTTTAGGTATCATGTCCAAAAAACTCATTCATAATAGGCTATGGACTTTTTGCACTCTTCTTCCTCTTCTTCTTCTTCTTCTTCTTCTTCTTCTTCTTCTTCTTCTTCTTCTTCTTCTTCTTCTTCTTCTTCTTCTTCTTCCTCTTGCTCTCTCTCTCCATGTCTCTGTGTGTATGTCTACAACATCCTTCAGTACCTTGAAAGATGCTATTTAAATTTTGTATTTTGTATTCTTATATCTGTTGCCCTCTGTTATCTTAACCAGATGGCTTAAGAGAGAGAGAGAGAGATAGATAGAGAGAACTTTTGCAGAGACAGAGAGAGAGAGAGACAGAGAGAGAGAGAGAGATAACTTTTGCAGTGCTTTATGGCTATGACCATAAGAAACACAAACAAAAACACTGCAAGATGTGCTCAACAGAGGGTGAGAGGTAATAATGATGATGATGATGATGATGATGATGATGATGATCTGCTAAATATGAAAATCTAGAGATGTGGTAGGCCTACTGCTTCTGGAATGGTAGTGGTCCCTAAACAATCAAAAATTAATGTCAAATGTATAGTTATAGGTCTTTTTTGTAGTTGTTTTTTTGTCTGATACATTATTCTCTGACCTGAAGACAAACGAAGATCTGCTATTAACTGCAGGCATTACTGCCTTCCTGTAGGTGGCACTGCAGCTATTCTATGCATATTCCCTTATGCAGGGTATATTGCATCTTCAATCAGCCTAGAAAGGATGCACACATCTCTTCATCCCTCGTCACTGATATACCTACAGAGACAGCTATTTCAGTTCCAGTCAGCTATGGTTCAAAACAGCTGAGTGCTTGAGGTGCCAGGTTTATATGCTATGTCATCTTGCCTATTACCAAAACCAGTATGGTGTTCCATAGTCATACACACTTGTCATGTTTTTACCCTAAAACTCTTCAGAACCCATCTGTCTCTCTATGGCCATGTCCACAATGTTCACTGTAGTGCACAGGGTGTAAGATTTGTTCTGTATAGCGCACTAGAGAGAACTAGTGAACATTTTAGATGGCCTGTGTGTTACTTTTCTCTTCCTTGTCTTCTACATTTACCATTTTTGCCCTCTCGTCCCTCTCAGCTATCTATAGGCTGCATACCTGGGTACCAGTTTGCGAAAAAAAAAAAAAAAAAAAAAACAGTGTGTAGGCCTACTCTGTATACAAGTAATTTCAGCCTATGCTAGCAAGATCATGTAACTTACACAACTTGTAGCCCTATCAATCATCTTGTACCACACATGGCAACATTTACATTTTTACGAATAACTTTTTCCTCCAATCACAACTGAGGTAGGCAATGTGAGATTTCTGGCTACGCCTACAATATAATGTAAATTTTCCAGCCTATGTGACCTCGCCAAAATTAAATCTACCATATGTCCTACCTATTATGTTTTGAGAATGAGTGAAGAAGCAAAACGTGCACCTCCAAAATAATAATATCCTTTAAAGTCATCACATCTTTGTAGGTGGAGCTTCTTGACTGGCATGTCGAAATACATAGGTGTCCAATCAGACTCTTTGTATGCGCCACGTGATATGGGTGCACTTTTCCATATCTGCGGTAGCCGCCATATTTGTTTCTGTGTGCTTGTGGGTTAATTGCTAGGTCTCTTTAGGTCTGTGATGTTGCGGTACAACTACAATTCCTTTGAAGTGGAAAGCAAATGGGAATTGGCTCAAAGATGTAGCCTGAAAAAAGTAACAATGCAGCTATAGTGCCAGCGTTACATCTCACGTCCGAACGTTAAACGAGGTTTATGCACAACACAAGTCAGACTTACCGGGTAACAGGCTACTGCTTGCCGTTTCCTAGCTAGCAACCTGACAGCAGGAAAATTAGTCAGATTATCAAATGGCATCATTTAACGTGAACGGAGAAGGTAAGTCAAGCATGTTAGTTTTATTTCTTTACCTGCATTTTCACCAGACTACTCCAAAAGTTTCCGCTTGCCATACCAGTCACCCCCAATCACCATGTACAAGATAACTGGTCTTGGAAGTGCTTGCGAACTCTTAGGATACTAGCTGGCAATGTACTGTGCTGTTCACATACTTGCAACATTGTAACAACTATGTAGTTAATCGTAGACTCTTACAAACAAATGTTATTTGAAGTTGGCACAAATGATACATTACAATTTGAGCTATAAGGATTTGACTTGGGCCAAGTGTTAGTCTGGCAAAATAATCAAAAAAGTTTAAGTGTAATGAATCAATGAGTTACAATAAATAGCCAGGTGTGTTGAGTCTAGCACCCACTACCTTTGTTTGTCGTCTCTACTTTAGGTGGACATGTCCTAAACGTCCTGGCAGACGTCAGTCCAGATATCCATATATGTGGCTTCTGCAAGCAGCAGTACAACAACTTTGATGTATTTCTTGCACACAAACAAAATGGCTGTCAGATATCCTCCTCAAACATATCTGCTCCCAGCACTGTTACTTCTCTCACTGGTAAGATTTCTACAGGTAATGTGATGTCACAGTGTTGTTGGGATGGCCTAACATATCCCTCCACTCATGTCTGGTTTTGTCACTGATGCTCTTTGTGTCACATTAGGTAGTGTGTTGATATTAGGGCTGAATGATATGGATACAATATGACTATGGGTCCAACTAAAATTAATTGTTATTATATTGGCCACAGCTGTCAATTAATAGCAAGTTAAATTGAGGTTTGTGGTTGGCTTGCGATAGCTGTACATTTAGTGTAAAGAGGAAAAGAATGTTTGTGATTGGCTGAGCTGTACATGCATGCAAAGCAGGAGAAACTCTCTACTGTCAATATCGTCACCTTTTGCAATATTATGTTATCTTGCATGTTCGTACCTCAATTGATACAATAACCATATCTCTATAGATATGGTTACAGTCTATGTCTTTCAGCTCTAGTTGGAATTAACAACTTTTAGTTAGGAAGTGTTGCTCTTCTACTTTCACAAACATAACTGTCATTTTTTATTGATGGGATGTAGATTGGTACTGACCCACAACCAAAATGTACTTACAGATAAGTCATGTGGTCAATATTTTTGATTTGGTAATTAACTTTCACAACAGAAGTCAAGCTAGTTGACTAATAGATGTGTAATAAAAGGAATTTAGTTTTTTATGTACTTAAGGTAATCTCATTGTACCCACATTTGGTGGTAATCTGTGGCTGAATCCAAAATATTCACTCATACACTATATAGCGCACTACGTAGGGACCAAAACAGTGTAACTCACAGCCAGTGTGGTGCACAGTGTAATGAATGAATAAATGAATGAATGAATGTTTCGGTCAGAGCATATGTGTTGAGTGTATAAAGCGATTGTGAAAACCTCATTACATGAAGCACTTCTATCTGTGTTGTCAGAATCTGGCGCAGAGTTTGTGTTTGAAGAAGCCTTCCAGGCGTGTGTCGCTAAAGTGGCGAAGAAGCCTCTCACCAAAGCCCAGAAGAGTCCGTCCAAGAGGATTAAGCCCACAGGCCCCACTGTGCGGCGGAGCTGCTGTTTCTCAGGTCAGCCCTCCTGGCGGCCATCTTGCCATCCCAGCCTCAGGAAATGGATAAGATAACATGTTCCTTTATTAGTCCCTCAGTGGGAAAACTTACAGTGCGGTGGCTCGAAGGACAGCGGGATAAAAAAATATAAAAACATACTCTCTCTGGTTATACAAGAAAGTAAAAACAAGTAAGAATAATACGTGGTGGGCAGTCTGGCTTTCCAAGCTACAATCCACTACCACATATTGGTTGGAGCTATTCACCTAACTGCTTGATTCTAACTGGCACAACTCCCCAGATAGGTACAAATGTTAATAAATGAAATAATTTGTGTGTATATGTTTTAGAATATGCTGTAATGGGTTGTAGCTTCTGATTTTAAGTTGGCCATAACAGCTGTAGACAGAGGTGGAGATTAAGGAAGTAAAAACCGTACCACATGTTGCATCCCACAATTTTATTAATATGCTTCTCCTAATAATCACATTTATATCCAGATGGCCTGTGAAATCATCTGTGTTCAATGCACAGGCAGAACACATGGCAAGGTTTTCACTTTCTGGAGCTGGGATCTCAACCCCTGCCTGTAGATGTTGTAGAAACATTCAACATGCACTCAGTGTATTTATGTGTATGTGTGAAAATTGTGTTGTAGGATGCACATTTAAAACTCAGTATGGTCAGAAGGACATGGAGAGGCATCTCAAAACGCACACGGGTGAGTAGCCAGTGAATGGTTTGTGTGTGTGTGTGTGTGTGTGTGTGCTTGTGTGTGTGTGTGTGTGCTTGTGTGTGCTTGTGTGTGCTTGTGTGTGTGTGTGTGTGTGTGTGCTTGTGTGTACATATGTACATGTACAGTTTGTGGGTGTGCATGTTTATCTATAAATGCACTTTTGTGTGAATGTGCATGTGCCTATGTATCCATCTCTGGTTAAATCACGGTTACCTTTGTTTTAATATGTGCTATTTATTATGTTTATATACTGTATGTGCTTTGGCAACACTGTTTGAATGTCCATGGCAATGAAGCCAGTTGAATGGAATTGAATAAAATGCATTCCACAAGATGGATGATATCTGTCTCTGCACTGTCTCCTGCTCACCACCTCTGCCCCTTTTGTACTTGTGTGGTTATCAGGAGAGAAGCCCTTTGAATGTGAACTGTGTCACAAGCGCTTCAGTCGGCGGGACAAGCTGAACATGCACAGCCGCTCGCACACGGGGGAGCGTCCGCACAAGTGCAAGTACTGCGCGTATGCGGCGGCGGACAGCAGCAGCCTGAAGAAGCACCTGCGCATCCACTACGACGAGCGGCCCTTCAAGTGCCAGATCTGCCCCTACGCCAGCCGCAACTCCAGCCAGCTCACCGTGCACCTGCGCTCACACACAGGTGGGTGCGCCGCCCTTCGCCAGTCCTGTCATTTTCGTCAAGACGCCTTAAGGCCTCTGCACACCTTAAGGGTTCCACAATTTTGCTACAGACTTTTGAATGCCACAATTTCATTTGCACCCACACACATTGTCTGTGCAATGACCACCATCATTCCCAAGGATTCGATCTGCAGTCCTTTTGATAAGCAATGGATTTTATTGATTGGCATTAACAGAGGTAGACCTCATTCAGAACAGACATGATGCAGCAGAGTTTGACACTGCTGTGTGTGTGATTGTACTGAGAACAGTGCAGTCTAAAATAAATTAATGTCACAAGTGAATTGCACTATGTTGTAGCTAGATGTCATTAGTTTGAAAGTGTTTGTGTGTCTTGTAGGAGACTGCCCTTTCCAGTGCAACCAGTGCAATGCCAAATTCAAGATCAACTCTGACCTGAAGCGTCACATCCGCGTGCACTCGGGCGAGAAGCCCTACAAGTGCGACTTCTGCGACTACCGCTGTGCCATGAAGGGCAACCTCAAGTCCCACGTGCAGATCAAGCACGCCTCGCACAACTCCTTCCGCTGCCCGGACTGCGACTTCCAGTGTGCCAACAAGAGTGCCTTGCGCCAGCACTGCCGGGGCCACCAGCCCGCCTTGCCCATGCAGTGCCCCAAGTGCAGTTACTCTTGCGCCAGCAAGGGGGCGCTGAAGATCCACGAGCGCGTGCACTCGGACGAGCGCCCCTTCAAGTGCGAGCACTGCAGCTTCGCCTCCAAGCAGCGCAGCAACCTGCTCATTCACCGCAAGAAGTGCCACGCAGACAAGCCGGAGAAGGCGGCGGCCGAGAAGCGGGCAGGGCGAGGGGCGAACGGTGAGATGGCCGGGGACGCAGTGCCCTCCAAGCCCGTCAGCTCCCGCTACCGCGCCCGTCTGGAGGCGACGCGGGCCTTCCGTTGCAACGTGTGTGACGCCTCTTTTGTGCGCGAGGACTCCCTGCGTAGCCACCGCCGCCAGCATCAGAATCTCCCGCACAGCGGCTTCCTACAGCTGCCCACGCCTTCCTCCTCCTCCTCCGCCGCCGGAGCTGCCGCCATCGCCATCCCCAACCCGGCCGTCCAGCAGTCGGCCTCCACTACCACCTCCCCTGGGGCCCAGGCCCAGGACGGCCCCCTGCTGTCTCCGTACGCTGGCGCCCAGTTAAAGATCATTGTGACGCCGCAGCTGGGCCAGGAGGGCTCCGAGGGGCTGCTGAGTCCGGTGCAGGTGAGCCTGCTGCCCGTGCCCAGCATGCAGACGCCAGCAGAGGGCGCTCTGGAGCAGCAGACGGTCCTGCTCACCCACATCTCCCCCAACGGCGGCGGGGCCTCGGGCCTGCCCCAGACGCTCAGCGCAGACGGCTCGCAGACCTTCATCACCACCTGCTCCGACCTGGACGGACTGACCGCGCTCATCCAGGAGGGAGGCACCGAGGTCACCGTGGTGACGGACGCCACGGAGACGCAGGGCATGCCGCAACCCACGGAATGCTCGCTGGGCCCCCCACTGGACGTGGTTGGGGAGGCCCCCCCTCAGGGAGACACCAAGCCCTCGGAGGCCGTCCTCCTGGGGAACGAGGCCCCCTGTGAGGACACGAGTAGCTTAATGATGTCGAACATCAGTGTGGGGCCTCACGGCACCCTGCTCCTGCACAACATGCCTCTCAGTCTGGGCCCCACAGACAGACCCCCCTCACTGGAGCCCCTCTCCCCACACAACATCTTCTCAGACTCCCACCCAGTGGACCCAGAAGACTGACATACATACATTCAGACCTCTGTTACTCACTCTGTCTCTTTTGACCCCAGTATTCATGTTCAGTGACGCTCAGAAAATCAAGGTCTCAAAGCTGTGGTTCAAGCTTCAGCAAGCTGATGTTTGTTTTAATTTATATTTGAAGGACTTATGGGAATGCAGCATGTCTGGTAGAGAAGATGTGGAGAGGTTCACTCCTTGATAGCAGTAGAGTCCATGTACTTCATTAGACTGACAATGCTAGGTTATGAAAACGGTATGGAAATGGATGTTATGTGACAATGTGTTGCCTTTATAAACATTTCATCAGGGTGAATTCAGTCAAACTCTCACTGTCATTTGCTGAAGTGTTGGACAATTAACATTAGACTTTTCTGAAAAGATGGGAATAAATATTGTTTAAGCAGAACTTCAGTCTACCACTGCACTTCCTGCACTGTTGCTGTCTTACAGTTTTGACTATGTTTTGGCTCATGACAGTCTTTTCCATTAGGTTAATGAACCAAGTCAAGTTTACAGTAAAGCGATTTGGTCAACTGTGTGTGCTCAAAGATGCCATGTTCTTTAGTTAAAAGAAAATCTAGTTTAAAACATAGTTTAAAAAACAATACTGCTAATACACTCCATAGTCAGACACCCATTCAAAATGTTTCCTCATTCACTACATAGTGTACTATGTAGGGGACAAAACAATGTAACTCATACCCTAGTTTATTGTGAATAAGTGAACATTTCAGCCCCAGTGATGGCCAACCTGGCTTAAGAAGCTACAATACTGTCCCATTAATTGCTTCAGACTGTCACTAAATCAGCGGATTCTAATTAGCGCAACTTTTAGCCAGGCAGAGGAGGTAATCATTGAAATCACCTGTAATAAGCACACAGGTGGAACCAGGTGGTCTTGAATTATAGCCTCTTAATGCAGGTGGCTCATCGCTGCAGACACCACACTTCCACTCTGACAGTAGCTTAACCAGTGCTTCTAACCTCATCACCCACACCTACCCTGGTGCTGAGTGGATATTTATTTGTAGCTCGTTAGTGAGTCTTCATTTCTTCACAGCGTTAGATTTCAGTGGTTAAGCTGGCCTGGCCTCCCTCAGTGAATGAGGCATCTTCAGTGTTGTCCTCAGTCATTTATACTCTTGACTCAAACCTCTGAGACTTGTTGGTCGACCTGATCGATACGTTTTTTTTTTTTTTTTCCCTCCTCTCACCCTCATGGTCACTCATTCTGCCCAAGTCCTTGATGTGATGGAGTTTGTTCCCGAGTGAAGGCTTAGCTTGAACTGGAGTCTCTGAGGAACAATATGGCATTGATTTTCCTGTCAGTGTTCATAGCTTCTGCAGCCTAGCACTGACCACTCCTTTTTCTCTCTCTTCTTGGTCCGTTGCCCCTTCCGCCCCTCTATTTTTCATGTCCTTGATGTCCACTGCTTTTTATTGATATGGTTTATCAACGCGACAGCATTGTGTTGACATGCACATATTCTTAATAGATGGCTGGATTTAGTCTCGATTTGATTGTTTGTTTTCCCTGCACATATATCAACTTTATTTGAGCCTTCAAGACAGTATAAATATAAATATATTTCACATGACAAGGACATGGTCTCAAATTCAAAATTCCACTGTAGTGTCAATATAGTGTAATTTAGCACTGTTCCCAGTAAATTCAGATGATCATTTAGGAAACAGTGTAGTTTCCAGATTTGGCCTGTAGGTGGCACCAAATATTAACTTTTGAAAATAAATGTACAAAAAAGGCACTGAAAACTGAACTGTATTTCATATTATATGCCTCTAGCTATATTTACAAATTGATCAGTGCATTTAGTAAAATGTAATGTAATTTATACTTTCTTAGTCAAAAGTAATTTGAAGACTGATAACTACTCAAGTACACTCAAGTGATATTTATTTTTCTTTTGATATATTTTTAAGCATATAATCTGATAGCTGGTGTGAAAGCCTCCCCTATCAGCTTTGATTTATGACAGCTGGAACCCCCTCCCCACCCTCCACCCACCCCCCAGAGTTGGGGATCCAGGGCCCTTGTAAAATTCCTTACTGCTTAAAGATGATTGCACTGTGGGAAAGGCTAGCACAGCGCGCCACTAAAACTCTTTGATCCATTATCTCCCAAACTTCCACAGCCTAATCCCACTCACCAATAAGGAGAGAGACTCACACCCCCAACACACACACACACACACACACTTCCTAAACTTGTGATATCAGAGGTTAGTGCCATATGGTCTCTCATGGAAGGATAATAAATATGTGGTCTCTCATGGGGATAATAAATATGCAATCCACATTATTTTACCTGAATGATATGTTTTGCAATGTGTTACACACGACTACGTGTTGTGACAAACAGTTGGTCACCAGCTCCGTCATAATGAGCCATCTTATTTCCTGCATTCCTTAGAGGGACATCTTTGATAAAGAATTTCATTTAATTTGTTTTTAATCAGTTGACCCTCCTTTGGCATAAATACCATCAGTGTGCACACATGGTTTATTTTATCGTGTGTGTGTGTGTGTGTGTGTGTGTGTGTGAGTGTGTTTGTGTGTGTGTGTGTACATGGATGTGCCCGCATATGTATGTGCCTGCATAAAGGTGTTCTTGATTAAGGTGGCTGTTGTGGGGAGGAGGATGAAATGAATGTGTTGATACTGTATGACTCTCCACTGCTCTTTTCTTCCTTCACTCCTTCCTTCCCTCCCTCCTTCCTTGCTTCCTTCCTTCCTGTGTTTCAGATGGAAGCCCTTTGAATGGGGTCATAAATGTCCACCCTCCTCCCCAAAAAAAGCAATTTCCACTCCCAGCTGCTTAAAGAAATCGTATTTTTGTGCTGCTTTCCTGTCTCGTCACAGAGATCTCTTAAGGACAGTTGCCGGATTCATGGAAGGAGGTCAAGAAGTAACATTTTTTTTTTTACTAATTCAAGAGTACTTGTTCATAAAGGAATATGCACATTCTCACACACAACTTCAAGCTAAGATAAGCTTGCCCTGTGTTGTGTTTGTACATTTAAATGAGCAAATGCCATCATTTGTAGACGTTTTTGTTTATTTTAGATCACATGAGAGGACTCAGTGATGGAAGTTGTGTAGAAGCTGTTTTTTCTTGTTTGATAACCATAAGTTTATGACCTTTGTGTCTGTGTGTGTGTGTGTTTGTGGTTTGATGGCCACTCTTTGAATGTCCTATAATGTCATTAACTGCTCTGGTCAATGTTGTTATAGATTTTCCCTCTCCCACATATGAGCATCTGTTTTGTCCAGGCAATCAGAGTATTGATATTTTAAAGAGTGGGTTTGAGTACTCTGCAAAATGGAATCTTTTATCTGGCCCCTACATTCATTTTCTCGGTTTGACACAACTGCTGCCGAGATGACCTTAGTACACAAAAGCTTTGAGATTGCACATTATCTTCCAGTTAATCCTTGGCCATAGTCATCTTCAGAGGTAGAGTGCCACCACTTGTTTGGAAGTTATTTGGTGTGTGAAGGCTTCTGTGAGCAAGGTAGCAGACCCACCACAACTCATGTCTAGAAAAGTCATTTCATTTGATAGGCAACAAGAAGGCAGGAAACCATAATTGAGTTGTTGGCTTCCTACTGAAGTATACTCCCATGCCTTCTGGTGTCAAACTTTTAAATGACTAGTTTGAAACCTAAGACAGATGTCATGACAATAGATCATGTCACTTGTCTATTTTTAAGAGGGAAAACAAAAAAGACAAAATTATCACTTTTTTTCTCCTCAGTGACAAATTCACCTCCCGGGATGAGAGCCCTCTGTTTTTGGTCTCCGGTGACAATGGAGCAACACAAAGAACAAATAATGTGGGCTTATTCGCGGTGCCAAGCAGCATGTCATTTGCATACAAATTTGACACATTTGAATTGAGCTGCATTGACTGTGTATGGCTGGGTGGAAGACATTGAGCCATTTGAATAAGCACTCACTCACTCACTCACAACATGCTTCACAATCTTTGAATTGGTGTTCAGGTGGTGTGGCTCTGCCAGCAATTTTATTGTGTTCTTTACATCTCTTTGCTCAGTTTGCTTCTCCTTTTTACAAATTGATTGAAATACGAGGAATACTTTTACATTTTAATCCCCTATCCATTGCAGGAATTCTGTGAAAAGTAAATGATTCCCAAAAAATAAACCTGTTTGTTTTCCATCCTGTCGTTATATTAAGGTATTGTATATACTTTAAAGCACTGACATTTATCCAGTCAGCTTTGCCAGCTCTGACAAGGGAAAGGTATTGACAGTGTTGTCTTTGTACTTTTATAGATCATTTCTCCCGGTTTTGTTTTGTTTTCAGGAAGTGTTACAATGTGACAGGGCCTTTTGTTGTTTTTCTAAGTTGGGGGGCAATGTTTAAAAGCTCCTCATTGGGGGGTAGAAAAATAAGTATGATTTTTCTCGCCATCGGAGAGAATAAGGGTGTGCTGGCTAAAGCTCATAAATGTCTTATAATGGACAAAGGAATGCCCTTGGCTTCTTTTTAAACAACAGTGTGGCATTTGTAATGACCTGGCCTCCTCTCTGTTTGGAAAGCCCTATTCAGTGTCATACAGTGCTTCATGAGAATAATGCCCCATTGTCATGCATGGGCTTTATGTAAAGCATTTGGCCATTGTTTTCTCCCAGTTTATCTTTAGTACTGTTGTGCTTGTCATCAAGTATTTTTTAAATTACCTTGGTGTAAAAAAGAAAATTATCATATATCTTATCATGTAATCACAATTATGTTACAATACCAATTTTACACCTTCGCAAAGTTGTTTGTGTAGCTCTATTTGTGTACTTCTGTAAATTTGCGTGGAAAAAAAGGACCCATAATTAACAAATTTAGTTTAATGTCACTATAAACATCTGAATTATCATTAAACTATTCGTCACTGTGGATGCTACCTGCTTCACAAGGGGAAAAAAAAATCAACAGCATCAGCCTTTTGTTTGATACACACGAGACTATCGGTGACAAAACCAAAATGTCTTTTACAACAGTCAACATTTCACCACACATCCTCTTAGGTATAGTCATTTGAACTGCTGTGGTTTGCAGTGGGGGTTAGGCAAAACATGGGGGTTAGGCAAAGCATGTTTCGGTGAGTGTGTGTGTGTGTGTGTGTGTGTGTGTGTGTGTGTGTGTGTGTGTGTGTGTGTGTGTGTGTGTGTGTGTGTGTGTGTACTGATGGAGCCTTCTTAAGCTCAAATGCACATCCAAACAAATTAGCATTTACCCATTTCCCAGATTCCACAGAGGCTGGCAGATGCTGCTGATGGAGGCGTCTGTTTTCTTTCCCCCTGCATGCCTCATCCAGCAAAAACAAACACTCACGAAATATGATCTTTTTCACATCTCTAGCTGCTAGACAAATGCTCACACTGACCACAGGGCCGTGTGTGTGTGTGTGTGTGTGCATCTGTGTTTGTGTTGTTACCTGTGCATTCATGGCTGCGCTTTCATCCTCTGTTAAGCTGACACGGCAACGCCACAGCTAATTTCTCAGTGAGGACGTGGACGAGCGTAGGCAGAGGTGTGGAACATGTCATTTACGCACCTTTTAGAACTACTAAACAGTGTTTATTTGCTTTTTTGTAATGGTTAATGTTAAAGATACACATTTTTTTATCCGCCATTTTTACAGCTGTGCGTTGGCAGAGTGAGAGCGGCAGTTAGGATGATTCTAAGGAGCCAGCATTGATAGAGGGCCCTTTGGTGACATTATTATTAACCTATTATTATTATTATTATTATTATTATTATTATTATTATTATCATTATTATCATTATTATCATTATTATCATTATTATCATTATTATCATTATTATAAAGACGGCTCAAATGAGTGTTCTTTCATCAGATCCAACATTTCTACCAGCTCCCCTGTCGCTGTGCATGTGATTTACCCACGGTTCTTTTCAACACTACACGACTGCTTGCGTATGTAAGTATACTTGGCCTGTAAATCCGACTCTGATTCTGATTCTGATTCTGAGCATAGGAGTGGATTAAGAGGGGCCTGTTTCATGCTGTAGAGATCTGCAGGAGGTGGAGAGGACCCGGGAGCCTGGAGCCTGATGGTGGTGGCGGCCATGACTCACATGGCCTACATGTCCTACATGACTCATCCCAGTTGCATCTTAATTACCTCGCAGTGGACTCTCCTCTTTGTCTTTCCCCATTTCCACGGAGACACTCCTGAACTGAGTCCCTGGTGGTGTTGTGCTGCCATTAACTCCGCTGGTCGAGACCTGACCACCGCAACTACTTTCAGCACATGGATAAAAAGGGGTGGGGGGGTGGGTTTGGGGGGTAGGGGGTAGGGGGTAGGGGGGTGGACCAAAGAGAGTGCCTGACTCATCATCAAACAATAAACAGAAATGAAAGGAGATCATTTTCATATCTATAGAGCTCCTTTCTCTCTGCCTGTGTTTCTGTAATTAATATTTATTATTAATCATTTTACAAAGACAAGACGAGCTATTTCTTTATAGAAGATACACGCATTTGTTTAATCTCTGCATTGAGATGTGTCCCTTTAATGTCCAGTTTAAAGCAAATGTGAAAAGAGGCCCCCTTATTCTTCATCATATCTTCCTTCCTGTAATTATGTCCTGACCAATAGAGCAGTGTGTGTGCTGGGGCTGAGCTTTCAAAGCCCCCTCAAGGCTGCTGCCCGTGTGTGTCCCTGATGGAGCCTGCTGCTTCTCGTTAATTACAAAAACAGGCAGAAGATGGGACCATTTGAAGTGGATTCTCAAATTAATTCTTGATTTTTTAAATGAAATGATATATCTATCTTCAGATATTCAGATCCTGAAAAACGGAAAAGGTTTTGGACAAGTACACTGTAATAAGTCAGGCATAGATCCAACTTAAAAAATTAGCACACTGTATAATTTTTTTAAACAATGGTTTAACTGATGATGTATCAGCAATGATAATTAAAAAGATATACGCAGGGTTTTATATTTTAAGTGCCCGTGTAGCTCTTTATGAATGGAGGTGTGTGCCTTTAAAA
Organism: Setipinna tenuifilis; assembly: GCA_030347295.1. Lineage (NCBI taxonomy): Eukaryota > Metazoa > Chordata > Actinopteri > Clupeiformes > Engraulidae > Setipinna > Setipinna tenuifilis. The sequence goes on along the minus strand of CM059270.1, from coordinate 3,090,540 downwards.
ATAAAACCACTTTCTGATGGTCCAGGCATTGCTGATAAGCTAACAGCTAACCCAACAAACCTACCCATAGAGGCAGCAGCTCATTGATCTTAAGTGCTGTCAGACGAGGATTAAGCCCACTGAATGGTAGTCTACGCAACAAACAAATAATTTTAAGACAGGCTGGCATAAAAAATGGCCGAAACTTTAGTGATGGAAACTTCCAGCAGGGGAAAAAAAGGGCAACGGTCAACCCCCACCTTGAACAAACAGCATGTTTTGGGGGAGGGGTGGGGGCATTGCCCTGGCCGGAGGCATCAGGTTACTGTATGGGGTGGGGGGACTGACCAGTCACACAGAACAGCCTCCTCATGAACTTCCCTGGAGTCAAATATGAGCCACTAACCTAACTGTGTATTACTTGAAGCCATACCATGCCATCTTACTTCCCTTTTTTGGTGGAATGAAGGATATTGAAAATGGCTACTTTGTCTTTTTTGGCTTTTGAGTATTGGCTTTTAGTAAATCTTAGTGGAATTTTTTATACAATGCCATAGAGCTGAACATGAAGCAATTGTGAACACTTGTGAGCAAGTGAACTGCACAGATGCACTGCTGTCACAGGCTGGAGTGAAGAGAGTGTAAAAGAGTGTCTACCAACACATCTATTCTGCTGGTCTGGAAAAATCTGCCTGACAGGAACCCATTGATGATGATGATGATGACTATTATTATTATTATTATTATTATTATTATTATTATTATTATTATTTGTATTATTATTTGTATTATTATTATTATTATTATTATAAGCATGGCAGAATATTAGTATAAGTATAGCAAAAACACTCATTTAAGACTATAAGTATTGTGTTCATTGGTAATGGTTAGGTTTTTTAAGCTCTAAGGAGTAGCCTGTACATTAACAGACACATTGCTATTTTCTGAATCAGTGGTTAATGACAGGTCTAGGTACCTCAGGGTCATTCTACCCCACCATTAACCCTCATTAGCATAGTGTAAGACCCGGGAGTAGAGAAAACATACTCCTAAATATATGCCTGCCTTACCACCCAACCTCACTCGTGGTTATTAGAAAATTGCCCAGTTTTTTAAAAAGCCTTTAACCTTTTAGTTTTATGTGGTGTGTGGTGTGTGGATCATGGCACACATAATTTAACCTTTTGCTCTGGTAGGGCTTTGTGTGTATGCATGTGTTCTCCTGGCTGGATCTCTCTCTCTCTCTCTCTCTCTCTCTTTGGTGGAATGTTGTTTCCTGTTGAGACTGTTTATAACCATCTACCTAATTAGCTTATGAAGGAAGTTCCATTCCTTCAGCGACCCCTCTCTTCCCTGCTTGATAAGCATCTAAAACAGGCGTTTGGGAGAGAGAGAGGCAGAGGCAGCCCCCACTGGCCAGATATCAGCTGTTTAGAGAAAAAAAAAAGGCTTGGTGTAACTGAACACCCATGCAGGAATGCTCTCAATCAAAGCTATTGTTTCTGCTTACATACAGTTCTCTTTTGTGTGTGTTGAGTCTGTCAGGCCACACAGATAACAGCAGCGCTCTGAAAGCCCTGGATGAGACGCTGGTGTCAACACTGTTGCTGACAAAATTCCACAGCAGATTAACGCGCCTGCCCAAGTCTGTACCTACAATTACAAAGATGGACATTAATGTGGCCATTAATATACAGATGAGAATTTAGACTGTTGCTAAAGACAAGCCTTTTAGCTTGTGCTAAAAGGAGTGCATACACAACTAAATGAATGGAATGATCAATATTGATAAATCTGTGTGTGTGTGTGTGTGTGTGTGTGTGTTTCCCATTTGGACCAAAAAATATAAATTAATATATATAAATGAATATATATATATATATATATATATAAATATATATATATATATATACAAGTCATTTCTTTGATTAGTACAGACTTAACATGACCTGTTGTCTGGCCTAATATATATATATATATATAATTCAATAATTCAATAATCAAAAAAATAATTTTGCATGTTTTCACCCTAACGTGAGCAGGTCTGTGACTGGTGCATGTGTAGGTGCAGGCTTTGGGAGGGAGTGTGTAATTCCTCCCATATGTGGGGTCTCAAGCACATTTAACAAGGTGTTAATTGCATAGTTTGGTTTGTGGACGTGCAGAGCTGAGTCCCGGCCGATGGCTTTGTAGTGTGACATATACCTTGTGTTTCATTTCCCACATTGTTATTGTGGCTAGTAATGGCTTCAGCACACTTGTTACATGTCATCTATTGCAGCATTCATACCTGCTTTGTGTATTGGTAAGAAATGTACTGTATGTTATGGTACATTTATGGTGGTGTGGTATGGTGCTACACACTGTAATGTGTTTTGGATGTCTTGAAAAGCACTATATGAATGTAATGCATTGTTGCGTTGTCACATTTACCCTTGCCTTTACCCACTACTGCACCTTCGCTGGTTTATTGCCTTGTATTTATTTTTACTTATTATTTATTTTATTTTAGATTGTATTTTTATATTCTACACTTTTTTTGTTTTCATACTACATGTTGTATATTGTATATTTCTTAGTATGCCTTAGTTGTGCTCTTGCCCTGATTGTGTTTTTTGTTTTGTCTCTGTCTATACATGTCATGCTTTTTTCCAGCTTGGAATCAATAAAGTAAATCTATCTATCTATGCATCTATCTTTGGGAACACTCCCCACATTCATACCCTTATAGCTAGCCAGAGGTTTCTGATGAAGGATGGCACATACATTAGGCTGGATCAGAGCTGTTCACATCTCCACTTGGTTTTTCAGACATATGTACATCCACACTTTGGCGTGATTCATGACCACATGTGCAATATTTCACATTGACTCTAAACTGCCCTTTTCTTTTCCCTAGCACATAGATATCAGTGTTATTTGGGCATACATAAGCATGACAGTGAAGAGTTCAAGCTTTTTTTCACTCCCTGATGAAGGCTTCAAGGTGAAGCATGTTATAGTTATAGCAATAGTTTCTGCAGGTGACCAAGACATTTCAATAAAAGTTTTGAAAACGAAAGTGCCTTCCTGATATGAAATAATTGTTCCCTGTATGCTTAAATGTGTCTTAATTGGTTCCATTGCTGAAGTGTCGGTTTAGTGACCGCCACACCCTGTGGGAGAGCTGTGATCACAAGAATCTGACCTCATCACAGCAGAGGCAAACTGTTATGCCACATACTAAAGGACATTTAACAGGTGTGAAAAAAGATGCTGAAGAGCCCTTCTGATAAGGTCCTTTTGTAGATGGATCTGTATATATAGAATATGTAGATGGGTCATTGTCATGCAAATGTGGATAACTGCTGTCTGGGTGGTAAAACCTGCTTCCTGTGATAATGAGAAAAGCTTCAGGCACAGATTGCTGTTTAATGTAGATGGCACATTTGGGTGAGAAGTGCACAGTAGTAGCGTTACAGGTTCCTAACCTGCAGTTTGCACCAAAGGCCAGTAGTGGTGCTGTTGCAAAGCACTTGACCCTAAAACTCACCATCCTTTGGCACGCAAAACACCCTGCTCAAGAACATGTTATTTGTGAGAACCCCTCTTAGTCTGATTAACTTACATACATACACATATACATGATGCTGTGCTGTAAACAGAGACTTCTTCATATAATGGAGATTAACAAGTCATTTCTTTGATTAGTACAGACATTTAACGTGACCTGTTGTCTGGCCTAATGGAAATAAACAGTCTGAGTGAGTAAGCAAGAGGGTAGAGGGCTGAATAGGCCGCCCCATATGTCACCAGTATGCACATACAACACACACCTACACACTTCACTACATCTTTGCATCAGCAGATATAGTTGTATGAGCTCCTTCTTCGACTACAGATCTTTTAAAAGGTAAACCGTGAACACACCAGGCCTTGAGGTTTTGCTGTGATACTCTACCTGCTTTTTGTCAAATAAAAGTACCACACGATCATAAAACCCAAACAACCACCATTGCCTTAAAACTTGACTCCCTTTAAATAAAATCTACCACTTTATTAATCACATATAGCAGCTTTGGAATAAAATGAGTGAAATAAAACACTTCCCCCAGTCTGCAATTTTGCATTACATAAATCTAAATACAATAAGGTCATTTATACACACCACTAGACTATCCTGGGTTTTCGCATTTTGACATTTGAGATATTTTCTCCAAACTATAAAACTACAAAGTATAATTTTGATGTATGATTGTGAACCTGAGGTGGTTCCATTTCTTTAAAGACATGCTTTCCCAAAAAGCTATATTTTCACAGGTGAATGTTGTTTTTAAAAAATTTACATTTTGATCTTAACAGCTCCATCTTCCAGAAGTAACCGAGTCTCTCTTTTGTTGTTGATGGAAGAAGTGGACAATACTAATCACTGTGTGAATAACTTAAGCTTTCTGATCAATCCCTTAAATAACGGGGTATCATGTGACCTGGGAGGTCTGCTATGTGACATGTTTGAAATGTAGGTCAGGTCCAGTGAGCATGTCTAGCATTTTTGTGGTCACGCCAGAAGTCTCCAAGAGATTTGGACACATCTGCAGACGTCTGGTCCACTCTGGTCTGGTCTGAGCCCCAGTCAGCAGAAATAATAAAAAACCTCCACAAATGTGTCCTTTCAAGAGCCAAAAAAGACAAACTTAAGAAGTAACCTGTTACTGCTGGTTCTTTCAATTTATAATATGGCACTGGGGGTCAAGCCTTGTGAAAAGAAACCAAACTTTTGGAGGTGATGCCCCACCCCCTCCTCCAACATCAGTTCCCCTAAGTCAAACATAACCCTCCCCCATAACCCTCTCTCTTTCTCCTCCCCCACCTCTCTCCCTCTCTCTCTCTCTCTCTCTTTCTCTCTCTCTCTCTCTTCCTCCCTGCCTCCCCCAGTCTCTCCTGGGAGGGGGGAAGGTTGCGTCGAGTGATCCCACCCCATCTGAATCCCTTTTAGCCCGAGTGCCCAGAAGAGGTAGAGAGACGGGTCAATTATGTCTGCATGACGCATTCCTTCCCAGAAGAGGATTCCATCACTGGGGCGGCATGTGGAATGCGGTGCCTGGATCAGCAGTGGCCTGTGTGCCTGAGCTGCACTTCTTGCCAGTGCCACCACATGGTCATCCAGAACACACATGCTCATAAGGGCCCAAGTGTGAAAACGTTGGGTCATTCCTCTTCCCTTGATTGGTGATGGATTGGCAGCTACGGTGGCCCGGATGGCCAAACCCCTCCCAGATGTACCGTGTCTCTCTCTCTCTCTCCATCGTGTGTGTTCTTTGATGTGCCGTCCTCATCTGGGGTGGAGCTGGGGGTCGTGGTAATGGCTGTGGGCACCTCTGCTTACAGATTCCATAAACACAGGGCTAATGATAAAAAATACAGCCGAGGTGCAATTACAACAACACAAACCTGCAATTAGGAAAGATTAATAACTGTGTGTTCTAATGAACCCCCCCCCCAAGCCTCGGGGCAAAATCCTGTGTGTGAGAAAGATGTGTTTGTTTCTCTCTTTCTTGCTTTCCTTCTCTTTTATTCTCTCTTTTTTCTACTCCCTTTCTCTCTCTTTTCTCTCTATGTTTTATTCCCATATTATGAAGAACTAAGGACTTTGTCAGATATGATGACAGAGTTTAGGTTGAAGCCATAGCAACGCTGTCAACAGAAAGTTGGCCAGGTCAGCTCCAAATTTGTCACACTTATGGTGTTTTTTTTTTACTTTCTTATGATAGCTTCCCTTTGGATAAAGCCTTCGTTTTTATATCGACAAACTGATTCAACATGTCTTATTGAATGTAACTACTAAACTCACCCTAAACCTATCTTCATTTCCTTTAAAATTAATAGTGTCCACAAATAAATGGCAAATAAATGTTTCAATGTCAGATGCTTTGAGAGGGCGATGTCTCTTTGTTGTGAGATGCTGGTGAGTGAGTGACCTGCTGCAGTGGGAACTGCAGGAAGTTGCACCGTCGCTCTTAGGGATGTCCTCTTCCTCCTCCAAAGTGCTCACTGGAGCACAGAGCTCACTAACAACACTTCTTCCCCCTGAAACGTGACACTCCCGG
>CM059270.1:3074475-3079475 GCA_030347295.1 Setipinna tenuifilis | reverse complement strand
TAAATTTGATTAAATCACATGTTTTACCCCCTAGACCACTTTAGCAAAATTGTAAAATTTGTAAAATAATCCATCATGCCAAATTGAATAAAATGATCTTTTACAATTGACAAAACAAGTGAATGTTTTATTTATTTATTTAATTTTTTTGAGAACATGTTTGTTTATGTGTAGCTGGTACATATGGTCTGTGGTACCATGTTTTGGTAGAAAGCCAATTTGACCTTTACTCAAGGCATTATGTTTGATAAGGAAGGTCTGTAAATGGCTGTTTAGAATACAGCAGAATACCTTCCCCAGATTACTGTTCACACTTCTCTCTCTCTCTTTCTCTCTCTCTCTCTCTCTCTTTCTCTATGTGTGTGTGCGCACGTGTGTGCGAGGCAAGGGGGTTGGGTAGAAAAAGGCACTGTCAGGTTTGCCTGTTTTCTGTGTTCTGATCTTCCTGGGTAACCTAAGCTACTCCACTCCTCTTGTGCCGAGGATGATTGCACTCTTGAGGTCACCCAGAATCTCATGGAACTGGAAGCACTTAAAGTAATAGGTACAACGATAGGGTGAAGTGTGTGTGCGCGTGTGTGTGTGCACGTGTGTGTGTTGTGCTTGCATGGAATGGTGTTGTGGTCATTTCCTGTTTACCTTTTTCTCTGTTATGATTCTCTATTCTTTCCCTTCTTTCTCTCTTTCTCTCTCTCACACACACACACATACGCACATGAACACACGCACACATGCACACACACACACACACACACACACACACATACACACACACAAACAAACACACTGCTTATTCATCTCAGTATAATCCTGCAAAGTGCAAGAAAACTGCAAAGTGGAAGAAGGGTGGAGCTCATTGGTGAGGCTCTTGAACCCACATTTGTGTGGGTCAGTGAAACTGTGTGTGTGTGTGTGTGTGTGTGTGTGTGTGTGTGTGTGTGAGCAAGAGAGAGGGTGGGGGTAGGATGAGTGTGTGTCTGTGTGTGTGTGTGTGTGTGTGTGGACAGTCAGTTGTCAATAATGATGTTATTCTGCAAAATTACCCCAAGCTCCACTGCTCTCTTTCATGGCTGCATGAGAGAATGCCTTCCCTGCTGCTGCACCCAGCCAGCACACAGTGACGCACACACAAACACACACACGCAGCAAATCACTTGCCATTTTTAAGACACAGTTTCCACTTGGTAAGACACAATTTCAAGACAACTGGGTCCCTGTGTAAATAAGTAAATAGGTACATTTTTGGTCTGTTTTAATATTACTGTTGTTGTATCTTTTAATTCATTTTTTCACATTGTTTTAGCATTGTTTTAGCACTTTGGTCAACGTTAGGTTGTTTTAAACTATGCTATATAAATAAACTGACCATGACTAGGACCGTTGAAATAAAACAAATTTCCCAATTGAGGGACTAATTTAATAATTAATTAAATAATGAATTAAAGCTTTTAAAACTTGAAAATGGTAGACCTCTTGCACTGACCACAATGCAGATGCACTGAGCAGACTCCAGATCCTATTCTGTTCCATGATGTTATTAGAGATATTCGTCCCTGCAGTATGTTATTAGAGATATTAGTCCCTGTAGCAGTAGCAGTAGCAGCCGTGTTTCTCAGGCTTCGGAGTCCTCAGATGTCGTCTGAGGTCATAGGAGGAAAAGGGCTGGTGTGTGTGTGTGTGTGTGTGTGTGTGTGGTGGAGAGCGAACGCGCTGCTGAATTGTGTTGTGTGGGGCCAGCCCGGACTTCCTGTGGAGGCAGTGTCAACTCCCCTCTTCACCAAATCCATTTAGGAACAGCTGACAACAAAAGGCTGCAGATTATGCACATGCACGCACGCGTATGTGCCCCCCGATCGATTAGCCTTGGTTAGCAGGAGTTTGCCTTGCACTCAAAAGTTTCCCCAAACTCAATTGACTCGGTTGACATTCTTTTCCCTAACTCTGTTTCTGTGGGATCTTTTTTGTTTGTTTGTTAATGTATGTGCAGGCTTTCTGTCTCTCTGTTTCTCTCTTGAGTAAGGTAAGGTAAAGAGTAAGATGTAATCGATGACTTCATGAACATCTGTACATCTCATCTGTGTCAATATCATAGTGGAACACCTGTTGTCCACTGCCTAGCAGGCATAAAAAAAATCACACACACACACACGCACACACACACACTTTTTTGTGACCCAATAATTAATGTTGTAATTTTGTGTGTGTGTTTGCGTGTGTGTTGTGTGTGTGTGTGTGTGTGTGTGTGCCTGCGCGTGTCTGTGTGTGTGTGAGTGAGAGCGTGTTGCTGTTCATCCTTGTCCGGCCCACCCTACAGATGTCCACAGGCTCAGAGGCAGGAGCTGTTTCCATTCAGGGCAGCTCCACAGCTCCCTCTGCCCCTGGGGGGTCACAGAGTGTGAATGGGGCATTTCCCCACAGCTCTATAGCCCCTCACTGGGCATTTGTAAGATGATTTGTGTCAAATTTGTTTAATCAATATGGATTGAAGGGGGCTGGGGGTGGAGGCTCACTCAACCCATGACTCCTTCATCTTTCTTTCTCTTTGTCTTGCAAACACACACACACACGCACGCACACACACACACGCACGCACACACACACACACACACACACACACACACACACACACACACACACACACACACACACAGAACAGAGGCAAGCCAATTTCAACACACGCACACACACATATACATTGTCTTTTCTAACCTGTGGAGCCACTAAGAAAGAAACATTAGACTCTGTGAAATACCTTCCAGATTGAAAGGAACATTTTTCAAGCAGAATTCAAGCAGGCCAATATGAACACTACAGGTACATCTTGTACAAAAACCATGTGTATATACTTTGGATAAATTTGGATAATTTGGATATAGTTATAATACGTATGTTAAAGCAGAAGCGTAAAGTATTAATAGTAAAATATAAAGTTTTAATATTAGAATGTATGAATAGCAAGTCTACTCCCAGTGTTTTTAGGACAATGGTGGTGTATTTGTTACAGTACGACAGTATTTCTAACAGTATGCCAGAAAGCACAAAAGATCTTAGGGGAAACTATTTTGCTGGTAGCCTAAACATCTGCAGTACTCCATGTACACAGGCTGTCTCCTGTGCTGGGGATGGTCTAGTGAAGACTTAAGTTTGGCTATGGAAGCCGGAGGTGACAGTCAGGGGCCTATGTTTCTTCTTGGGCAGCAGGTGTGTGAGAGAGAGAGAGAGAGGGGGACAGATAGAGAGAGAGAGAGAGAGAGAAGGAGAAAGAGAGAGAGACGTGCATGTGTGTGTGTGTAAGAGAGAGGGAGAGAGTTTGTGTGTGTGCGCAACTAACTGGTTCTCCATCTCCTGCTAGTGCTTTGATTTTTTCAGAAGTTGCATGACAATGGATAGTCTTTTCTTTTGAATGTGAGTTTATTACTCTGAATTTGTTCTTTTCAAACCCGCAGAGTAACTTTCTCTTTTAACGCTACCACCTCCAACAATCTCTCTTTTTCTCTCCCTCTGTTTCCGTCTCTCCCCTTGTCTGTCTGTCTGTTTGTCTGTCTTTCCCCCTTTCTGTCTGTGTCTGTGTCTGTGCCTGTCTGTCTGTCTGTCTCTGTCTCTGTCTCTGTCTCTGTCTCTGTCTCTGTCTCTGTCTCTGTCTCTGTCTCTCTCAAGCTGTTGTCCAGCTGCATGGGGAGACAAAGGCTTTGACCGCTCCAGGAGCCTTGACCCTGGATTTAGCCACCATTGTTTCCCTGTTGCCTGGGAGAGCTATATGGCTGTTTCATACGCCGGAGTCCAGCAATAACACTGCTTGCTAACTGTGGTTTGAGAGAGGCAGGCACACATTGTGCCCTTGCATTTACACATGAATGGGTGCCGTGGAGAAAAAAAGAGTCGAACCGTTTTTCTACACTTTAGTTATGATACCGCAAGAGCACAAGGAGGCAGAAGGGAGGCTGGAAGGGTGAAAGAGGTTTATTACAGGATACTGGAGGGATTCCGGAGCATCTCTGACAGAGGATGGTGGCCATAGACCTTATACTGGTTTTTACAGCATGTGCTGATCTTACTAAACCAGTCAGGTGTCAATCTTGGAACATGTCCAACTATGGTGCAGATATTGTCTCATCTTGTGTATCTCTGCACCTGATAAGCTACCTCAAGCCTAAGTGCCACAAGTGCAGATCCAGCTATATCTATCCAAAGGGTCATAATTTCAGATACAGTATATGTCAGTATATGACACACAGTATGTGACTAAATGTTCACTAATTTCACTGCATGCCCTACTCTAGTCAGTATGTCTATGCAAGTGACATCCTTGTACATCCTTGTATCCTTGTACATCCTTGTTATATTGTCCATGAGATGCTCTGAGGTCCCCCAGTCCGCATTATACATGAGCACACAAGTTGAGGTGTCCCAAAATCTTACATAGGCCCAAATTTCAGCCACAGATAGCATATACTTCTGCTACTCTGACTGCCAAGCCCTCCTCTCCCCACTCAAAAGAGAGCAGGCAGGCTGGAGAACAGGTGCCAGGGGCTGCTTTGGTAAGATACAGGACGGAGTTCCCTTCTCTGGCCTGGATAGCTTGGAAATGTGATCTTGCCTGAAGAGCAACGACAGAGAGGACGTGACAGTGTCAGCTGAACAAGGGTTTCATGACTGCGATCACTGTAGACATCCACCTCCTTTTTTCAGATCAACAAGTAGCTGCTGTTGGGACGTTCATATGGACTGTACAGCAGAGGCAACTGTTCTAAGCCTAAAGGGGAAGCCTAGACCCCTTTAGAACCCAAAAAAGTTAATCTATTAACTCAACCTTATTACAAATCAATAGTTTTGTGCCACAAGTTTTTTTTTTTTTTTACTTCACAGCTTATCCGTTCAGCGGTCATTTCTTATTGATCGTCAGAATTGTAATTGATAATTATGACGTTTCACCATAAAAGCCTCTGAAAGCATGGGCTGTTGAGCACAGTGTCTCTGGAGTTGTGCGGAACTCCGGGAAT
>CM059270.1:3046975-3069475 GCA_030347295.1 Setipinna tenuifilis | reverse complement strand
ATTGTTCTGTGGCCACAGATGCAAAATAGTTGCTGACTTGTTTGTGAAATACTGTGAGTATATTTTCCCCCTGCCCCTCCCCCACCTCCTACTCAATGGTGTGAGACAAACAAGCAGCCATCTTGTTATCTTTAAAGACTCACATTTCTCTCTAAGAGGCCTAGGCAATTTGTGTTTCCTGTGTCAGACCTATCTACCTTCATATTGTCACCCACGTGCGAATGCCACTCCAACAGGCTACAAGGGTTCATATCACTTCTTTCTTACTTTACACCGTTCAATCCACTGACACGATGATTATCAAAAACAAAGCATTTTATGCTTTTCACAAAAAACATATTTCTCACAAGATTGTATGAGCTATTCATATTATGCCCAGTGTTACGGTCTTCAAGATGTAATTACTATATCCGCACAAACTAGATACATTTCAATTTTACATTGAGCTTAAATATGTCATAACACACAGAGTTATTTAGCTCGACAGGAATAGGTCAAATTCCTGTAAAAAAAAAACTCCCCTCAGTGGCCTTTTACAGGCATTGTGTGTGATTGCCAGCCAAGCATTATTGAAAGCCATACTTTTTGTGATGTAAAATCCCTTAGAGTTCAGAACAATTGACAGATCATTCATCGCTGGCTGTGAAGCCATACAGAGAGCACCAGCAAATAATGTGGCGAGAGGGAGGAGGGGGGGGGGGGGGTTGTTAGCCCTCCAAAAAAAAAAACAATGTGATGGTCAAATGTCACCATTATCCCCAGTAATGATTCTCAGTGGCAGAAGTCATCTCCCTGAGTTCTCTAAAAATGTTGAAGGACATGGGAGCTTCTGGAAAATGCACACAGGCTGTGCCACCCTGGCTGTGAGGAGGATAAAGCTCTCACGCTCGTTTCCTGAGCTCTGCTTTTTCTCAACAGCACTGTCCACTGTCCAGCGGCATCAATCACAGCACGTAAACTGTCGCCGTTCCCTTTGTACGCACATAATGGTGATATTTATAGGCCTGAAAGGCGGGAGGAAGTGTTTTAGCACCAACCAAAAATGACATTTAAAGAGAGCGAAAAAAAAGAAGCGAGGTTCAGGGGCTGCCAAAAATATCAGCTTACACCTGAACCACAATGCTCAGGTTCAGCCAGGCTTTGAGCAGAGCAGAGTGTAGAGGAAAAATATCCGTTACTCTGTGATATTTAAGTTTGGTGGCAACGGAAAGCAAACCCAAAACCCTTTTCTCTCTTTCACTCACTTTCTCCCTTTCTTTTTTCTTTTTAAAAGAGCAAGTTCTTTTTGGAGGACAACTTCTGTGATCAATCAATATTCATCAGAGACTCTGAGTGCTTCCATCAGTCCATTTCCTCCCCGTTTTGCCTGTTTCAAGCCTTTGCTTTCGCCTGCAAGGATGAGGTCAGTGTATGTTGTGTAATAGGCTTAAAAAGCATTTCATTACAAACAATGAATGCCAATCCATGCCACATGTCACAACATGGGCCTGACTGTTTTTCTCTCCCACTTCCTTTGCTGATAAAGCTGTTTACAGGAACGAGACTGGGCTCTTTCCGTGGGATCAACAAATGATCGGAGAGGCCATTTATTCAAATCAATATATTGCCCCCATTCTCTATGTATTTGTGTTTTTAATCCTTTCAATGAGTCAGATGGTCGTTTTGATATTTCTCTTCCTTCGCACAAATTTTTGAATTGTTCCAGGATGTTGAGTGTTTTCAACAAATTAGGGCCCAAACATGTAAAAAACACACACAACCACACACACACACACACACACACACACACACACACACACACACACACACACACACACACACACACACACACACACAAAATGGAGAGACATATTATTTATTCTAATCATCACAGTCTTATAGAAATGACCTTTCATGGCGATGCCAATATCGTGGCATGCTGTCAGCACTGTTGATAGCCAGCAGGCACGCTATGTGGCTCTCCAAAACCTCCGAGGGATTCGCACCCGGCAGCTCCAGCTCTCCTACATGGTCTGAGCACATTAAACACAACTCAACACATTTAGTCACATCTTCCTTGCTATTAGTCAAACGCAATATCACAAACATAATTAGGCACATTATTTTTATTATTTGGCAATTTGATGATGCTTTGAAAAGGCTTTGACATACAGAAAGAAACCTGTTCCAAGAAATGAGGAGAATGGAAAGTTCTGGATTGTACATGATTGTTTCAATTTTTCCAGTCAACCAAACGGGTCTTCACTGTCTGCAACAATAAAGGGAACGTCTTTCTAAATGGATGGACATTTATTAGACTCTTAGTGGTGGGTTACTTCAGTTAAAAACACTATTTATGGTTCTGCTTTTGTGCGTTTGTTTCAAAAGCACATGGACAGTGTTTAAAGACCTGCCTGTAAGCTCATACAAGCACACACATTGTATACAAAAGCACAATGTTTTTTTACCCTGAATGAGATATTCAGCTATTGTATGTCTGTATAGGTTTTTAAACTGAAACTAAAATAGAAAATATGTTAACTACAGCCGACATAGAATGGTTTCCAATTCTCAACTTAGCCATGTACCCTGCATGGAGAAAGTGGCCTGGCCAAGGACGAGGATGGTTTTGTATGTGCTGTTCACCACCACTGTCCATAACACAGCACAGCAGCTCCAGCACATCTGCTGAGGTTTGATAGTCCATAATATCCTAATGAAACAGATCCTGTGTTTGGGTCGTAGGGCAGAGGGGATGTCGTGTTGATGTGAAATATCTCAGCTGGCACACACTGCCTGCTCCCTTTCATCTTTTACTGGGGTCTGAGCAACACATGTTCAATTTACAAGTCCACTCCAAGTGTTGCGCTGTTATTGTTCAGGAGCCCCTGGCTGGACTTCCAATGTCAGCTGTCTTTAGTGTTCCGCAGAGTACTCGGGTACAATAAACAGGGCTTTGTGTTCGCACCAAAGTCTTCACTAATGTTGTACTTGCAGAAAACATGGTTTGACTGTTTAATTTCCAAAATGTTACTCACTACACAATTATGCTTTCTGACTTCTTACTACTACAGTGCTTTACTAGCATTAGTGGCATCGTCTATTAGTGGACGTCTGCTACAATGAAGACGAGGACAAAAGAAGAAGCTTGACTAATCTGCACTCTGTGATCATATTTATATGACCAGTGTTTTGGGAGCTCTGTCCAGAAAGATCAAACTGCTGCAGGACTCAACAAAGCTGTAAGACTAGAGGGTGAAATGTTTTTAATCAGGTGTACATAGAAAAAGTGTCTGGAGGTTTCTGTTATTAGGCCAACAGCGCAGCACAAAAGAGTTAGAAAAGTTTTCCATATAAAACAATATATATTGAACTAGCTGAACCATTAGTCAACAGACATATATCTTGCTATTATATTAATTTCAGATCAGTGAAATCTTAATACTCTATAAGAGTATGCTACAGTAGTATAAAAAAATATGTTGAAACAGAATCTTATATTATACAGTATGTTATGGATTTATAATCTGACAAGGCAACCTATGGATATTAAGGAAAAACTTTACTAACTAAATGCAGCTGAACTCATTTTGTAAAACACAGATCATCGATTCAACACTAGCAAAAAAAAAGCACGTTAACATGCCTTGTCTATATTTTAACCCACTTTTTAACCAATAATTTAACCCCAGACTCTAAACAACTCATGCAAATACTTTCTAATTGAAACCAATCCCATTCAACCTGAATAGTAACAAAATTTAATACTGAAGATTATTTAGTTCAGGATTAATTAACTGCATCACCTAATCCCAGGGGTAAAAGAAGTGTCCCGCTGTTAGAGAGAGGAAGAGCCTAAGTGCTGATGAATCTCTCGCTCTCTGCCCAACTGTAGATTTATGACACCACTGTTACGCTATGAGAATTGTTTAGTTTGAATGTCACAGAAACAGAGGATTCAAGTGTAGTTTCTTATTGCAGCCATAAAGTGTCTAGACACACCGACCAGGCCCCTCCTCTGCTTCTCGCCACCCCCCAGTCTGTCTCGCAGAGATGGACATTTGTTGTTATAAGGCATATAGAGTCCTCTCTTTGTGTCACAAATAAACAGCAGGACAGCTCCAAGCACTCATCTTTTAGGTCATTAGTATAACAGCAGAGCCCCCAACACAGCCAAACTTAAGTGCCATCAGAAGTGGCCAGTGTCTGAACAACAAATGAACGGAAATATCACCGACTGATTGGCTGTGTATGAAAATGCTATGTGTCCAATGAGGAATAATTTCAGACACAAGCGTGTGTGCATACACAAGTTTGCACAAGATAAACCAATACACTGGTAGTCTTATACTTTTAGAAGTTGTCAAAGCGGAGTAGTAATTCATTCAATTCAGCTCCATTGGCAGGATCTACCAATCCATAACCTCCAACATCCATTGATACACTTTCTCTCTCTCTGAAGACTTGTGCTAAAGTCGCAAAATGGCCGCCCTGAGCTAGAAATATGGCTTCATGCCGGGGATGGGTTGCTATTGTAAACAGCTTACTTTCTGGAGTGTGTGACAAAGACCTTCCATTACTTTCAGTCCCATCAATCTGCTGTGTTTGAGCATTGGGCAAGTGTTGTAGAGCCTGGGGGTGCAGTGCTGGAGGTTGGTCTATCTTCTTTTGAGGGAAAGCAATAAATTCTTTCTCACTCTTCAAGCAATGGCCAGACTCAGAGGGGGTGGTGCAAAGGGGGATTAAAATTCTCTGACAACATTTCAGAGTTCAGGGTGTGAAATTCACCAAAACCAGGTCTGTTGACCACTACCATGAATACCCTAAAGCTCCACATTTTAGAGCCACATTATCCTCAGCTTACAGTGCATTGTTCTCATAACAAACACTGAAGATTAGAGAATAAAAATAGTGGTTGCAAAGGCAGCTGAGGTGTGATCATTGCAGTGTAAGGTAAAAGTCTCCCAGATTTGAAATGGTTAATGTGGAAATATGAAATAGATTAGAAAAAATACAAAAAACAGTATAACCTGTGTCTCAGACTGAGGATATGGGCTCATGGTCAAGAAGAAAGGAGCAGTCGAAATGAAGGTTGTGAGAGAGCACCTGAGAAATTATAATCACTTCACTTCTATTATCAAGGGTTAAAAAGAGAGAAACCATTTGACCAACCCGGACTGAACAGCACAGGATCATACACACTATATGTATGGCAAAAATATTTTACACTTTGCTGTGGTTTAATCACAATAATATATCTGATTTTTTTCTAACATGGCACTTATTTTCATTTTCATGTTTGTGACTTGAGCAGAGCTTGTGCAGTACTCTACAGACAGTATTTCGGGTATTCAAGGTATTCGGGTATTTCGAGTATTTCTACATGGGTGATGTCTAGGAAGCATGTTTGTGTGGCTGTCTGCATCTCTACACTATCTGCATTTAGGCATATAATGGTCGTGTTTGATGTGAATCACAAAACTACACCATGATAACAGCATTTAATATTTACACTGGGTTAAACCATATGCTTAGTGAATTTCAGATGTGCAATATGTTGATCTTAAGGTCATACCTTTATTTCTGAACTGAAGGAACTGCATAGGCTTTGTTTTTACAGTGTTTACACTTAATGAACCTTTTTTCTGTAATGTTGATAACTGTAAAATGAGGATATATTTCATGTAGGTTAGTGAATCATGAATTCATGAAAATATATTTTGAGAGATTAAACGTGTATAAAAATAGCTCATAAATGTCTTATATCGTGAAGAAACAGGCTAGGTTTTTTTTTCCTTAATGTAATTCTTTACACCATATAAGGTAGCCTATTCACCAAACAATGCAGCAAACCTGTTGGTACTGTTGGTATCATTCTTTATGTCAATAGCCAAGTTACTATAACACAGGCCCACGCCGTTTGGCTGAATCATAATGAAAGACCCTTTGTGTCACATTGGTTGTCTCCGGTGTGACGCATTTTCTGTTGATTATATTTATTCTTACGCATATACATGAACTCTGGAGACGCCCTTAACTTGGAGAACTAAATATACAATAAATGTCTAGGTTGAGCGACACAACATCTTCATGTGAAACAGTGATATTTCCAGAAAGTTCTTCTCTGAAATACCGAAACCATGCCACAGGAGCTTGCGATATTTCGTCATGTGAATGAGACGGAATAAAGATTCAGGCGAGTTAAAGATTAATCAGTTTGATTTAACTTGAACCCATTACCAAATGACTGGAGAAAACATTTGCAGTGTCTGTCCTAACGGAAAAATATTTTAAATTATGTAAAAATGTTATGTAAAAAACCTATCTGTCAGATATATAATGCATTTATTTAAAAGGGATCAACCGAAAAAGTACCCGGTACAGTAGGCCTACCTTTATTATATTTCAATGTTTACCAACAAATCGAAGTAACATACTTTATAATCTATTGACTCATATTTAGAGGCCTAATAATATCTTATTTAACTGTTATGTAAGAATCATATCTATCTACTTACTCTACTTCTTCCATCTGAACTCTCCCTCCCCTTTCTTTCTTTCTCCCTCCCTCTCCCTGCCCGGTCTAGCATCTCCCTCCCCCTTTGCTCTCACTGCTTTTCTCATCAATGGAGCGCATTTGAATAATGTGTAAGCACTTGGACCAGAGCCAATCAGCTGTCAGAAGACCATGATAAATCGCATTGCATTATTGATAATAATAATTACTTTGACATGCGCATTTCTACTTGAGGGGCAAATTTCCAGCCCGAAGAATTTGTAAAGGCGAGGAGTAAATAGTGTCAGTATTTGCTCCCGATGGTTGGACCATGTCGAGGCGCAAGCAATCCAAGCCACAGCACATCAATTCTGAAGAGCCCAGTTCGACTGAAAATGGTAAGCATGCCTTGTCGACTAACTGTAGGAAATGAAACAAACTTCTCAATCAAATTTTGATCCGATATTTCAAAAAAAGTGCTATGAAACCTTTCGGTAATTTAAGGTTGTATAGTTTACGCACTCGTCGCACTTTGACCGTTGTGACCCTTGAAACTAACCATGTGTTTTGGAAGAATATGAATGATGTGGAATGCTTTAATCAGCCGTTATCATTTGAGACTAAATCTCAATCGGTCTTTTCACGACGTGTGTTAATTTACTCAAATTTACGTAAATTCTGAGAACATTTGCCATTAAACTGGGGTACACAGTACCTGTTTACTATATTTAAGGTTTTTTAATGTAGCCTACATTCGAATGTAGGTTTACGAGACTCCTTCCTAAAATCCGTGTTTTTGGAGTGTTTGTTGCCTGCTACCTGTTGCTTATCAGGTGTTGCAAAGGGTTTGTTTCAGTGATATGGTGTTTGATGTAAACGGTCGATATTATGAATTGATTTCGCTGCACTGTAAAGTGGTTCGGTTTAGGCAACACTTTGTCAGCGTGTGTATTGTTTTAGCCCCAAGTGCTGACTGCTATACGTAAACTTTCCACGGGACATTTCAGTCGAAAGTTTTCCCAATTGTATTGTTTGTTGTGACGCTACTTTCTTATCTCCGAATGTAATTCATAACGGGAATGAGCATAACCTTGTTTGAGAAACGTTCACGAAGTGGTGGAATGGCTAGTCTTAAACAAAGGTGTTCAACAGGTCGGCATGGAATGAGTTTCGGAGGCTAGCAATAAATCCCCATAGTTAAATCTGTGGCTGCTTGTGACCGTGCACATGGAGTAGGTGGGGGTGCAGTTTTGATGGGGGGCGGGGATGGATTGGTTTTACCGTATCTAAACTGTAGGCTGCAATGGCAACATCTATAGGTAAGTTAGTGGCCATTCACAAGTTTGAGTGCTATATAGAGACAGAAAAAGTTTAACCATCAAATGCAGATGCATACTTGAGTGAATAGGTTCTAAAAAAAAATCTTGTTCAGCGTTGAATGGGGACAGAAAACTTACCTTGCGTCACATTGCGCCTGTAGCCTACTGTAGAGGTAAAGTCAGTGCGCCACCGTGTGGATGTTGGTTGCTGTATCATGATTAGGACCGCGGGTTTGGGTGCCCGAGACAGAATTTTAAAATGCATTACATGTTTTGTTGAACTAGCGGAGCAGAGAAAGGTAGCGACATGTTTGCATGTAATAAGATGTATTTTCGTTTGACTGACCGAAGACAATGTAGGGTATACAGCAGTCGTTTCAGGTTATTTCAAGCAGCAGCTTGTAATTGAACAGATTCATTGACCTCAACACCCCCTCCTTCACTTCCTAAAACCTGTTGCTGAATGTCCTTTCGATAATAACGCGAGAGCAATATCGAAACGTAAAACAACCGGGAAAAGTTAACCACCAAATTAATAACGCAAGAGCTTTATTCTCCGTTCATGATCATTAGTTTCATAAAGGGAACATGTTTTTTTAATGTACCGGAGGCTGTGTGCAGTGTGCATCATGATACGAAAATGATAAATTGTATGTATGCTTGATTTAAATCCTTTGCATCACGGAGCTCCTGTTGTTTGAAAAGTGTCCTCAGATGGGTTGTTTGATTTATTATTCAGGGCCCCCTGCTGGCCGCATGTGGCCAGGGACCCTCACTTGCACAGTCCTGCACATATGTGGCCTTATGTCTATAAGATTATTCAGTTAGTTCCAATATTTCACTACTGTGTATGTTTGCCTAATGTCTATAATGTGGTTAGGAATAGCTAGAATGTGAATTTGTACAGTTAGATGTCAAACTGTTGAATGACAAATTGTCATTTTGTTTTTTTTTCTTTCTGCAATACAGGGGCTTTGCCAGATGAGCAGGCAGAGGTTGAGGGGCTTGAGCTGAAGAGATGTCGCATGGAGGAGACGAGGGTCTGTGACAAGTGCTGTGCCGAGTTCTTTGACGAGGCAGAGTTTCTTGAACACCAACAGAGTTGCACTAAAAGTCAAGAAGTGGTAATCATGAAAGACGGAGGAGGGGAAGAAATCCCCTCTGAGTTCTCCCACGACTCCTCGAATGACTTCCAGAATGGACACAATGGTGATGAGTCTGCTGACCCCCAGTCTACTTCTGGGGCAGAAGAAAAGGAGGACGAGCATGAGGTGAAATTAAGTCCTGACGAAGAGCTTTTAACACATGCACAAGAAGAGATGTCTTCGAGCGCTGATGCTGGCTATCTTCCATCATCTAAACACCAGGACTCGAACAATGTCACTTTAGAATCCATGTCTGCTACCAAAGTTGCTGTAACTCAGCATTCATCCAGTAACTCATCCGCTCTCACTAGCTGCAAGTCTCCCCCATCGCAGGATTTGGCTGCTGCTGCAGCGCATGCCATCCCCATGATCCTGGAGCAGCTGGTGAATCTCCAACAGCAGCAATTGCAACAAATACAGCTGACGGAGCAGATCCGAATCCAGGTGGCCATGATGGCTCCACAGGCCCTGAGTTCTGCTGCAGGTGCAGCCCTTGACCCTTTGAAGGCCCTCGGCGCTCACCTTTCCCAGCAGCTGTCCGCGGCCGCAGCGCTCATTGGCAAACGCAGCGGCTCTCAGAGTCTGTCACTGGAGACTTTGAAACAGGGTAAACTACCTCAGAGCAACGGGCTGCCTGCCTCTCTTGCAGCAGGGTTGGGCTCGGTGACCAGCAAAACCAACGTTTTGAAAGGACTCCCAGACCTGACCAGTCAAATGCCCAGTTTACTGCCCCAGTCCCCTGGAGTTTTGGCCTTCCCAGGGCCATTCAACGCACTTGCAGCAGTGGGACTTGACTCCACTAAGAAGCCTAGCAACAAGATTACAGGTTTGTCGTCAGAGGTGAAGAATGGGTCTGGAGACCATACGTTAAAGCACAAATGTAAATTCTGTGGGAAGATATTTGGCAACGACAGTGCACTCCAGATTCACTTGCGCTCACATACGGGAGAGAGGCCTTACAAGTGTAACATCTGTGGCAACCGGTTTACTACCAAAGGAAACCTGAAGGTTCACTTCCAGAGACACAAGGAGAAGTACCCACACATCAAGATGAATCCTCACCCTGTGCCAGAACATTTGGATAACATTCCTACCAGCAGTGGCATTCCGTACGGCATGTCTGTGCCAATAGAGGAATCTAACTTTGTGGATGGCAAACCAGGTTTAGGCGTGCCTACTTCAGGCTTTCATTCATCTGTGTTGCCAGGGTATAAACCCTTTGACTTGAGTACTGACCCATTCTCACAGCGGCCATCTTCCTCTGGTAGTGATGGCACCTCCATCAACTCTAACATGTTTCAACAAGACATTGGCATGGAACAGAGTCACGAGTCTTCAGAGAGCCTGGTTGGACTGCAGCATATGAATGGAAAAATGCTGAGTGGGGATGGCCTTGGAACAACGAAGCTTCAGCAAATGGTGGACGGGCTGGAGAAGAGGACCAACGACCCTAACGAGTGTGTCATCTGCCACCGCATCCTGAGCTGCCAGAGCTCTCTCAAAATGCACTACCGAACGCACACAGGCGAGCGCCCATACAAGTGCAAGATCTGTGGCCGAGCCTTCTCCACCAAAGGAAACCTGAAGGCTCACTACGGTGTGCACCGTTCCAACACGCCGCTCAAGATGCAGCATTCCTGCCCCATCTGCCAGAAAAAGTTTACCAATGCTGTTGTTCTGCAGCAGCACATCAGAATGCACATGGGTGGCCAGATCCCCAACACCCCTGTGCCTGAGACACAGTTTGATGGACCTGAGCCCATGGACTCCAGCCTGACCGAAGACAAATCTCTAAACGATGGAAGTGCTAACAACCTGGAAGAGAGCATGGAGGAACACCACTCCGAAATGGAGCCCCAGGAAAAAGCAGCTAATGCGTTGTCAGAACCCCTGGTGCACCATGGCCCTTCTGATGTGTCGAGAGACGGACCTTCGCAGATGTTCAGTGGCATTGCAGCACTGGAGAACCACATGAAGAACCTCACTGCTGCACTGAACCTACAGCGACAAAACAGCACAGCATCAGATAGTGACTGTGGCCTTAAGGACTCCCCATCAACCAGCGCTGCCTTGGCTGAACAAGACTACAAAAATGGGCGCAGTCCGGCTGTGTCCGACTCGGTCTCCTTCCATTCCTCATCACCGGTTGACAGTCAGTTGGGAAGCACCCAGTCGAAGTCCCCAGAGTCCACTTCAGTGGATGCATCCAACAAACTAGATTCAGAAGGTGGGCAGCAAGACTCCAGCGACAGTGCATTAGATCTCACAGCATCTAGCTTTGTCCCCAAAGCAATTAAAGAAGAACCAGGCCTGCCCTACTCAAATGGAGAATTTGGTAAGTGCAAGAAATGAAGACCAGTTAATATCTGCATCATGTTGGAGTTTAATAAGTAAAAGCTTAAATGGCAATGTGGGGTCGGGGGACTTCCTTAAAATTTATTTCCATCTATTGTATAGTGATTTATAGAACCGTGTCATATTCTTATCAGAAATGGTAGCATTAAGTAATTTTTTTTCCTCTTCTAATCCTCCAGCCACTAGCAGCATGCCCTATATGAGGGTACCACCTAGTCTGGTGAAACTAGAAATGCAGATCCCCCCAGAGACCTCGATGGGCGCACACGGCCTGTTTCAGGGTGCTGGCATTCAGCCTGCCTCCTCCAGCGCCGCTCGCCGCTCCACCAAGCAGCACCTGTGCAACACCTGTGGGAAGAACTTCTCCTCCGCCAGCGCCCTACAGATCCATGAGCGCACACATACTGGAGAAAAGCCCTTCGCCTGCACCATCTGTGGCCGAGCTTTCACGACGAAAGGCAATCTGAAGGTAAGGGATGGAAGCTGTGTGATCTGGGCATGTGAATGGTTACTGACAGTGTGTACTTGACAAATGGGGAGGGTTTTAGCATGTGTTAAAGCAATATGCACCTGTGTTCAATACCTGCCTTTCCTTAGCCATCCTCTGAAGATGCCCTGCACTAATGAATAATTATGGGTTATGATCACAAAGTTAAAATGAGAAAACAGGATAGTAGTGGTTGCAGTTTTGTCAAGTGACTAACTTCTAGTGAATCTGCGTGTGTTTCAGGTACATGTTGGTACTCATATGTGGAATAACACTGCGAGGAGAGGGCAACGGCTGTCGTTGGACAATCCCATGGCACTCATGGCCATGACCTCCGAGGCCAAGATGTTACCAGACATGATTCAGCCCCCGAAAGACTTGGTGCCACCGCCCATGAGCTTCGATGCCTCTGTATGGAACAAGTATGCTGCTGCCTTTACCAATGGTCTGACCATGAAGACCAACGAGATCTCGGTTATCCAAAATGGTGGTATCCCTCTCCCAGGTACTCTGGCTGGAGGGCCGTTGGTGGCCTCCACAGGGTCTATGATGAAGATGGATGGCTTGCAAACAGGTTTGCCTGGGTCTGTGGCCGAGATGGAAAAGAATGGCTCAGACACTGTGGCAAAAGCCCAGTTCCCTCATTTCATGGAAGAAGGCAAAATTGCCGTCAATTAATTAAATTCAAGGGCCATAATGACTTTACTGATATTTAGCATTATGCCAAAATATCACATTTCTGTATTTCTTTTTTTTATATAAACTTGTTAATGGCTACAGTGAATCCCTGGCGTGTACTGCATTTCCTTCGTATTTACTGCATTTTGGCATAGTTTTGCTGTCCCACCGTAACTTGAAGATTGCAGCTCCTTCTTGCTCTGTTTTTTGAAGTGTTTACCCATCGAAACTGTAGTGTTACTTTTGTAGTTGAACTTGATATAACTACTGTAGTTGTATTTACTGTTTCTGTTCTCTGATGTATGCGGGTATTTTTGTCTTAAGTCAGTCCTGTTTCTAGAAGTTGAATGTAAGTCATACTTGAAATTGTTACCTCCAAGGCATGACATCATAAAGTGAAGGATTTTGAGTTTTCACAATGATCAACTAGTTTCTCAAGACCACTTCTATTTTGTCACTGATGTCTAAGAATAATTTAAAACCAGCTAGGTGCTCAAGTGCAAGTTCTTGGAAGCTGTCCTTTGGGTGTCTCTAGATGATCAGGATACCTTCCACAATCAATGTCATTAGGAGGGTCTTAACATGTACAGTTAGCGTTCTATTGATGTGTGGCCCAGTCTGGAATGATGACTGTTGCCGTGAGATGCTCTATGGTGTGAACATTGATGGGGAAACCTTTTTTCTACATTAAATTATTTTTATGGTTTGGTGAGTTGAAAGTTCATAATCTGCTTTTGAAACCAAAAATTCCTTTGCCAAGTGCCTAGTTTGAATATTGTGTATCATTTGTGTGTGTGTGTGTGTGTGTGTGTGTGTGTGTGTGTGCAGATGAGTGTGTGTGTATGCGTGAGCCCCCCCCCCCCTTTTTTATTTTACAAGCACCACAAGATTGTAATGAAGGTTCTATTTGATGTCTCTATGTGTGACCAAAATGTTCTATATTTTTGCATGTAGCGGTAGAATATCATTGTTTTTGAAAATCTTTATTTACTGTGTCTCTAACTGGATTCATATTTTTACTTTTCTGCATTTTGACTATAATATATATTAGCATTTCCCCTCAGTCAGATTGGTAAATAACAATAGGTTTGCAGCACCTCAGTAGATCTGAAAGATGTATTTTATTGTGAAGTTGCCCATCTGCTGCACTTTATCTCCAGTTTTCCATTTTAATGAAATTTGGAAATGTAAACATTTAGGCTGTTCCATCGCGTTTTACTGCAGTTTTGGATTGAATAAAGCATGCTTTTCAGTTATGCCATCCTCCATTCTCCATCATGTACACACTGGAGTTTTTTTTTTTTTTTTCTCAAAAGTACTGGATGTAATGACTTACTATCACGCACCAGGGAGATGTAAATGCTGGTCCCATTCTCATCCCAAACTCTATTTTTCCCCTTTCACTGTTAATTGCATACAGAAGTCCTTCTCCACCATCTTGACCTCAAGGAGATAAAAGGCAGCAGGTCTGAGGTTTTGTTTTTTTGTGCGTTTTGTGTGTCTTTGTATTTCAGTCCCTGTAACATGGCCCTGTTTGGCAACCCCTCTACCTCATATTTCCTTATTGGTTTTACTGTGTTCTTCTCACTGTCTCAGTCTGGACAACTCTGCATAGTCTGCTCATTTTGCATTGTAAGTAAAATATAATGCTTACACTTCTTTGCCCCACAACTGCTGAATCCTGTTTCTGTGCTGTTTTAAAAGTATGAATGTATTGTGGGACACTTTGCACATGTTGCTCAGAATAGACCAAGACTCCATTGTTCCTTTCTGATTTAAATATGTATTATGCATTACCAAGTTGTGCCTTTCAGGATGTTACAAAATTGTCAGAACTGGGTTAAAGGGGGTGCTGTATTACGATTCATAAATGGTGAGTCAGTTTTAGGCTTGTTTACAGTGTAGACTCTTTGTAAATTTGTGCTTTTTTTGTTTACCACCACCAACTCTGCTATTTTCAGAATAAAAAAAATATGGGGTGAATTTGGTTTCTTGTGCTTTGTTTCAATTTCTTTTTTTTGGCTACTTTGAGTTGGCTATAGTTTAGTGTTCATTCTTGATGAGCAATCTGACATTGACAAACGATTACATTAACAAAAGCCATCTCAATAGTATTTATTAAATGTATCTTAAGCAGATATGGGAAAATTTTAAATCATTTAATACCAGAACTGTATGCATGTGGCCAGTTGAAATTAAATATTTCTATCAGAAGTAACGCCTAGTGTAAGCATTTGTACATCACTGGTGTAGAGATTTTTCACAACAGCTGCAACAAAATGTTCAGACCATTCATACTGTGCTGTCCCACTTCCAAGCTGCCTGCGAAACCGCCCTCCCCACTGAAATGTTATGTCCCCATTTCTACCCCCTGCTATCAAATCACCACCTTTGCATATGGATAACCAAACTTTTTTTTTTTCTAAAGCCAGGGTGACCTTAGCTGTTTTGACTGGGTTTGCATGTCACTTTCTCCCTTTCCTCGACATCAAACCTGCTCTTCTAGGTTCAACCTTTTTTATCTGTCCCATCATAAAGTTAGGGTTATTGTTGAAGTGCGCATGTGCCTGCCTAAGCAATGCAAAACTACGATAAACATCAATATTTACCACTAAATTACGAATGAGCTAATACAATTCTGTAAAGCTGGGACTAACCTACGCTCCATTATCTGTAAATTAAACGCTCAGTGACGGGGATTGTGGAGCGGAGGCCGACCAGTCTGGCGCAAGCTTTTTGACAGTAAGCCCCCGCCCAGCTAGTGCAGAGGGAGTCTGCCTTACAGTCCACACAAGCGGCAGAAATGACGGATAATATACCGCTACAGCCCGTGAGACACAAAAAACGGCACGACAATAAACACAGAAATGGGTAAGCGGACAAATGAGACATAGATAACTGGATTTATAACAAGGGAATGTCGTAGATTTCTCAAGAAATAACGTCAGTTCGCCTCCTGGTTAGCAAAGGAGATGGTAACCTATTCATTGCTTGTAGCTGGAGATACTATCTGCTGGGGTTCTATAACCGATAGGCTTGGTAAGATACCACGCCAGGCTTTCACTCTTAGGCTATTTAAATAGAAACACGACTAAAAAATAAATATATGCATCGTTACAGAATACCGCTGTAATGTGCACCAAGCCTTTACGACTGGATATCCTTGTTCCGGGTAGATGCAGGTGAATTTTTTCTGTGTCGCTGTTGTCAATTTGGTTATTGCTCAGTGTAGGGAAATTGACGAACAAAATAGTTACCTCATCTGGGATTGTGCACCGGCTCCTGGTACGGTGTCATGACCACCATCATTGTGTCATTTTGTGGTTTCTCGAAACCTTGTTGGAAAGGAATCGAGACGCTATGAAGAAATGGCGAGTAAATAACGAGACGACATTGTATCGGCATGTAGAAATGTGCATGATGTGATACTGTAACACGGATGAAGGAGTGTAGCCTATGATTAGAAAATAAGCCCATGTTCTATGTCTCTTAGCGGCCTTGTTATTAGGCCTCCACCCGGTTAAGTGAGTGCTGCTGGATTTCATAATAATTTCATAATAATTCTGCCTCTCCCTTAAATTCATAGAACATGAGCTAATTCTGTTGACAGTAATAGCAGTGAAACGCAGCCAGTCTTCAGGCAGGGCGTGTGAACAATAGATATGTGGCATGGCAGGCTGACGTTGAATTCGTGTTGTTTCACTCTGTGGCCTATCTGGCCTGCACAGCCTGCACTTCACAGCTTGTAAAAAATCTAAACTGATTTGTCACTACTCCACAGCACCCAACTCTTCCAGCCCCCCCCCCCAAAAAGCCTTGGCAATATTATGTATGCTACTATTACTACTAATAATAAAGAAGTACAGTACTAATAACAAAGAAGAACGGTAATATTAATCATAATCTTAAACTGTTAATCAAATGTGACTGAAATGTAACCCTGATGAAACAAGGCTACATACAGACATGTTGCAGGTCATAGTCAGCTATTTCCTTATCTCAGAAGCTTTAGTGATGTTGAGTGGTGTTTGTAAAAGGTGGACGAGCTTAGGACCAGAAGATGGGTAAATATTGACTGAAATGTGTAGTTTCTGTTCCCTCTAATGCAGTGCTCTCTGCGCAGCACACTGAAAAAAGAAAGTAAAAAAATCACAAAAATGAAGCCAAGGCAGTCAAAAACGTATGTGGTGTTAGTCTAAACGAGTGTTCCACCATTGTTTGTGGTATGTATCATCTCGCTTGGGAGTAATAAAAGTAGGTGGTTTACTGACTAACCCAGATAACTTCGCTCAGGGTTAGTGGCAAACCTTGTAATCGAAGAGTCTTATGGCTTCATTCTCCCAACAAAACAAACTCATGGGCCTAATCTATTAGTAGGGTTACCACTTGCTCTCCGTTAACATTCCCAGCCCAGATAAGTGATTGTTTTCTGGAATACCCCCTTGTTCACCCACTTAATTCACAATGATATTATAATACTTGTTTGACCTGGTAGCTTGATGCAGTACTGGGCTGCTTAAAGAGGAGATTGCATGAGCCATGCCTGCTGACACCCTTTGTTGATAAGGGAGATTGTCAGCTTAAAGCTGTTAATGAAAACGGGAAAGGTAGGGGGGATGTGAATTGTGTAGCTGTGTTGTAGTGTATGAGGTAATGTTGGTTTCTCCTGGAATGCAGACTCGGCTTGAATGACAGCAGGCAGTCATCCTGAATGGCTCGTCCAAAACGTATTAAGAGAACATTATGGTGCAGCGTGTAAGCAGTTGTTGCAGTCTGGCATGAGAAGTTACAATCCAGTATTACACCAGTATCACACATTTGTTAAAGCCATTCACTACATCAGCTGATTCGAATTAGCCCAACTCTTCAGTCAATTCAGTTAATTAACTCTTCAATTAATTATTGAAATCAATGATATCAAGTGCGCAGGTAGAACCAGGTGATATGGAATGTGTGACATTTGGATTGCGGCTTCTGAACCCAGGTTGCTCATCATGTAAGTTGAGATGGAGTGTTTGTGTTGTCCCTGGCAGGTGCTGCCCCTGGTCGAGATGCTGTGGCCTGGGTGACTTCAGGCCACGGACAGTCTGGTTGGGACACCCTGAGAAGAGGGAACAGCGTTACCCCAGAAACGTGATCAACAACCAGAAGTACAACTTCTTCACCTTCCTTCCTGGAGTGAGTTCCTCAAGTGAAACCTTTACATAATCATCACCATCATCCATTGTTTATTTAGGGGAAAATTTGACTGAGCACCAAGCTTTTTTACAGTAATGCCTTAAGTATGCAATCAAACAAATTAAAAAACAGAGAAAATTTAAAAACACAGGTGAAAAAAGTAACAAAATGTATAAATAAAAAGTCAAAACGGGTACTTATAAAATAAAATGTAAAATAAATTAAAAGAAGAACACTACAGGACTTATGTCATCTGTTAAAGCCTTAAAGTTGTCTGCAGACACAAGTTGGTCTAATTTCAAAACATCTTGTAGTTGGTTTCATTTAATTGGTGAAAAAACTAAAACGCTAATTTACCAAGCTCAGATTTTATGTGAGGTGTTTCTAGGGTTATAAAGCCCTGTGACCTTGTGTTGTGACCTTAATTGTCTACAAGCTAACAGCTTGTTGTCCACACATGGAGCCAAGTATTCAGGATTAATCCTGTATATGTCTAGTGTGCAGGTTTTTTTATCTGTAATATCTGTTTGAGACCGCACATTTTGTTAAATGTAAAGTATGACAACCACACACCCTTTTCTCAAGTGCGTACCAAATAGAAGGCAAATAGTCACACTCTTACCACAGGGCTACCAGATCAGACATGTTTGTTCCACAGTGAAGATAAAACACAGGGAGCTGTAAAGGCTCTAATGTGTAATAATGTGTTTACTTTTTAAATCAACAATGGGGTAAACAATGAAGGCTATTATTTACGGTTAGTGAACTAAAAGTACAGTTTATAATCCATTTCGAGAAGGTAGTCTATTTCAGTTAAATATGCCAGTCATTGGCAATAGTTTGTTTTGCTTTCAACAAATCTTATCTGTTGCTTAAAAGAAAGCTTTAATCACGGCTAAACATGCAAACAGAAAATAATTTGCAATGCAAATCATCATGTTAATCACGGTACAAAATTCATATCATTTGAATTTTCAAATCTGTCATGTGCACAATCTCTGCTAAAGGAAAATATGCCACCACAGAGGCTCTTTGCAGAAAGCAGAGTAGTACGTGAGTAGATAGGAGGGCTCTTGTGATTTTTGTATGTTCATCTCTCTGCTGTCTGTTTTTCTCCATCTTTTTTCTGGCATGAAATGAATTGAAGACTGTTCTGCTCTGTGCTACCACATTGCCTGTGTGTGTGTGTGTGTGTGTGTGTGTGTGTGTGTGTGTGTGTGTGTGTGTGTGTGTTAGTTAGTGAGTAAGTGAGTAAGTGAGTGAGAGAGGTGTAGCAGACGCGACCAGCTGTGCCGATGGGCATTAGCAGTGGAGGCTGTAAATACCTCACCCTGGGTGGCAGAGGAAACACTCAACTGTGTTAGGACCTCAGATTTCAAACAAACCATTTTATGAACTAGATTAAACAGAAAGAATTGGGAGCACCACAACCCCCCCCCCCCCCACCTCATATGCACACACACACAGGCACACACACTTCTATATACATCAGTCCAGATTATAAGTTTTTCCTTATCATTCATTTTTTAAAATTATATTTTATTATATTATATTTTATTATTTTATAGTAACAGATTTTTTGATTATTTGAGTATTGCGTTGGATAAATTAGAAATTAAATAAACGGGATGGAGTTGGTTTTACATAATAGTAAAACATGTTATTATTGTTTGAAAATTGTAAATTATTTTCTATATAGTTTCTTTTTCAGCTTCTAAACCCAGGTTGATTTTTATGGTTTAGATTAGTACACAGACATTTACAGTAGGTGGCTTTAAAAAGCACAGCTTTAGATGTAACCTGATATGTACCTTACATTTGCACAGAACTACAGGTGTCATAGAAAGAGATATTGTCAGTGAGTGTCATGGAAAAAGGCAAACACACTCTGAATGTCCTGCTGCTGTTAAAACCAGTGAAATATTAACATCTTTGTGGCATTTGTGCAGTTTCTTTACTTTAAATGTCTTAACACCACAAGTTAGGATTACAGTAAATGTAAATGTTACAGTAAAATTATCTCACTTCTGTTGACTCTAATTTGCAGTCAGAATTGAAGTGTCAGAATCCAAAGCAGAACTATTGAAGAATAATATACGGTTTCTTCTCAGAAATGCAGTGAGAATACAGTAAGAACATGTTCAGTTCTGTGAAAGCAGAAGTTTGTTGAAAAACAGTTTCTGCTGTTACTGTGACTCTATATGTAGTCTTGGTCTCTGTGTGTGTGTGGGTGTGTGTGTGTCTGTGTGTGTCTGAGTGTGTCTGTTTGTGTCTGTGTGTGTCTCAGTGTGCGTGTGTGTGCGCGTGCGTGCGTGTGCGTGCGTGTGTGTGCGTGCGTATGTATGTGTGTGTGTGCGTGCGTGTGTTTGTGTGTGGTCATTCATTACACTGCATATGTTGTAAATCTGTTGCCTTGCCACTGACATTTTCTTGCCACTTCCCTCACAATTCATGCGTACATGGTCTTCTGTCAGCTGTGAGCTCCATACAACCCTAGTTTAGCAACAGCCTCTTTAACCCTTCTTCAGTGGGGCTGATTGCAAGTAGGCTTGTACATGAGTGACATGGAGTAAAATCTTACGCCTGTTACACCTACAGCAGGTGAAACACCCTAAAAAAGTGAAACAATTCACTAAAAATAATTGTTGACAGTAACAACAGAAGGAGTGTCGCATATTGTGTTGCTCAGTATTTGTTTTCATTCTGTGTTTTGGTTTCTGCTTTGGGTATCTGGGTATTTGCCTGCCTTGTTTTAGAGCCCCAAAATGTAAACAAGCAGAGGCCTTCAACAGAGATATAATGCATCGCTGACACTTGTTTAGTTAAGGAAATTAAGCCATTGGCTCTTCTACTAACAAATTTACAACTACGTCTGGGTTAACTAAACCAGGTCTATTACTTAATAGACCACATTAAGTGATACATAATATGTCGGATGCCACTCTAGCACTGCTGCAGGACTATTGAGAACATCAATGTGTAAAATAATCTGAACAACGAGGTCAGAGAAGGCCTGCACACCTTGGTGGTGTATTTGCAGGCGCAGCTTTTTGTAAAGGTTAAACTTTTCAAGAAATAAAGAAAAAGCACAACAGTGCTTCACAGAGTTACCACTCTATTAGCTGGTGAATGTATTAATCAATCTGAACAAAGCATCTTTGAATGTGTGTATAATATTTACATTGACTCGTGTAGATCGTTATCCTTATTATCATTCGTTAGACGCATCTGATATATATGTGTTTGCCACCACAGGTACTCTTCAACCAGTTTAAGTACTTCTTCAACCTGTACTTCCTGCTTCTGGCCTGTTCCCAGTTTGTCAATGAACTGAGGCTCGGGGCTCTGTACACATACTGGGTACCATTGGTGAGTAACCAAACTATTTCTATGTTTTGTTTGCTCTGTGTGTTGTGTGTGTGTGTGTGCGTGCATGCGCGTGTGTGGTCATTCTTTACACTGCATTTGTTGTAAACCTGTTGCCTTGCCACTGACATTTCCTATATCAAAGAAAGTCTTTTTCCTGCCTTTGGCCAATGGACCTAAAAGATTATTTTGTCACACCAAGGGTTATACATAACGCCTGCCATGTTGTTATTAAAGACCGGCCATTTATTTATGAACCATTTGGTGAGAGAAATGCAAACAGTGTGTAAATGTCAGATATGCGTGTGGCAATATGCGTGTGGCTGCTGGAGTTCTCACCCGTGTGTTTGCTCCACAGGGCTTCGTGCTAATCATCACCATCGTGCGGGAGGCCGTGGAGGAGATGAGGTGCTTTCTGAGGGACAAAGAAGTCAATTCACAGATCTACAGCAAGCTCTCCACCAGAGGTGAGACCTTGTTTTCACAGAGACAAAGCCTTGTTCACTACAAAAACACACTTTCCTTCAGTGTTTAGCCACAGCTTTTCTCTGTGGATCTGCCATTATTTGGAACTGTGAGGTATTGTTTTTCAGTTGTGTGTATCACATTAAAAGATGGCCAGAGTCTGTGACCTTTGGTTTCATATAGCAGCATCATAATGATATGAAATGTCTATTTAAGAAATTATCCAAAATCAGGCATTATTTTTAATTGATATTGTAGGATAAAAAACATTAGTAATTATTGCAACTCAGTTGTCTACACAGTCACTTTTATTTGTGTTGATTAGTCCTGGTTTCAAATAATTAACAGTTTCACAGTTTTTAACAGTTTCGTCAACATACCAGTGCTTGGTCACTTTTAACAACAAGTTCAAAGATCCAATCATGGTATAACTGTGTAAAGAGAGTTGTATAACACTTATACTACAATGGTTTAACCATGTAGCTGCAGCCTCTGTAACAAAACATTTCCTGTAACAGAGTAAGCTTTAAAACCTCTGACTTCAGTCCTAAGTTGCAGATATGTCATAGGCTGACTTGGTGCCTGTAGAGAGGCTTGTGCCTTAGTTAATGGCTATACTCTATCAAAGGCTACTTGTAAACACACTCTAAAAGGTCTAAATGAAGGGTGTGTTACTCTACCTGTGTTGTCTTGAAGTGGTTTTAGGTGTTATGCTGATTGTTTACCTCTCCCACATTTGTCTCCAAAAACAGCCATGATGGCCTTACAGGTCATCTTTTACAATTTTTTTTTTGTGTGTTAGTAAATGATATATTTGAAGTGATTAATATGTGTATTTATATATGTGTTTTTCAATTATGGTGTTTACAATAATTACATTGCAGTCATTATTGTTTTAATTATATTTGTCTAGCACATTTAGCTGTGGTCAGCAGCACAAATGGATTGGTATTTCCTGAAGTTTTTCTGAACGTAGTCCATGGCAATATTAAAAGTTTGTTAATGTCTTACATATGCACAGAACCAGGCACC
>CM059270.1:3026975-3041975 GCA_030347295.1 Setipinna tenuifilis | reverse complement strand
TAAACTATATTTTATATACTTATAGAATAGTATAGTAAAGTATACTTGACTTATACTGAAACCTCTAAACAAAGTACATGTATACTTACACTTATACTTTAAAATGAAAACATATACTTTTCCTTTAGTCAAGTCATTGACTCGTGCTTAGCATTTAATTTATATATTAATATAATATAATGGTGGAGTTTAAAACTTAACTTAACTTAACTAAACTTAACTAAACTTAAGGAAGTATTTGATTTCATGGTCTTTGTTTTTGTTTGTATATTTGAAAATATATCAAACTTGTTTTCAACATTGTCTTCTGATTTTGTAAATGCATCACACTCTTGTGTACATACAGTTTGAGTAAACTTTTAGATTACTTTAAGGAGTATATTTCAAGTATATAAATAGTAAGCTACAAGTAATATGCCAAGTAAACTTAAAGTATAACAACAAGTAAACCAGTAAAATAACCAAAGTTTATAAAAGCCTACTGAATTGGGCAGTCATAGCGGCTAAGGAGCTGGACCTGCAGTCAAAAGGTCACAGGTTCAATTCCCAACACCGACAGGTGGATGGAGGGAGTGAATGACCAGCTCTCTCCTCCATCCTCCCCTGTGACTGAGGTACCCTGAGCATGGTCACATGGGTGATGGGTTAAAAGCAGAGGCTGAATGTTGTTGTGTGCACTGTGTGCTGTGTGACCACAATGACAAATGGGAATCACGTCATTTATTTTATTATTTTATAATAAACTAAAAATAGGAACTTGAAGTACATAACTAGTACAATGGCA
Source organism: Setipinna tenuifilis (assembly GCA_030347295.1). NCBI lineage: Eukaryota > Metazoa > Chordata > Actinopteri > Clupeiformes > Engraulidae > Setipinna > Setipinna tenuifilis. Next base: position 3,041,191 of record CM059270.1, on the reverse strand, counting down.
GTATATAAATAAGTGTACTTGTGGTATACTTTAAGTATACTAGAGGGATATACCAAGTATATTGATAGTATATAGATGAGTGTACATCTTGTATATTTTAAAGTGTACTTTTGTAAAATTAACTTTTAAAGGGGAACTTCCATCGTTATTTTTATTCATATTTCTGTGTCACCACTATGGTTGAATGCATTGTGCGTCATTTCTGTGAAAAATTATGTCCTAGATCTCTTGTTTGACACTTTTCTGTAAGCTATAACAGGTCTAGTGGTTGAACGACTGGTTTTTCCGGTGTCCCTCGTAAATATATATGACGTGTCAATAAGGCACCTCTGATTGGTCAAATTCGCTGTCTTTCGCTCACCTAGCTTCTGTCCACCAATCCTTTGGGATGTGGGCTTGCCATACATGGCTCTGGGCGGGGCTTACGACCTAGTGACGTAGATAGGTTTAGCATGCTCTGATCCGCTCGTTTTGGTTAGCTCGACCCTTTAATGACCAGTAAAACCATGAGGGTCGAATTTCACGTCTTGGAATGCTGCGTGCATATACTGCTTGTTGTGACCCACCACGTTGTAAATAGAGCTACTAAAAGTGGTTTTTGACGGAAGGACCCCTTTAAAATATACTTAAAGAATACTTTTATAAACTTAAAATGTTCCAATTTAATATAAAAAAGTGTTAAATTAGTATACTTTCTAGTACACTAAAAGTACATGGTCTGTAGTATACTTTCTATACTTACACGTTTACTGAAGTATACTTCATAAAATAAACTTTAAGTATACTACTTTTTGCTAAGGGTCTGTAGCCTGCACCTACCCATAACCCCCTACCCATAACTGTGTGCCCACATGCACACTGCACAGCCTTTGCTAGAATATGAGTGGATTTGGCATCATGCTGTGGGGTGTGCAGCAGATATATGACTGGTAATGTTGAATTTAGTAGGATTTGAACTGGAGAACCTTTTTTACATCTGTCTGATGTGTGTTTTGTGTTTGTGTTTGTGTGTGTGTGTTTGTGTGTGTGTGTTTGTGTGTGTGTGTGTGTGTGTGTGTGTGTGTGTGTGTGTGTGTGTGTGTGTGTGTGTGTGTGTGTGTGTGTGTGTGTGTGTGTGTGTGTGTGTGTTTCTGATGTGATATGCTGCAGGAGGATGGAGATCCGCCAGTGAACGAGAGTCTCAGCATTGAAAACACCTTGTGGGCCAGCACAGTCATTGCCTCAGGTATACACACACACACACACACACACACACACAAACACATTCGCTCAAACACATGCAGACACACACACATGCACACAAACACAAATATGCCCACACAAGCCAACACACACACACACACACACACACACACACACACACACACACACACACACACACACATACACACATACACACATACAAGGATGCTTTTCGACTGAGGCAGCTCTGGTATGTAGATTTCCACGGAGGTCGGGTCATGTCACAGCCAAAAGTGCTGATAGCATTTGCTCACCCACACACACACACACACACACACACACACACACACGCTGGCTAATGCATATGAGCACTTTGTAAGCAAAATCAGCCAAATTACAGAGAACTATAGGAAACTCTTTTGATGAAAATACTGAAACACTGCAGTCCGCCCGCTCACTGCAACAACATGTAGGCCCCCGCCCTCCCACTACCTGACTTGTGTATCTGATGACACCATTTCCATTGGCAACAATTTGTTGTAGCTGTCAAAAATAATGCAAACTAATCTCTCTCTCTCTCTTTCTGTCTCTCTTTCTTTCTCTATCTCTATCTATGTATCTGTTCTCTCTCCCTCTTTCTTTCTTTGTGTGTGTGTGTGTGTGTGCGTGTGTGTGTGCGTGTGTGTGTGTGTGCGTGTGTGTGTGCGTGCGTGCGTGCGTGCGTGCGTGCGTGCGTGCGTGCGTGCGTGCGTGTGTGTGTGTGCGTGCGTGCGTGTGTGTGTGCGTGCGTGCGTGTGTGTGCGTGCGTGCGTGCGTGTGTGTGTATGTGTGCGTGCGTGTGCGTGCGTGCGTGTGCGTGCGTGTGTGTGTTGTAGGCACTGTGGTGGGTGTGGTGGTCTACACAGGCAAAGAGCTGCGGAGTGTGATGAACACCTCTAACCCTCGGCACAAGGTAGCCCTGCCTCCCTTAGCCTCTTGGCCTCTTGGCCTCTTGGCCTCGCTCACACACACCATCCCCTTACATGCTCCTCACAGAGCAGAGAGAAGATAGGGCAGATGCTGTACACTTTGCCATATATATATATATATATACGGATAAATGAAAGTAATAATAATAAACTGTATTTGTATAGAAAAGTTACAGGATAAATTGGTTCAGCTACCACCATGGCCACCTTTAATGGGTTAGGCGCTGTTAACACCAGCATCTTCATAGCTTGCCATGATAATGCTCGCTGTCATGCTGTATCATCCATTATCCATGCGTCTATGGATCTGTGTCAAGCACCCATTGACTGACTGTGTTGTGTCTCTGTGTCCCAGATTGGCCTCTTTGACCTGGAGGTGAACTGTCTGACTAAGATCCTGTTTGGGGCGCTGGTGGTGGTTTCTCTAGTGATGGTGGCCCTACAGCACTTCGCTGGCCGCTGGTACCTGCAGATCTTCCGCTTCCTCCTGCTCTTCTCCAACATCGTGCCCATCAGGTTGCCATTACATTTATACTAATTTACAACGCACATGTTCAACCAGCACAATGTACATGCCCATTACCCCATATGCTACTTGCAGGATCTTTTACAGGAGGTCACATGATCATCTTCATCTGCACCTCTCAATGTTTATATGTCCATCTATATCTGTCTGTCTATCTGTCTATTGTCTATCTGTCTGTCTGTCTGTCTGTTCATAGAAAGCAAAGCTAGCAGAATTTACACATGCACAACATAGACGTTTTTACTGAAAAAAAAATGTTCCAAAATGTCCTGAAATGGCATTGTGTGCATTTTTTTTCTGTATTTTCCAGTTTGCGTGTAAATTTGGACATGGGAAAAATGGTATTCAGCTGGATGATCCGCAAAGATTCCAAAATTCCCGGAACTGTGGTCCGAGCGAGCACCATTCCCGAGCAGCTGGGCCGCATCTCCTATCTCCTGACGGATAAGACAGGTGAAGCATATACACAAACACACAAACACACAAACATACAAACAAACAAGTCTCCTACAAGACCTGCATGTCCTTGCAAATTTCGCTGTTTTATTTTGCTATATGGACACTTTTTATTTGGTGTTACACAACACAGATAAGAAACCACCTCACACAAAGAGCTTTAATAAACAAGTTTGTGCTCTTTGGAGTTTTAGGGTGTATGAAGGGTGCACTTGTGTCATCCTGTGATCTTTGTGTGTGTGTGTGTGTGTGTGTGTGTGTGTGTGTGTGTGTGTGTGTGTGTGTGTAAGGGACAGAGAGAAGTCAGCAGTCAGCAGTATGTTTGAGTAGAATAACAAGCACATCGAATAACACCACATCGATACCACAGCTTTTCTAAGTTGAAAAAAGACTCAAGACAGGTGTGTGAAAACAAAAACAAAAGTGCTCCTTTCCGAAGAGCATCTCAAGGCGTGGGAACGTCTTGAGGTTGTAAGGTTAAGCAGGAAAAAAGTAAACATCGGCGAGAGACACATTTTATATTGTCAACACTCTCTGCATCTCCATCCTCTCATAACAGTTCATCGGAAGTCTGCGGTTTGATCGAATCAGGTTTAAACCGCAAGACAGGCTGTTTTGTTTCTTCTTTCCTTTCTATGGGAAACACACTTTTTTATTTTCTCTCCTCACGTTTTACTGCATCACAGAGAGTGCATTTACTGTATTAGAAGCAAGTAGTCAGGTATTTGCTGATGAAGGAATGGCCATTTTCTTAAAGGAAGACTGAGGTGCACTCTATGGGCATGCACAATTGCGTAGATGCAAAATTACTTAGATAGCTTGGTTTGATAGGCTTTCGAGTTAACAGGCAAAATCGTTTTAAAAAAACTGTGCTTAGAGCACTTGGCAAGACAAATTCAAATAACTAGAATACATATTGACACATTGGTCTAGTAATATCAGGGTGACAATATTGATGAGGCACACAGAGTTTATTTTTAAAGAATGTTTCCGAATGTAGCATTTCACCTACTCCCTCTATGTTTTTGTCACCATCTTGCATGAAATATCAGTATTAAAAAAACCACACCAAATTTCCTTACAGTCTGTGGTTCCTTCACTTTCATTGAGGGAGTTTTATTTTGGTATTCAGATACTGTAATATTAAGATGTATGCCCTCCACAGTCACAGTGATATTCTGCGACATATAGTGTTGAATTCAGGCGTCTGTCATCAGTGCACTGTATAAGAAAGAAAAGGGGGAGAGGGAGGAAGGCTAGAGAGAGAACGAGAGCACATGAAGTGGACAGAGTGAAGACATGGAATGAAGGATTGTGAGGGAGTGAGAGGACCGTCAGAGAGGGGGTGAGAAAGTAGCTCTCTGAACTTCCTTAAACCTCCCAGAGTTGCTGCGGGCCGCAGCCACATGTGTACATGGCTGGACGGAAGGAGCAGTCGGAAGCGTGTGGTGATTTACACACACTGGATCTACAGAGCTTTCTGCGGAGGACAGAGGAGATTATATGAGCAGCCCGCATGGCGTGTGTGATTTGTGGAGGGTCTACATGGTAGCAGGGGGCCATAGCACTCCTCCTACCTCAGGGCTGTGTGTGTGTGTGTGTGTGTGTGTGTGTGTGTGTGTGTGTGTGTGTGTGTCTGTGTCTGTGTCTGTGTCTGTGTCTGTGTCTGTGTCTGTGTCTGTGTGTGTGTGTGTGTGTGTGTGTGTGTGTGTGTGTGTGTGTGTGTGTGTGTGTGTGTCCGTGCATTTGTGTGTCAGCGCAGGTTTGTGTGTCTTTGTGTGTGTAAAGGTTTTGTAACTAAAGCTTACTGTCAGCTTTCATCTGCACTCACACGTACGCGTAACATGCTTCAGAAGTATAGACCTCAAAGTAAAAGCTGAAATTTACGATGCTCCCTTCCTTATAAAATGATCTCTTTTACCTCTGCACTCGGAGTAGATTAATGGCCTCTCAATGTCAAAGGTCACACTAATGTATGGGAAGGGCCTGTGGAAGTGCTACTGAAACACTTTTGTGTGTGTGTGTGTGTGTGTGTGTGTGTCTGGGTGGGTGGGTGGCTGTTAGTTTATATGTGTGCGTGTGTGTGTGTGTGTGTGTGTGTGTGTGTGTGTGTGTGTGTGTGTGTGTGTGTTTTGAGGGGGGGTGGGGGGTGGTCGAGCAGGAGGTTAGTTGAGCGGTCCTGAGCTCTTGTGGCATTAATAAGCAATTATAAGACATCAGTCTTGTCCACTGCTTAATTGCCCTGCTAGTAAGCCATCTGTGGCTAGCATAACTCAAACCCTGCGCTCACTATGTGCTCAATCACAACCAGGCCGGCCTCATTAAATGTTCCGTTTCCCCAATTGCACCTCAAGCTTCAGACACAGCACTCGCTGTAAAGTTAACGGAGGCAAGGATGGGACTCTGCTTTCTGTAGGTCATGAGGAACCATTTTGTGTTATGAGAGAGAGGCTACTATGAAGGAACTACCAAGAGAGGTTTATTAGATTCAAAACATTGAGATCATCTGGGGGTGTTGTCGAATGAGGAGATCCCAGCTCCGGAAAGTAAAAACCATGCCATGTATTTACCTCTGCCTGTGCACTTAACAAAGATGATTTCGCTAATTAGCTGATCTACCTGTGTGACGATTTACATGTGCTGATCTACATGTGTGATGATCAGCTGGTTCAGTGTGGTTGAATTAAATATGTGGTAGGATTTTTACTTTCTGAAGGGACCTCCACTTCTGGGCGTAACGACAGTGTGTGTGTGTGTGTGTGTGTGTGTGTGTGTGTGTGTGTGTGTGTGTGTGTGTGTGTGTGTGTGTGTGTGTGTGTGTGTGTGTGTGTGTGTGTGTGTGTGTGTGTGTGTGTGTGTGTGTGTGTGTGTGTGTGTGTGTGTGTGTGTGTGTGTGTGTGTGTGTGTGTGTGTGTGTGCATGCTTATGCATGCAGGATCAACATCCCTGGGTGTGGTGTTGTAGTTGAGGCCCAGAATGCCACACTGAAGTATTATGTGTGTTGTTGCTGTGGCTCTATCTAATATATAATATGTAATTCATAAGTGATGTGGGTCGTGGCTATGCCTCTATTTAATATATGTGAACTGTAATTCATATGTGGGTCGTGGCTGTGGCCGCTCTATTTTAGGCACCTTGACCCAGAATGAAATGGTGTTCCGGCGACTGCACCTGGGCACAGTGGCCTACGGGATGGACTCCATGGACGAGGTCCAGAGTCATGTCTTCAGCGCCTACACGCAGGTGAGTGCTGCTCAACAACAAAATAAAGGTGTCAACACACGTTGCAGAACTGGACGCCGTCATAGTTCAGCACCGACAAAAAAAGCAAAAAAAAAAAACCTACAACAATACGGGGTGGGCAATAAATACTGGACACATTTTAAATGCTGTTGTCTTGGATTATATAGTCATGACATCACTGATAAACAGGATTTTCAGATATTATGTCATCATGTTATTTTGCTATTTCCTACAGGTAGTTTGTGTGGTGACTCCAGTACACACCCTATAGAATCAATAAAACACAAAATGTGGTTTCTATGCCAACATGTATGAACTTTAAATAGCTATCCAATCAAAGATAGTTTCAGATTTTTTAAATGTAAGCAATAAGCTGTGCATCACCCAAGCAGACAGCAGAGATGTTGTCTCTTTTACGTCATACGCTGTGGAGTGACAGTTGTCGCTTTGACTATAAGTTAACCCTTTAACCCCCCCTGTGGCCCCCCGAGCATTGTCTCCCCTTGTCAGCTCCGCTTTGTCTGTTTAAGGCCAAAACACAGCAGATGTCTCCACACGTCAAGTCGCCCAGGTGAATGTTTCCTGACCCTCGCCGACATTTTCTTTTTTGTTCCTGGGTCAAGGGTCACGGGGGCAGGAAGCGGGATTAGCTAGACCCCGGCCCTTGCACAGGACTAATTTAATCACCGCCATTAACCCAAGAGACATGTATGCTAAAAATAACAGCCGTAGAGGAGAGAGACGCGGGTTAATTGTTGATATTTCTCACACATCTGGTAGTGTTTACACCCAGCACACACACACACACACACACACACACACACACTGTGTACTGATTGGGTCACAAATATAGGCTTTGAACAGTGGCCTTTTGCTCAATCTTTTCAGCCTCAAAATCAAGGACTATTTTCAGATTTTTTTTATACAGTTGGGAACCTATGTCTGTAATATACATGTTGAACTGTGATCATTCTTTGAGTTGTACATCACTCACAAAGCTATGGTTCCTTTGATTTTTGAGAGAAATATTTTTTTATGAACTGAAAAAAAGTCATGACAAACCTACAGGCCAACCAAAGGGGAAAAATAGCCTGGCTAACGCGACTTATCAATGCTCTGCGAACATTGGTCTGGCCAAGCTGTGTTGTAAACCCATTTCTCAGAGGGCGGGCTTAACCCACGTGCGTGAAATGCCTGTGTTTGCTACTGGACGAAGCTTCGTCATTGCCTTTTTGAAATGCTAGATTTTCATTGGTCCCAGTTTCTCTGCTAATGTAGAAACGGTGTAGACAGGCAGCTTGGCCAGACTTACTTGCATGCGAAATGCAAATGCAGCGGCACAGGAAGTATGGGCATGGCCAGGCTAGGGGAAAAAAGCATTTGCCTGCATTTGGCAATAACATCTGTGATTTCAGACTTTTATTTTGTTGTCGTGGTAATGATGCATATATTGACCCTTATTGGGGTTCTACTTCCCATCCCCCCACCCCCGTCTGTATGTACAGCCTTCTCATGACCTCCCGACCTCTCGGGCCCCGGCCGCCACCAAGGTGCGCAAGACCATCAGCAGCCGCGTCCATGAGGCGGTGAAGGCCATCGCCCTGGTGCACAATGTCACGCCCGTCTACGAGGCCAACGGCGTCACCGACCAGGCAGAGGCCGAGCAGCACTACGAAGACACCTGCCGAGTGTACCAGGCCTCCAGCCCCGATGAGGTTGCTGTCACACACACACACACACACACACACACACACACACACACACACATACATACACACACGCGCGCGCACACACACACAGACACATACATACACACACGCGCACACACGCGCACACACACGCACACACATGCACACAAACACACACCTTTATGATGGCATCATACTAACAGACCCGTTCACGCATCACGTATCACCGTCTCTTGTACTTTTTTCGAGATCTGAGTTAGCTTTTTACCATTCACTGTTTGCTTTCTATCGGAAAACTCATTGGCACAGTGAAATTTGATCTAACTCTGGCTACACCGTACCATACAATACAATGTCAAAAGCAAGCATGGAGAAATATTGTTTTGTTTACAACATTTAGTAGCTGCATTTGATTTAGTGATACTGGAAGGTGTGGCTTTCTATCCAAGTTTAAGGCTTTTCACTTACACACACACGCACACACACACACGCACACACAGACACACATACACTCACCACACACACACACTCACACGCTTTAATAACGTATGGCCTTGATCTGTCCTATTGCTTTTAGGTGGAGGAAGTGGCCTTGATATATGCCCTTGGTTTATAGGGTGGATTTCCTCAGTGCCCCTGTAAAGTACCTCTCTCACTTCCACTCCCTCAAACTGCCACTTGTGTTTCTCACCCCATGGCCTAGTCCTCCCCCTCCAATGAACTCTATCCATAGATTAATCAACACACATTGCACACACACACACACACACACACACATCACAGGTACACACACACACACACACACACATATTGCACACATACACACACACACACACACACACCCACACACATATCACGTACACACATGCACACTGGCACACACACGCACACTGGCACACACACATGCACACACACATGCACACACACACACACACACACACACACACACACACACACACACACACACACACACACACACACACAGCACATGCTCACACTGTCCACATTCCCTGCAGTGTAGTGGCGTCTAGTATCAGTGTGTGGTCCCTGTTGTCGCGAGGATGTATGATGTATATTATACTGTACATGCCAGACACCACAGTATGGTTTTTGTGGGCCAAAGCACACTTTACCATACAGAACACATGCACACACAACTCAGTCTTCGCTGTCTGGCCCTGACACGCTGTCTTGCTCTTCTGCACTGCTTATCGTCCTCATCTGATTTTCAAGAAAATGTCAGTTGGTATTTGATAGTGTGGCAGGAAGTCTAAATATAGAGGCCTGGGGACTGTTGGTGTGTAGGTGATGCCAGTTAGCAGCAGGTGGGAGGCTGTTTGTTTGGGGGAGGAGGGGAAGGCTGGACGTCCAAGGTTTGTCATCTTATAGTGTGTTTGTGTGTGTCCGTGTGTGTGTGTGTCTGCATGCATTTTGTCTCAGGTTTCTCTGGTGCAGTGGACGGAGAGTGTAGGCCTGACTCTGGTTGGCCGTGACCAGTCCTCCATGCAGCTGAGGACACCTAGTGGGCAGATCCTGAACTTCACCATTCTTCAGATCTTCCCCTTCACCTACGAGAGCAAACGCATGGGCATTATTGTGCGGGTAAGAAACACCAACTTCACAAACCTCTGCCTGTCAGCTATTGTATGAAATGCTGTTTTCAGGTAACCACAGTGGAAAAAACCTTTAGTTAAAGATGTTCAGTCCATCAAACAAAATGGATACAGATAATCATTTCTCTCCATCACATAGGCTATTACAATCAACATCAAAAGTTGACAGAAGTTGAACCATGCCCACACCTACACCAAATATGTAAACATGTTTACCAGAGCTGAATGTATTTAGGAAAATGTTTGATATGTGTCAACATTACTGAATTTAGGATGACAATATGTGCAATATGAGACAATACAAGTATATTCTTAAATATACAGTGATGTCCTTGAGCTTTGTATTCACCCCTAAAACCCCAGATAGCGAGTAGCCATTGCTGTGGGCGACAACATATAGGGCTGCAGGGATATATCTAATCGGCCAAATATTTGATAATATCAGAGCATAACAAGCTAAACTGTACCGCTAAACTGTAAAATGTACCATTAATTGTAGTTAAGTTATGTTTTGGGATATGTGTATTGCACATATATTATCATGCTTTCAATGCACGCACAGGTGCACACACACACACATACATGCGCACGCACGCACGCACGCACGCACGCACGCACGCACGCGCACACACACACACACACACACACACACAGTAAGTGTGTAGCAGTCTCCTGAGGCTATCTGAGAAAGTGTTCACCCCACTGTGAACTGGATGACTAACCCCAAAGCACAGGCCATGGCGCTGTGCTGTTATTGGCTGTTCTCCGAGCAGCAAGCAGGAAGCCAGACATGGACTGCTGTTTCCTCTCTCATTGCCCCTCAAACACCTTCAGGAACTCAAGAAAGCACCGAAAATAATCTCTCTCGGTCTCTCTCTCTCTCTCTCTCTCTGTTCCTCGCTCTCTCTCTCTCAGTCTCTATCTGTCTCTGTCTCTCTCTCTTTCTCTCTCTCTCTCTTGCCCCCCCATCTCTCCATCTCTCTTTCTCTATCTCTCAATCTCTGTCTCTGTCTCTCTCTTTCTCTCCTCTTTCTCTCACCCCCCCCCCATCTCTCTCTGTCCCCCCACCCCCCCACCCCTGAAGTCATGTTTGTGGTGGCATGAGGGCGGTGTGTAAGTCATGCGTGCTGGAGAGCACTAATGGGGTAATTAACACAGACGTCTGCTGTCTGTGCTTTTTCCCCAGGACGAGTCCTCGGGAGAGATCACGTTCTACATGAAGGGGGCAGATGTCGTGATGGCAGGCATTGTCCAGTACAATGATTGGCTGGAGGAGGAGGTATTTATCCCCTACTCCCAAGCTGATTGGATAAATATTATGTCTCCATGGCAACCGAGGAAAGCCCAAAGGACTTGAGTGTTTCTTAAAAAGTTCTCACCAGTCTTAAAAGCTTGCAACATTGTTTGTTTGCCTATTAATTTTTGTTATCGAAAAGTTTTGACCATATAGCTCAACAGACATGTATTTAATAGTTTGTCTTTGTTTACTTGTATGTACTTTAGTTTGTTTGTGGTTTACAATACATGGTTACCCAGAAAATAGATTATGGTGTAAAATATACACAAAGGTTACACAAAGAGTGTAATTATTTAGACTGAGAAGTGTGGTAATATTTCCTTGGGAGACACACTCTGTGTATCTCCTGCATGTCCCTGCTCGAACTCTTTCCTGACCTTATGTCCTCTTCCTCCTGCGTTAGTGTGGCAACATGGCCAGAGAAGGGCTGAGGGTGCTAGTGGTGGCTAAGAAGTCCCTAACCGAGGAGCAGTATCAGGACTTTGAGGTATTTACCACTCTGTCTCTTTCTCGTTCTCTGTCTCTTTCTGTGTCCTCTTGTTCACAAATACGCACTACTGAAACCACCACTCAAACCCACTCTTACAGCCTAACAGTCTGTTAGTAGTGCCTAGTGCTGGCCACATCTGATGCCTGTTTGAAGGCAGTCATGGTGAAATGAACACGATTTTCCTCTGAAAAACACAGGCCTGGAGATGGCCTTGACATGGCGGATGGAGCACATGGTAAGCCCAGCATTTGGTAAACTCATCAGGTGAAGCAGCAGAGAGGGGAAATGATGTTTTGAGGAGACGTTGTCATCCATCTGTGGGTTTGTCTGGGACAGAGCAGAGCCATAGGAGAGGGCAGCATCTCAAAGGGGGGGCTCCACACACTCACCACCAGGCCTGCTTTATTTAACCCAGAGGTGGTAGTAAATCTTATAGAAGAAGAGCCCATTGCCATTTGTTTAGTTAAGGGAATGAAACTGCACTCAAACTACATTCTATGCACTTTACTCCCCCCTCCCCATGCACAGTTTTAGACAAACAGTCACTAATTTCACTGCATGTCCTACTCTACCCAGTATGTCTATGCATGTGACAATAAAACATCCTTGTGTCCTTGTATCCCTGTATCCCTGTATTCTTGTATCCTTGAAGACCTGGGCTCTTCTACTAACAGGTGTACAGCTACCTCTGGGTTAACTAAACCAGGTTTATCAACTAACCACCTTGGTAGTATACCCCCCGTGAATCCCTTCTCTCACTCACTGTCTCTGACCACTTGCCAGTGAAACAACATTAAATTAGTCTGATCAGTGAGCTTGTGTGATAAGGCTCACATCAAGCAATCAATCAATCAACCAATCAATTTATTGTACAAAAGCACCATGTCTTGAATGGTCTTAGTACTCTTACAGTAAAATGACATTCAAAAAAATAAATTAACCAACAAACAAGTACAATAAAAAAATAAAACACTAAATAAATAGGGCCATTTGAAACAATAACATTTACACCTGTATGTGGGCTGGAGTTTATTGGTTTAGTAAAAGCCAGCTCTTTCGTGTAGCACTGGGAGCTGTCTGAGTGCATCCAAGGCAAACACCTAAACAGTGTGTCTAGAGGCAAACCGTTTAAGCTTTTTCCCCAACAGCATATCTGTTTTATTATGAATCTATTCATCAGCTTTATGTTACACACATAACATGCTGTGGCTCCAGGATTCGCGGGGGCGCAGAGCTATTTCTTAACAAGATGTTGCTTGTCCTCTCTGTGGAGATGTGGATGTTGTTGTCTTTGCGTCTATTTTTGACATTTCAAAGAACGGCGCGGCCACAAAACCGTTTTTCCATCGAGAAAAACAACAACCTTGGCTGGAGCCGGGCCACCACTGCTCGTCTATATCTGTCCTGGCAGAACAAACACGACAGCGGCCTTAAAAAAGGCAGTAAGCTGCCGTCTGGGTGGAAACAGTGCAGGGGTGGGGAGAGGCTTTAAGCGTGTTAGCAGACCTCAACAGAGAGCAGAGAGGGACTCCCTGCATCTGAGAGACGGTGGAGATGGGACGGGACGGGACGGGAGAGCCTTAATGACACAAACAGGTCTAACGGTGATGTTGCCATGGATGGGGTTTACCTGACACACACCGCCGTGACAACAGCGCTTGCTGAATCATCACGTTAGAGACGGACACGCACGTGCACACACACACACACACACACACACACACACACACACACACACACACACACACACACACACACACACACACACATACACACACACACACACACACATACACACACACACACACACACATATATACAGACACACACACACACACACACACACACACACACACACACACACACACACATGAGTTTACTTGCAACGTTGTTTTCCAGTGGGAGCACCCTGAAATGCCAAATCCCAGTGTTGAGCTGGCCGGGGTATCGCTTTACTTCCTCCCACGTTTTCTCATCATTCTCTTTCACAGACAGAAACAAATACAAGCTTACAGTCTGTAAGTCTGTCCCATGAGTCTGGCCCTCTATCCCTGTGTGTGTGTGTGTGTGTGTGTGTGTGTGTGGGAGAGAGAGAGATGGAGAGAGAGAGAGAAAAAGAGAGAGAGAGAGAATGCAAGGGCGAGAAAGTTGGTGTGGGCTGGTGGGCGGATGTGAGTCAGAGCCTGCATGAGTCAGTGAGTGTGTTCCTACGTGAGTCACCCACACATTGTTTGAGCTTTATCTCACTCTCACTGATCAGGGCCCGACCCCTCGCCCCACCCCCGCCCGCACACTCTGGCATCAGCACCTCACCCCCCCACCAGCACACCGCCTGGCCCACGTTGCAACCGTGCTTGCCCCCCCCCCCCCAAAACCACACCGACCACCTCTTACTCACCTCAGCATCCCATAACTGGCCATCTGGTCCTCAGTGCCCACTTGGTCACCGTAGCAAACTGCTTGTTTTGTTTAGACTGCAGTGTAGTTCACTTGGTGTCCAATTATGATGCAGGGTAATTACCTTCTTGTAAGTCTACATTTAAGAAAAGTGCACTTTTACAAGAGGAGCCATGACAAGATTGTTCTTACAGCTTTTACTGGCTCTGGATCACATAAAAGTACCAAGCAGAAGAAAAAATGACTTATTTTTTTGACTTTAGAAATACATGAGATCTTATTGACTTCTGATCTGATTCAGGAGGGTTTTTTCGTCTCGGAGAAGAGCAGTATATGATTATTTTAAGATCTTGAGT
>CM059270.1:2996975-3016975 GCA_030347295.1 Setipinna tenuifilis | reverse complement strand
TGACACTTGAAACCGCACTGCCTGTGGAGGGTTAGGGCCTGAATTGGAAAGGCATACAGTAGTTTGAATCACAGGGGGTACAGGCAGTGTTGCCAGATTGGATTAAGTGATTTCTGCCCAATCGCGTTCGAAAACCCGCCCACTTCAGCAAAAAAACGCCCAACAATACTTTGGCCAATTAGTAGCCCACGTTTTATTTGCCCGCCCAAGGCGTTTTTCACCCGCCTGACAAAGTCAAAACAAGCCCAATTGGGCGGGAACCCGCCCAATCTGGCAACACTGGGTACAGGGTAGTACGGTATCCCCTCTCATCAAGACCCCATACCCTCCAAAGACACAAAAATAGTACATATTAATATAATTAATGTAAAACGTAAAAGGTAACACCACCCTTAAAAGGTAGTACCCCCAATTATAGTTAGGGTTGGGGTCTGAATTACAGAGGTTGCAGAGAGGTACATACAACACTGCAAAGGCCTGTGACTTGAGCTCTGAATCACCATGGTTTCCGATAACAAAGCACATCACTAGTCAGATGCAGTCAATCAAAAGGCTCGTCTGTGACGCGCCTGACTAGTGATATGCTTTGTTAACGGAGATCATGATGCATCGTCCTTTGAAGTAAATCACACACACACACATGCACACCACATATATCACCGATTTTAATATCAGCTGTAAAGGACATTCATGAATGTGGTGGGTGCTGATCTCATAGCATCTCTCAGATCAGTCACACCATGCAGCTTCGAGGCTGGTAAGACTGATACAGGGGGGTGATTCATGGTGAGACAGGGCTGAGTCAGTAGCCATAACTCTCTCTTTGCATGAGGTCTATTCAGTGGTTAATGTGTCCTTACTCTCCTCTGCTTCATTCCCCTGAGGAAAACCGCTCACAGAAATATTAACCCAGATGAGCTGGCCTGACTTCCTCTCATTTGCTGACTGTCAGTGATGTTCAACCTGGTTTCAGAAGTTACAATCCAGTACCATTTGTTCCAGGCATGCACTAAATCAGCTGATTCTAATTAGCACAGCTCATCAGCCAAGAGATAATTAAATCACCTTAGTTAAACTCACAGGTAAAACAAGGTGATTTGGAATGCATGTGGTGTGATACTGTAGCGGCTGAATCCAGGTTGCCCATCACTTGCTGTCGGTGTGGTCAAATAGCAGGGGGGTTTGCACTGTTGTGCTCTGCTCTGAGTGTTTGTGTGTTTGTGTGCTTGTGTGCTTGTCCCCCACACAGGCAGCATCATCATGTATGGCGCCCTGCTGCTGTTCGAGTCTGAGTTTGTGCACATCGTGGCCATCTCCTTCACCTCGCTGATCCTGACGGAGCTGCTGATGGTGGCGCTGACCGTGCAGACCTGGCACTGGCTCATGATCGTCGCCGAGCTGCTCAGCCTCGCCTGCTACATCGCCTCCCTCGTCTTCCTGCACGAGTTCATCGGTGAGCACACACACTTGCACGCACACAGACAGACATGAACACACACACACACACACACACACACACACACAAGATACATAATGTTGTGCAAAAGAGTGTTTGTTTGAAGAGTATGATGTGTGTGTGGATAAAGGAATGGCTAACATTGACATGGTCTAACCCAGACCAAAAGCAGCCACTGGATCTAGGGAGGGACATCCAGCCCAATCCACACTGGTTACTGCTCTAGTTAAGCTGGAGGGGTGGCCAATGACTGGTCTATGAACCTGAGTGCCAAAGGTCCCAAAAGATCAAAGCACCAGCTAAATAACTGCAATAATTTGCTGAATATTTATAAAAATCTCTAAACCCATAACATTTATGGTGGTGACCCACTGACCATAAAGCAGAGTAGAAGGCCACATCCTTCCCCAATACTGATGTTCACTGGTGGACTGGAGTCTGGGTGTAGCATCAGGTGAACCCCCCCACCACCCCCCAACCCTCCAACACGTCAGAGCCCAGAGTAGCTGCCATGCTGTCTCCCTGTGCCAGCAATTCCACTCTTGCGGGCTGGAATCTGCCACGTCCAAGGTCAAGGGTGAGCAAGTGTGACAGGGTCCAAGAGCTAACACACACACACACACACAGACAAACACGCACACACACACACACACACACAAACATGCACACACATTAACGCACGTCACCCTGAAGCCGTCAGGACTCTGCAGGGGGAAATGCCAGACCCACACACTCATTTCCTGCAAATGTAGACACTGTTCCACCAAGGTCCCACTGTTTATCCCTGACCCTTACTCCTCTCTCTTTCTCTCTCTCCATCTATGACTCTGCCTTTGTATCTCTCTCTCTCTCTCTCTCTCCCTCTCCCTCTCCCTCTCTCTCTCTCTTTCTATCTCTCTCTTTTTCTCGTTTTCAGTCCCTTTCTTTTTTGGCTATCACTGGCATTCTCACACTCGTATGCTCTCCAGCTCATTACACACTTACAGGAGGAGAGTAAAAAAGGACTTCATGTTGTTTTTCCTCAAATATTTGACATATTCCATAATGCCACATTATAACACACAGCCATGATCTGTGGCAGTCTTACATTATGAATGAAAGCCATGTTGGCCTACCAGACAGCTTGCCAAAGCCTAACTTCAGGTCTAAAAAAACCCACAAAGGCTGGTTAGTGTGCAGACAAATATCTAATTATAATACTTTAAGTATCTGTACTTCACAAATACTTGATAGTAAGCTAAACAAACCAGTAGAAGTTGACACAAACTCTAAACTGAACCCAGATTCAAGTCCCACGACCACACCAAACAGACAGATACACTCTGATACCACTCAAGATTCAGACAATGACACTGTAGAGTCATTCTTACAGTCTGTGATTTCCTGTAGAGCTCAAAGGGTAACTCCGGTATTTTCAGCTTGAAGCCTGATCTCCGGGTTATTAATGATATAATGGAAAGATTAAGGTGTGAATTTTGATAAATGCTTCTGTTTGGAGAAGTTGTAGGTTGTTGCTGTAGTTACTGACTGCTAACACAATGGCGGTCAGTGTGCATGGGAACAATCTTTCCTAAAACACCTTTAACCTTAGCGAAACTTAGTGGTTAATACAATAACAAAAAAATCCTACACTTTTTTTTGAGTCTTGAAATCATAGCAAATTTGAGAAGTTGCTTAAGCTGACAAGCTAAAATTCTCTAAATGGAGGCCTTCGTACTCACATTCTTACTATTAAGAATTCACACCTCAACCACTCTATTATTGTATTGTAAATAACCTGAAAGTTAGGGTTTAAGTTAAAAAAAACCTTAATTACCCTTTAATGGAAAATTTAAGGGATTAGAACTTTTTGGACATTCTGAATGGAGCAGGAGGGAGAAGCAGATATTAGCCGCCTGGATCCTCTCCTGTTCAACGAGCCCAAAGGCACCTGCTGGTGCTGGTGGTGTTGGGGCTGGTGGCCGTGGGGCCACGTGTGCGGACGAGCCCACGCTGAGAGGGACGAGCTGTGGTCCGCAGAGGCCAAAGGGCATGATGACTGTCGTCTGGGGGACGGGGTTGTGGGAAGGGCAGCCATGGACCAACCCAGAGCTTCAGCGCTGTGTGTGATGTGTGCAGAAAAACTGTCCAGTCAGTGGCTGCGGTTACACACACCTACCCCCGCCTGCACGCATGCATATGCGCATGAGCTCCTCGTAAAACCTAATAAAAGAGCAGGTTTTGGAAGCTCGAGTGGGCCAGGGACTGACGCGAGTTTCCGTCACCCCGGCGTTTTGAACTAAATGCGTCCGTTCTCGAGCCTTATTTTAGCTCCGCTGCTCCAGCCTCCTCTCTGGGCCTCTCTTTCTGCATTCCGACCTGACTGTGGTCAACGGCCACTAGACTGTGGGCAGTGCTGCTGTTTACTCACTAAGGTCCACAGCAACAGCAACAGAGCCCTTTCTCCCTCAGAACAGTGGCTAGAGACTGGTAGGCAGTGAAGTGAAGGGGTGTTGGTCTGGACTGGAGGAGTGCGGAGAGCTGTTCCTTCCTTCCCCTCAGATGATGTCCGATGGCACTGGTCTATAGTAACGGCCAGCGGGAGAGCGTTTGCTCACACGGCGGTCGATGATCTACTGACATTAAAGGGCAGTGATCTTGAGAAGTTGTTTGTTCTTATGATTGAAAGTTTTCTGATGTTGGGCTCATTTCACACTGACGCATACATGCACATACGCACATGCACTCGCACACGCACACACATGCGTGCACACACACACACACACACACACACACACACACAAGCAAGTTGTCTGTTCTTATGATTGAAGCTTGTCCAATGTTGACGTCAGTCTCACACACACACACACACACACACACACACACGCACACGGACGCACGTACACACGCACACACAACACAAACAGTGTGCCAAAACAAAAGCCCCACAATGGCGTGTAGGCTACACACAACAATACAAACATTTCTCCAACCTAGTGTCTTAAAATACACAGGGGGCAGAGCACATACACTTTGTGTCACCATCTCTGTTCTTGACAACCAATAGGACTAATGTTCTTATACTTTGTTCTCTTCCCTCTCCGTCTTTGTCTGTGTTCAGATGTGTATTTCATCGCGACGCTGTCGTTCGTCTGGAAGGTGACGGCCATCACGCTGGTCAGCTGTCTGCCGCTCTACATCCTGAAGTACCTGCGACGCCGCTTCTCCCCGCCCAGCTACTCCAAGCTCACCTCGTAGAGCTCTCGACCCCGCACAGACCCCTCCGTGCTACTACAGTCCTGCTTAACTAAGAGCCCCATCTCTGTAGTGTGTGTGTCTGTGTGTGTGTGTGTGTGTGTGTGTGTGTGTGTGTGTGTGTGTGTGTGTGTGTGTGTGTGTGTGTGTTTTGAATGTTGTCAGATTTCCATTTGCTCACATTCCTAAGAGCCTTCCCAAGTAGCCCTGTTTGGAAAATTAGGGAAAAAATTGTCCATACAGATACAATGCTCTTTTTTTGTTTTGGATAAGCACTGTGTTACGTTTTAAAATTGTTTATTTTTTTGATGTTCCTGGGGGTACTACTAATGATTTGCACATTTGCACTGGCATCGGTGGTAGTATCTCAAACACTGGAAATGAGAACAGTATCCTGTAAATATGTGCACCCTGCTAGAGAGGTAAGGTTTTTAAAAGAAAGACACTGTTTGTGTGTGTGTTTGTGTGTATGTATGTGTGTGTGTGCTTGTGTGGCTGCATGTGTGTGTGCATGTGCACGCGCACGTGTTTGTGTCTGTGTGTGTGTGTGTCTGTGTGTGTTCGTTCGTGCGTTGGCGCATGCATTTATATGCGTTAGTGAAAGACAGGAAGTAATGTCATGATTGACAGATGGTTCCATGGTAGGACTGCAGGGTTATGCAGACAGCAAAAGAGTAAAAACTGGCCTGACTTTGGCCACAGACTGTGGGCTATTCCTACACACACCCAGTCCAGTAGTTGTTCCATCAGCCTGGATGGACATTCAAATGGGAATGTCAGGCTCATCGCGTGGGTGTGCGTCCCTTGTTTATTTGAGTTCCTCGCATCCACAAATGCTTGCGTGTGTGTGTCCCTGTGTGTTCCATGACATTTTGTCTGCTTACACTCACTGTCAGCCCTCAACTCAACAACTATTTACTTGACTTTAAGGACCTACAAGACTCTGTCTCTCTAAAGGTTACTGCTGAGGACCTACAAGCCCTTGTCCCTCTTAGGGTTCCTGCTTGCTCACACTTTATTTTTATGGAGTCCCCTCCTGACCCTTGTGTGCAGGAGGGACTCAGCATGTTAGAGTGTGTAAATACTTGAATGCGCTTGTGGTGTGCAGTTAATGGTTCCTCAGCCTTCTTCCTCATTGTGTAGTTTTATTAACGACTAACAATTGTCAGGGAAAGGATTGATCTGTGTGTGTGTGCGTGCGTGCGTGTTTGTGTTTGTGTGTAAGTGTACGCACGTGTGTCTGTGTGTGTGTTTGCTCTGTGTGTGCGCGTGTGTGTTTGTGTTTGTGTGTGCGCATGTGTGTCTGTGTGTGCGTGCGCGTATGCGTTTGTGTACAGCGTGCCAACACTGCCCAGCCAATGTCCAGTGGTGTGGGGCAAACACACCTGATGAAGTGGCCATATCGGTAGACATCCCTTGTTGCAGTGCAGAGTCCCAGACTACTGTCACTGTCTCTCCCTCACTAACATACACCCGCATGAGAATAGTGTGCCCATGATGTGGAAGGAGGCTCGTACATCCACAGTCTCGCTGCGTCACGTGAGTGTGAAGCACAGCAACCCCCCCCACCCCCCCCCATCCTGAATTGCCATGAAATCACGTATGACCTGAACTCTGAAATGCATTTTTAATTGTCCACTGTACATTGTGGTTGCTGGTAGTAGCAAACAAACTAGCTGCACAGATGTGTGCAGTTGCTCCTCTCCTGATTACCTGCCCCCCCCCCTCTGTCTAATAAGCAGTGGGGTAATTAACACAAGGGTGTTTAAGTGATAAACCTGTTCTAGTTGACCCAGATGGAGTTGTAAATCTGTTAGTAAAAGAGCCTGGGGCTTGATTATCTTAGCTAAATAAATGCCAATGGGCTCTTATCCTATCAGGTTTACGACTAGCTCTACCAGCTTTGTCACTTAAACCACCTTTATAGTGTACCCCCACCCCCCCCACCCCTAGGTTTTGCACGTGGTAAAGTCAGACTCCCTTCTAAGCTGCTTCTAAGTTGATCCAGCAGCAACAGGAGGGCCTGGTTGGTTTTTTTTCTGTTTGATTAATTGTGACACTTCTGTCAGTGTAATGCAGTGAACTAGTGTTCGTTGTTGTTTAATTAATGGTAATTGTAAAATGCAGAATTGTAAATAACAAAGTATGTTTTATTTATTAACCTTTCTTACTTTGTGTTGGTATTTGCACTCAAAATATTAGCAGAACAAAAAGGGACGATGTGTCAATGATCTCAGTGCTGAAGGAATAAAATGTGTGTTTTCTTAGCATACTGTGTGTTGATTGATTCATGGTCAACTAAAGCTTCACTTGGCAAATATGTGACCCAGATCTGGTCATCAAAGCTCAGCTGAGGTGGAAGTCCCAGCTTAAGAAAGTAAAAACCCTGCCATGTGTTGGTGAACTGAACAGAAGAAGCCTTTGGGATGCAAGGTGAAATGTCTTCAAGCTACTAAAAGAAGTCCAGTTGCTTACAACTTAGCTCATTTGACTATGTGACAGAGTTTGATATGGATCCTCACCTCTGAATCTCAGTTTTTTAAATACTCAAAAGTTGTTAAAACTCTCTCTCTCTCTCTCTCTCACTCACTCACTCTCTCTCTCGCCTGTCTCTCTGTGTCTCTCCCTCTCTCTCTATTGTCTGTGTGTCTGTGTGTGTGTTGGTGTGTATGTGTGAATGTGTGTTTATGTGAGATATATTGGCCAGTAGATGGAGTCCCAGAGACGGATGGTAATCTACAGTACTGCCTCTTCTATATTGTACTTGTCTTTGCAGTGTTACAGCTGCATCTGCATTTCAGTTTCAGTAAATTACAGTCAACCAAATATGCCAGTTCCTTCCAACCTAAAAAAAATGACCTTGAGTAGATAGAGATCGTTTTAGAAAAAAGTGTAAAAATGCATATCAACATTATTTATACAACTGATCACTTCCTGGTCTTTATTAGAGACCATTTTTACCCATACTTTACATACATTCCAGGCTGTTCTCTTTCTCTTGGTAAACCATATTTCAGGCTATTTCCGGCTGTGGATTTGTCAATTATGACCCTTTTTAAATGACCTCTGTGACTTTTTCAACCACTTTGCCACAAGTGCCAAAGATACACAACAATGACTGGAAAAATCCTTTGTACTCAAATGTGAATTAAATCCCAACCTTGTCAGAGCTAACAATTCTTGCGCAACAATTACAGGCAGTATTTTCCTCAACAGAAAAGAGAAAAAAAACAAGGAAGGAATACGCTGGTGACCTAAATCATAAATAACTCTCACTTCTCATTTATCATAATGGTTTCTATTCCGTGTTATTCATACACAAACAGAACTTCCATATAGCAGACTTATAACCTGTTGCACTGCAAAAACTATACAGATTTAAGAAAAAGATGAATAAAACATATAGTATAATTGTGACAGAAAGAAACTAGGTACGCTGATTAACTAGAGTTGTCAAATGAGAGAGAAACAAAGAGGGTGATTTTGCAGATGGATTGCTGGTGATAAGTGAGATAGATTGTGGGGTTGGAGTGACTGTCTGTAAGGACAGTTAGGGTGGTTTAGGTGGATGAAGTGGTAGTAGAAATCTTTATTGTCACTATATGAGTACAGCAAAATTTGTTTATACACTGTCTCATGGGAATTAAGTCAGTTGCCAGGCTGTTGCTAGGGTAGATATAGCAGTTTTGCTGTGATCCTTCAAGCTGTTGCTACAGTATCATAGTAATACCTAAGTCCTGTAGTCAGGTCTTTGTTGGTAAAGTTCCTAAGTGTAGTGACCCAGAAGTATCCTATAAGGGCATCAAGGATCAGAGCTGTTCTGGGTCTCTGACTGCTTAGGAAAGGGGCCTTTTGAATTTCCTTCAGCATGTACCCAATCATCCTTTACAACAGGAAAGGAGATAACAGTCCCCGCAAATCCTTGTGGCAGCAGCAACAACTGATCAACATGACGTCAATTGTGCCAAACGTGTCCTAATAGTGGTCAAGCCAAGTGCAAGTGGTTCTTGAGCTCTTACATAAGCCCTAATGAATTCTTCTTCACATCTCCATTTGTTTGTATTATCATGATCAAGATAAAGTGGATAGGAACAAAATATAGAACAGGCTGTCTTATGACGGCCAGCATGGTTGTGTCAGTGTTGTTGTGGTAGTTCAGATGGTTTATATGATAATTAAGTTAAGTAACTGTTAAGTTAAGTTAACTTGCTGTATTTAGAAAACAGTGATACAGAGAGATTAAGTGTGAAAAATAAGAATTGAATGTAGATGAATGAGAGAGTGGGTTCAGTCTTTCATTCGTTTACAAACACACTCTTTCTGTCTCTCTCTCTCTCTCTGTCCCTCTCTCTCTCTCTCACACACACACGTAGCATCAATCTCACACATATATATCTCACTCACTTTATTTCTTACTCACTGTCTCTTACAGGGTCTCACGGTACATTCTCAACTTCTTTTAATCTAACACTCTTTCCTTAAGGTCACCTGCCCTTATAGGGACAAGGCGTATATATATCACAGGTCAACTTAAACTTACTTTGCATACATCCCAGCCAGATAACACAGAGGTGGTACATAGAAAATTCAGATAGACCTTCACAGTCTGCTCTCTCTCTTTCTCTCTCGCTCGCTCGCTCTCTTTCTCTCTCTCTCTCTCCCTCCCTCTCTCTCTCTATCTCTTCCTCCCTCTCTCCCACTCCCTCCCCCCCTCTCTCTCCTTCTCTATCTCTATCTCTCCCCCACTCTCTCTTTCTCTCTCTCTCTCTCTCTCTCTCTCTATAAACCTTGGTTAGTCCCCCATGGCCTGTCAGAAACCTCCAGCCACCTGATTTGTTTATCACTAGAGGATTCCATTGGGTTTGATTTCATCAGATTGTCCATTGGCTGCACTGGTCTACCCTTACATATTTCAGCGGCCTGAAATCATTTGACCTCCACCTAAGCCAACTTGTCAGTTCGGCTTTTCCGAGAGCCAGAAATCTATCGTTGACTTGGTGATAAAGTACTGCACATTGTCAGTACAGTATCACATCAGTGATATATGAATCTAACTGCCAAGCCTTTCCCTGTCCGCTAATTTGAAGACATGACAAATTATGTACATCACATTACATGCACTATCAGTCTCACTTTATCAGAATGATGTTTGTAATTGATAATCACATTTCAGTGTCTACCCTCTATAAAATTACCACTAAATAAATCAGTGTGATGTGATTAGAAAATATGCCCAACATCATCCAGAATACTTTTTAATGTTTTTTTTTTTATCTTTTTTTTTTTTTTGACGGGCAGCTCTGCCATTCCAGGAGCAGAAATCCTGTCTCCTAAAGATGGCACACACTTTAATTGAAACTCAGAGCCATTAGCCATAAAGAGGGTAATTCCATCTCATGAGTGGAATAAACGCGCTGGCTTCCCAATCAGTTTTGTTTCTGATGGTCCTCTCAGTGGAACAGCAGAACAGCTCATTCCAGCATTCCCTTACAAAATGAAGGCGAGAAGGAGGCGAGTGGGGCAAAAAAAAGTGAAAATGAGTGGAAGAAATGTAAAGTTTATTATACACTGGAGGAAACCATATATGAATTTTTTCTTGTTTATTTCTTTGTAAGTAATATGCCATACACTTTCCAAACTGATACATTTTGACATTCCACATGTTTGTTTCCTCCTATTTTAAGATGTCCTACAATGTTTTTTGTTGTAAAATTTGTATTTTTAATGGTGCATGCTGTTTACAATGTCTTTTTGATGGTGCCTTTCTTGGCCACTGAAAAGAGACTCTTTTTAACCCTGATATATACATTTTAAAAAATGAGCAATTGTCAAAGAGCTATGAGAGGATGTGTTGGTTTAAAACAGTGAGATTGCAACAGCTCTTCTTTAGTGGCCTATCCATGGTGTAGTTAAAACTACCAGGTGTGCCGAAACACGACTTCTTTTTAAAAACATGGAAACTCGTTATAGCTGTTTATCAGATAGCATTCCACCAGTAATCCCTGCTACTTTGCAGCCCTCCCACCTGACAGAACGCCTTTTGCCAGAAACAAAAAAAAAAACATAAACCATGACGTAAAGACCAGAGACTCCTTGTGTTTCCATTGAATGACACTTTCTACTATACCTCGCCCTTGCTGTAGTTGTAACACCCTCCTCTGGTTGGGACATGCCGTAGTGTAAACTCCCATCAAGGAAGCTGTTGGCTTCTGTCAGAGAGGGAGAAGACTGGTTGGGCGTAGCTGATGACAGACTCTTCTCAGAGGCTTCTGCCAAGATCACTCAGCCCCCCCCCCCCCCCCCCCCCCCCCCACACACACACACACACACACACACACACAGCTCTATATATATCCGCATTACGCCAGACAGCTTTGGACATACCTTAACACCTTAGCCTAGCTAGCTAAGGCAGAATATAGGAACTATTACGGCATGTACGGTACGTATAAACAACAATACACAACCCACAAACATGGAAACTTCTCATCATTACATTACATTCAGCAGATGCTTTTATCCAAAGCGACTTACAAAAAGGATGACATAAGGTAACAGGTGTAGAGGAACACAGAGTAAGCAGACTACCTTCATCATCTTAACATGCAAAGAACAGTGTTTAAAGCACCTTCTATATATCTCACATGGAGGTGTGCGAGTGGTCATTTTCTTTAGAGAAGGTAAATAATGCATGACATGACACATGGTCGGCTCTCACATATTGTGACACATATTTATACTGGAATGTCCACTACTTGACGCATTGCTTTGTAGGCCCAGTTCTGCTCTTGCGTATGTTACATTGTCCTACTGATTTAAGTTGTTTGCATTGGGTGAAAATTAGAGTGCATACTGTGTCAACTGTCAATCATTTGCAGATGATTACCAGTCGAGCAATTAACGTTTTAAATTGTATGAATTGCCATTCTCACTATGTTAATATTGTACCCTTTGCAGGCATAGCTGATTTTCAATTGTTATTATGTGTATAGTGTATAGTTTTCTGACTTCCTTTACAAGTGCAAGAAAACATTATTCACACAGCATCTTGACTGGGTTCATGGACATGTAACCCTAGAACAGTCACCTGTGCAAGACCATCCTATGCACTTTCACACTGTAAAAAGTGCTGCTTACAACCGATTAAAAAAGGCAACATGCAGCATGCATATTTTTACATTGGTTTAATCAATTGGTTACCCTTTTTTCATAAATCATGAACGTGTCACTGAAATAGTGCAAGTTAAACAGAGATAAAAAAGATCCGTGCAGAGCTTTGCCTTAATATATTTCCTTATAGTTTTCGTAAGTATTTGCAAGCATACAGTGCATATGGGAGACACTGAATGGCCATTTATGACTCTCTTTAGCAGGATGGGACCAAAGTGAGCTACATATGAGCTACTGTGGTTCTGCTTCATGTCATGAGTGTCTGTTATCAACAGTTTTCACTGGGATGCTAATCTCAACACCCGGCTATCAGCTCTACTGTCCGCCACTAACTCCTTATGTGATCCTGTTGTGTCTGTTGCTAAAGGATAAGAGCTTGCAGGAGACATCAGTGCTGTCTATTTCTTATCTCTATTTCTATTTTACAGCAAAATCTCACCTATACACTGGACTTCATGACAATTATTTCAGAAGAAAGTGTGCTGCAAGGCAGAGAGTATGAACTGAAATGTGTGCTTCAACTGCACTTATAGTATGCCAACAACTCCTCTACCAAGAATACCAATCAAAATATTAATGTTCCAAATCATCCATTTGTGTGTGACTGTGTGTGTGTGTGTGTGTGTGTGTGGGTGTGTGTGTGTGCGCGCATGTGTGTGCGTGTCTGTGTCTGTGTGTTGGCGGAAGAGAGAGAGAGAGAGACAGAGAGTCCAAGAGAGATACAGAGAGCATTTGAGCCCTTCTGTCAGATGATATGGTTTCAACAGCTTCAGACTACTGCTCTCGAAATGGAAAAAAACACACCAGCATGTTCATTTTTCCCTGGTGAAGTAAAGATCTAAAATTCTTTACACAACCAGAAGAGTATTACTATAACTCCATTGTGTAATGCACTCACTTCTTCCTATGTCTGCACTTTCCATATCTGGAAAATCCTGATCATTATTGGGATTGTCCACGTATAAGAGGACGTAGATGTAAAAGATTACAAACCATCAGTGTAAAAAATGGGGTTAACACAATCTGTTTTTTTTTTCCTTAAGAAGGTCCCATTTGCACTAACAAAGTAGAAACAACTGTTACATCACATTTAGCAGAGTCACAAATTTGTCAGTCACCCATAACATGAATGGGACGAGGAAAAAGAGGGAAATGGCACTAATTTTTTTGTCTTGGTTGGGAGCTGATTGAAAGTCCTGCTCAAGGGTCCTATTCCGGTTTCCGAAACATGCTTGAGAAGATTTCCATGAGACATGGTAATAATGTGCCATTTCCATATCAGAGCCCCACTGCCCGGGTAACCGCGATACTCAAACACACATGTTGGACTTGGAAAAGTAAAGCGAGACTAATGCCATAACCCAGACAGGTCTGCCTAAATGAGCTGTTTCACAGTGGGTGGAAACAACTGCTTGAACTTGGAAAAAGCAGGTTTCTCGAGTGAAAACGGAAGCGTACGTACGGCCGTCTGGACGGCCACTTTTTTCCTCCACTTTGCTTTCAAAGTACTGCCGTTTTAATTTACTCATTCATAATCTGCGTTGCGTAAGAGTGCCGTAACGGGAGAGGAATGTGCATCTGGTAGACAAGAGTTCTTCACTCAGAGTCCACGGTGCAAAAAAAAGAGGGGAAACGTATGTTTCTAAGCCTGTGGCGGCCTGGCATGGTTGTTTCTCCTGTCCTTCGCCACCTCTTACCCTTGCAGATGACAATTCAAAGCAGACTCGTAATTGCCCCCGTGTCTGCAGCTAAGATTTTCCAGCGCATCGGTCTGGTAGTCACGTCACAGCTGTCCATGTTGGACAACTGATACTCTACAATGTACAGAGTCCAGGGACTTGGTCCTGTCCGCGAAATTGGGTTATAAGATGATTCGGCACAACTGCAAACTCGTGTTCGGGATAGTGTCAGGTAAAGGAGACATTGTTAATATGGGTCACTTTAATCTGGGTAACAGTAATGAAGCAGTTGAATAGGCCTACTCAGCTAAAATGAATTACAAATGTCCTCTTTACATGTGTAAATGCATAAATAAACATGGCTAAAAACTGCCCACATTAGCTGACCTGGGTGATAAATAGAAATGTTAGAGAACTCTTAAGACTATGCCATCTAGACCCACATTCCTTGCGCTTACACATGCATCTTAGTCCAAGACTACTCTTGGAGAGTGTATCTCATTTCAATTTAGGGACTTTCATACTCAGCACACTGTAAGAAGCTTTCTTGTCCTGATGATGACGTCCTGTGTTTCCCCATTCCGCTGGCTGGCAAGAGCTGTGTCACTGTGTCACCTTGCTGCCTTCTTCTGATACCCATCAGCCTGTGGCATTCCCAGGCATGTGTGGCGCTTGAGAGGACAGTTGCCGCTGGTGGACTCGGTAGACAGCTGGTGCTAGTAGTGTGAAGGGCTAGTTGGCTAACTGCAGTGCTATTGCAGTGTTCTTACCTGGTGAGCTATCTGGCTACCTGGTCATAGGTGTGAGCTCGTTTGCACTTCCACCTTGTGGTATAGTTTGATAAAGTTTTATGTAAAAAATGATTCACTGTCTGCATTTTGTTTTAAGTACAGTTACATGCTGGGTTCAACTGTCATAAAAAAATATAATTTAGTAGAACAATATAGCCCTACAGGACAGGACATCTTATATACAATGGTACAGGCCAAATAAAAATCTTATTTTTAACATTATTTTTAACAGTGATGAATACCTTATTATTTGGTAAACTGAAATTACTGTTAAAAACAAACAAACAACAACAAAAAAAAAAAACATTTTAAGTGTTTTGAAGGCCTTAGCAAATCTGACCTCAGTTGCTTGACAACTCTGGATACATTACAGGCTGAATTACCTGATTAATCGATGATTGCATCATTTAATTAATAACACTGTGATGTCCACATGTCGATGTGAAAGCCGTGCTGGTTTTAGCAGATGGGAATCTTATTCCAATGCTGATAGTCTGGCATATAGTCAAGATGTACAATAAGCAAACTCACTGGTTGACTTAGGAATGAGGATTTGATAGTTGCAACATCAAAGGAGTACCTAACCAATATTCATGGTATTAAAAATGGACCCTGCCTATTAAAGGTTCATGAATTAAAAACATATCTTTATCCACAGTGTCATGGCCTTCCAACACAAGGGCACAGCCCTGTTCTAACTGTTAGTCCTGAGGAGTTTACCTTGGCTCCCCCTGAGGTCCAGCATGCCACAGCTTCCTTGGCCAGCCTGTGGGTAAGGCTGTTAATGGCCTACATTAGCCTTTCATGAAACATTTATTGCTGGGGTGTACCAGCACTTTGGAGCTCCAGTGTGTGTGTGTGTGTGTGTGTGTCTATATGTGTGTGTGTGTCGGTGTGCATAATTATACGAGTTGAGGAGGGTGAAATGGTTGTGTATGAGTGTCAAAGACAGCAGTGTCCATGCAGCATTGGCCTGTCTGGCTTGTTCAGATGCACACCGTCCACATGCAACAGCACCACGACCCAGGCAGCCTACTCAGAGACCTCATGTGTTAAAAGCAAGACCTCATGTGTGCAAAGGACCCATACAACCACTGCTTTGTAATGCATATGATGGCCATGTCGAGATTTTTTTTTAATTAAAAATCTAAACTTAAATGTATATGGATTTTGGTGTAAATATTATACTTGTATATATTGTATTGTATATAGTGTATATATTGTATGTATATTGTATAGTGTATATATTGTATTGTATATAGTAAATAGTGCAATATTACACATGTACTTTGCAAGTGTTGTAGATCGTAAAATGTGTTTTCCATCTATAGGCCTATGTGTGTTAACACATTTAAATTTTTAAGTTCTGTGGTGGGCTACATGGGTTACTGGGCACACAGCCTGTTTCCCCTCACGACACCATTCCAACACTTGGAATGGAATTAATTGGTTAAATTAAGTATGTTTTGTTAGTTGGAGAAAAGTGTCTGCCAAATTCTCTAACTGTAACTGTAATTATCAGCTTTACAAAAACTATTGAAAGTCTGGTATAAATTAAATAATAAGAAAAAAAACTCCTCACTGAAGCTGATGTACTCCATCCTGAATCTTTTTGCATGGCAAGAGATTTTTTGTTCTTTTTCCATTCATGTCACAAAGTCATGTATGATGTCAGATGACCCCCTCTAACACTCCAAGTTTCCAGTTAGAAAATAGGTTAAATCTTGAAATGTGTTTCATAGTTCCACTTTAGCCCACCCCCCACCAATTTGACAAAATGTTATTAAATCTATCAATGTTTTTTCCCCTCGTGGGGGCTGAAGAAACTGCAAGGTTATGAAAGATGTTATGTTCCGAGCGAGCATTTTAACTAATATTTCATATTGGCTTTAAAACCTCGCGAACAGCAAAACGCCACTGTGTGTAAGACACTTTCTGTACATATTTAAACATCGCTCCTGTTTTCTTTTTTCTCTTCCCCTCCTCTTTCAGTAATTTCTTAGTCTCCACAATGAACTTCTTGTGTGCCACTGTCTGAGAGAAGCCGCAGAAATGCCTTGGCGCAACGGCCGGAGACGTCATGGATTCCTCAGTGTGGGCTTTGCAGGAAAGCCCAGAGTCTCCGAGATGGAGCCAATCCAGGTTTCCATGGCAAACGCACAAACAGGAGGAAACACTGAGGGAATCCCGTTCTTTTACAGCATTGGACCATTATAAACACCCAGAGCGGGGAAGGAAGCCGCTCTTGATACTCAAGTAATCCTCTGAGCAAGGAAAGGGACTGAATACCAGAACTACAGCAAGCAGTTCTGTTTTAGCTCCATGATTTTTCGCACTTACAAATCGGAAAAATTTTCCATTTAATACTGTCGCTGCAGATTCCACCCATTCATCGGAATTTTTACCTGCTATGAAATATTTTCTTTTTTAATTAGTGATTTAGAACTTTATTTTCCAAATGTTTAGAGAGACTTGGAGGCTGGCGCAGTACCACCACATGAGGTCGATGGATCAAGGTATGGATGGCGCGTGCTGAAGTGTTGTGAACTGATTGCTGGTAATCAACAGTTTGATACTATTTAACAACTTTATTGCTAGACCGTGTGTAATTTGGCTTTGATTTCATCCTTGTTCAGTTGCAACTTCTGTCTGTAATCACAGTTACAGTCTATCAGAAATGTTTTATGCTCTTTTTTTCTATTTTTGTTTCGATTGATTTATCGATACAGTAAAAATACAGTCTGAAAAATATCTTGGCCCACCATGCGTTAAATGGAACTTTTGTGGGCTACATGATAGGTAGTCCTGAGATTACTGGCATTGTATCGAGAATATCCACAAAGATGTCATGTATGTTACACCTCTGCAATGATTCTGTCTCTCATGAGATGGTGATTTATACCTATACTCTGACCCTGTCAGTTTAGAGAAGTGCCTCTGTCTCACTCAGGTGCCTAAAATGTTGAAATGGTTCTTTTTCAAGACGGAGAGATTTCTTTTATTCACCTAGGGCAGATTTGTATAACGCATCAGGCTTTTCTATCTAGTGTGAAAGATTTGATTACTCCCATAAGAAAAGCTAGGCACCCCTAACGTGAAAAGCTCACCTGACTAATGCCCTTCAGGAGAGTTGCCCACACAATATATACAATGGACATTATAACATAGGAGTCTTTGTCTGGGGCAGGGTAATTATCTACGCATAATTTAAGTTTAACAGTTAGGTCTATTTCGCATGAATGACTCGCTCTTGCGTATGTTTGTGGCATTAAAAAACAATACCAATCTTGCCGGTCTTGGTATTGTCCAATCTTGGTATTGTCCTTTCATACCACAAACATAAGCGGAGTCATTTATAGGTCGAGTAGAATAGGGCTGTGTGTGGCCTATTGCCTAATTTCTATGTATCACAGATAAATAATTGTAAAACTCGTGCATATGATAGTGGCATATTGAGTAGCCTAGTCTATCCGAAAAGGGGTGTGTGTCACTGAAGCGCATGAGGATGCTGTAATTGCACCTGTCACTCTCAGAGTTATCAATAGGAGGCGTATTTCGTCACTTATTCGTTCATGTGCCATCCTAGTAGCGGTACTGTAGGCGTCCAGACACGCCTTATCTGCATGTAGTTGAGATGAAACAGGAAGCCAACGAGGAAGGGTTGCAACCTGTCAGCCTTCAACTGCAGCAAAAGCTTCTTTAAATTTAACGAGTACAGCGTCAACCCTACCCTCATTCCCTATCCCCACCGGCTGCTTCCCCGCCAGATTTTCTTTGCGTTGTAGACGAGGCGCACGGCTGTCTGTTCTTGGCATCTTTCCGAATGGTCACGGTTTTCCTAAAGTAAACGGTAATAGAAATCAGATGACCTCGTTTTACGACGACAAAGTTCATGCCCTCGAGTTGGCCGAAGAGCTCAGTCAAGTGAACTGCCAAGATGACTTGGAGTTTGAGTACCTGTTTGAGTATGAGCCTCCAAGCAGCGACTTCCCGGTGGAGAATCGAGGTTTGTTATCTAAACTGAGTCATTAAAGAAGTAACCCAGCGTGTATGTAAGGCGTATTTAGTTTATTATGTGGGTTATTTTCAAGCATAACCTATGTGAAATAAGCATTTGGTGAAGGTGTCAGTTTGTTTTTTATCTTTTTTTATTTTTTTTGTTGGGGCAAAAATTGCGTTTTAAATGCATTTAGAACTGAAACAGGTCTGTTTTGGCAATAGCTTAGTTGATCACCACAGTCTGCTTATTACTCTTAGCTTCATCAATAATTTTTTAATTTGGTAGAGTTGATGCTATTGACTTAAAAAACACCTAATTGATCTTCTATTTTGTGAACTGGGGGTTTTTGCCCATATTTGTGAGCCTTTTTTAGTAGTTTTGCACTGTCCTGTTATTTTCACATGATGCTCATGGGTTCCTCCATCTGTTGCTGTTGTGCCAGAAGTCTAATCCACTGTTCCTAATGTATCTGCTTTAGATGATCCCTTCTGTCAAGCCTCACATATCTTAGTTATCATCATCCTAACATGTGTGGGGTTTTGTTTTGGCAGATGAGCCAGATCTCTCCACACACAAAGGGCTCACCCCCCCAGGCAGCCTCGCCTATACCCTGGACGACACCCCTGGATTCGGCCTCAAGTCCTGCAGCCCCGCTTACAGCGAGCCAAACCCCGAGGGCCTCCCCGACTACGAGACCTTCGAGGGGAAAGGCTTCCTGGGCCAGGCCCGTCCGTCCGGAGCCCCGGCTCTCAGCCCCCGCATCGAGATCACCCCGTCCCGCGAGCACTACAGCCACGGCCGTGACTCCCTGCAGGGCCAGCTGCTCAACACCAGCCCCCGGCAGGCCCTGACGGTGCCCGGCCAAGACAGCCTGGCCTACCGAGAGCCGGCCTGCCTGAGCCCGGCCAGCAGCAACTCCTCCACCAGCTGGCACTCAGAGAGCTACTCACCCTGGGCCTCCCCCTGCGTGTCCCCCAGCAACGGGCAGACCACGGGCGACCTGTGCCCCCGCTTCCAGGGCATCCAGACCAGCGGCGGGTCTCCACGTGCGTCCCCGGGCACGTCCCCCCGCACCAGCCTGACGGAGGACTGCGCAGGGGGTCCGCGCTCCCCCTCCCCCCGCCCAGGCTCGCGCTCCACCTCTCCGCAGGGCAAGCGCACCTATCAGATGTACCGGAACCCTGGCCTCATCGCCGGGCAGCGCTCCCGCAGCCCTTCCCCCCACGGCGGCCATCATGACAACCACCAGTCCGGCGGGGGCGGTGGCCATGGGGGGTTCCACTATGGGTCAGAGGTCATCAACGGCTTCAACGTGGCCCAGCCCAGCTCCGTGCCCACCAAGATCATCCGGACGGTCAGCAGCCAGGGGTACCCGGTCTATCAAGAGAGCCCCACCGACAGCTATGTGTTGCCATGCCAACAGGATGTCAAAACCAAGCCCGAGTCCTTTTACGTCATCCCTCCCCCCATCTGGACCAAACAGCTCCCGTCAATCCCAGGCATTTGCAGGTGATTACTGAGGTTACCATGGTTACATAAGTACAGGCTATGTGTATATACAAGACTACAGGAAACAGGAAAAAAGGTAAACATGGTAAGAACAAGTACAATGTAACTGCATTAGTGCCACAGGCACAGACAACTCAGTGCTTATGATGGTGACATCGCTC
>CM059270.1:2976975-2994475 GCA_030347295.1 Setipinna tenuifilis | reverse complement strand
GTTTTCTCTGTCTCTCTCTCTTTCTGTATCTCTCTTTCTCCATCTCTCTCTGTTTCTCTCTGTTCTCTCTCTGTTTCTCTCTCATTCTCCATCTCTCTCGCTCTGTTTCTCGGCCTTTCTCCACCTCTCTTTCTCTGTCCGTTTCTCTCTCTCTCACACTTTCTCTGTCCTCTCTCTCTTCTCTCTCTCTCTCTCCTCTCCTCTCTCACTCTTTCACTCTCTTTCTCTCTCTTTCGGTCTCTTTCTCTCTCACTCACTTTGCTTTTTCTCCCCCACCCTCCACTTTACTTTTCCAACCTCTCTACTGAATCATGATTTGCATCCATGGTAACAAGGTTCTCTAGTGGCCCCTGGCAACCAGAATGTTTGCGACAAGCTTAAGGCTTCTCTTTCACCCCTGCAGGCACACACACACACACACACACACACAGACACACACACACACACACACACACACACACAAACACACACACACACAGCCTTTCTGCAGCATCCACAGTTTGCCTGCTCAGTTCATAAACACACACTTAAATTACACTTTGAGATTATTTTTTAAATAAAGCCAGGACAATCCTGTTTAAAGCAGGTCTTAGACCAGGCACACTAAATATGTGTACTAGTTTAAGTAATATAAATGTGTCGCACCATTTCAAGTTTATAAAATAAGAAGTAACCCTGGAAACCCCAAGAAACATACATGCTAGGGATGAAAAGTTACTTGGTCTTTCCATTACAGTGTAACATGAGCACATGGGCAGCTGTGGCATAATGTTTAGGAACTTGTCTTGGGATCGAAGGGTCGCAGGTTTTTGTACCAGTAGGAAAAAAAACATGGGTGGGGGAGTGAATAACCAGGGCTCTGCTGAACCCTCATCCATGGCTGAAGTGCCCTAGTCATCTAACCCCACATCTCTCTGGAGAAGAGAGTCAGCTAAAATGCAAAGTAATAAAAGTAATGGCTAGATATTTAGTGGTTTCCCCCCGCCTCTAATGTGATACAGTGCCCAGTAATCACCATAAACATGTCCCATGCTGTATTTCAGTGCTACCCACCCTGTTCACTTACAACTTTTTTGTCTAGTTGATATCTTTGGGGGGATCTGACCTGTGCTCACTCATTTTATTGGCATTACTAGTTACCAGTTGCTTTTTTAATTGACATTGATCCAGAATGATGCTACCATATCTACCATTGTTACCATGCTGTTTGTTGACATGTGTTGATGTGGCATTAAGAACACCCCGTCAAAAAGTTATGTAAGCAAATGTCGGCCAGTCATGAATAAGGTCATAGCAGGCTAATTTGGTTAAATCCACATGCAGGTCACATTTTGCGTAGCAAGAGCATTATACTTCATGATGCTTCGGCCTTGTTGAAAACAGAGATGACAAGGTACGGGCAGTCAGGAGGTGACTGTGACACCTCGCTTACTGAAGCGCACAAATATAGCTGCTGCTTCATGCTTGGTGGTTTCTGCACACTTCCTTCTGAATAGTTCTCTGCTATTCTTCCTCAGCTGGCCTAATGTGCTTGGTGGGTGTCATAAATACTGTGTGGTTGTGTGGTGTGTGGTTGTGTGGCTGTGTGTATGTTTGTGTTTGTGTGTTTGTATGTATGTGTGTGTGTCTGTCTGTGTGGCGGGGAGAGGGGTGGCAAAAGTAAGTATTTACACAGTAGCTTTATTTTAATTTTGATACGAAGTATTTTTAACATACAGTATCTCAAGGGGCCGTAGGGGTAAGGCTGTTGAAAGGAAGATCTTTTTCTGTATTGAATTTTTATCAACAATCCATCCAGTTGACCTCTGTGTCAAGACTCACATTGCCCACCTCGAACATGTCAAAGCTACACAGTCACCTAATGGTACTGTCACTCCACTCACTCACAGTAATGTTTTTCTGAGCTTTATGCAACTGTGAAAACCTGTAGCCAGACATTACGCTGGTCTTTTTGGTCACTTTGAAGGCAGTCATACAGTGAAATACAGTTGTAGCATATTGAGTTTTTTCCAAAAATGTGATATTTAGAAATTTTGGCCAAGTAAATTTTGTTTATAATGTTGTGTGGCTTCGAAAAAAAAAACCTCTGTCAAGTATCATAAACATAAACATAAACACATATA
Organism: Setipinna tenuifilis; assembly: GCA_030347295.1. Lineage (NCBI taxonomy): Eukaryota > Metazoa > Chordata > Actinopteri > Clupeiformes > Engraulidae > Setipinna > Setipinna tenuifilis. Next base: position 2,992,352 of record CM059270.1, on the reverse strand, counting down.
TCACAATGGCTGCATCTCCAAGTTCTCCTCCCCCTGGTCCAGTTCCAGGCGTTGCAGGCAGCTGCAGGAGAGCAGACGGAGGCCTACGCCTCCTCTGGGGAGCGTCTGTGGGGTGAGAGGGGGTGGGTCTGTCTGGGCTCTGTCTGGAGTGGAGTTAGATCAGGAGCATGTGGAAGATGGTGCATGTGTTTTGGTGTAAGGTGTTAAGGGCAGTGTGTATCTGTGTGTGAATATGAATGGTCATGTTTGTGAGTTTCTGTATGCATATGTGTTGAGTGAGTGTGTGCACACGTGTGTGTTTGTGTGTCTGTTTGTCTCCTGAGGATTCTAACTGTCTGAGATAGGGGAACTTCCAGAATGCACTAGTGCGAACAAAGAAAGCGGATGCCTGATGTGTTAGAATACTTAAATACTTCCTACAGACAGAGCTGAGGGCAGCAAAAGCTGCATTGAGGCATTTGTAATACCAATGTAATACCATTTCTGTATCAGTTCTGCCCTAACTCTAAGGCCTGCCCATACTGCCTGTGACGCTACACTGAATTTCGCATTCAAGTCAGTCTGACCAACGTGCCTATTCTCGGCTGTTCCTTTGCCCAAAAAATCAGGCACAAATGAAATAAGTAACATTACACATTCGTCATCGGAATCAGTGGTCTGGTTGGTTGCAGCTCTGTCCAGTAGTACACAGAGGCATTTGAATGACGCCTGTTGATTCCACCTCTGAGAACCTTCTATCCATGGGAGGTTTGCCAAAGCAAGCTCTGTCTACAAGCTTGGTGCTACAGCCACCAAGACTACCTTAACTCAGTATATCATGTTAAATCAGTTAAAATAACCCTGTGTGGTGTGTTGCCATTTTGTCCAGCTGCGTGGATACCGAGGGAAGGAGACCCTGGGGCTTCAGATATTCATCGGCACGGCGGACGAGCGCATCCTGAAGCCACACGCCTTCTACCAGGTGCACCGCATCACCGGCAAGACCGTCACCACATCCAGCTACGAGAAGATCCTCAACAGCACCAAGATACTGGAGATCCCGCTGGAGCCCAAGAACAACATGAAGGCAATGTTAGTGCACTTGCACTGGTTGTGTGTGTGTGTGTGTGGGTGTGGGTGTGTGTGTTTGTATTTGTATCAGAACTGCTATCTGCCATTCTCTGTTGCAAAAGTTGAATGCATACATCTTTATCAAAAACACTGTTTGTGTGTGTGTGTGTGTGTGTGTGTGTGTGTGTGTGTGTGTGTGTGTGTGTGTGTGTGTGTGTGTGTGTGCGTGTGTGCGTGCGTGTGTGTGTGTGTGAGTGCGCATTTTTATCTGTTGCAGAAGTTGAACGCATACATCTTCATCAAAACCACTGTTTGTAGTTGTTGAAAGCATGCCTGGACAATAAGAGAAACTACCGTATCACCAGGGAAAGAATCAAAATGTGTGTGTGTGTGTGTGTGTTTGTGTGTCCTTGTATGTTCTCAGAATTGACTGCGCAGGGATCCTGAAGCTTCGTAATGCTGATATTGAGTTAAGGAAAGGCGAGACAGACATCGGGCGTAAGAACACTCGTGTGCGTCTGGTGTTCCGTGTGCACATTCCGCAGCCCAACGGACAGCACGTCTCCCTGCAGGTGGCCTCCAATCCCATTGAATGCTGTGAGTCACACCTGACCTTTGACCTCTGTTGAGTGATATGTGACCGTGACACTCATTCACACAGAGACACAGAAGTGTTTTTTTTGAGTGGTTTAGTTTCTTTTACATCATAGTTGTAAGAGATTTCCAGCTAGATAGCTGACATGCTAACCATTTTAATAGCTGGTTTATTTGTGAAAAAATATTCACCATGTCACAGTAACAACCAAGTGTTGTTGTTAGTCAGTGTTTTGTTAATTAAAATTGTCTACTGACGATATTGATGTAGGCTTAAGGTAAAAATGCCACAACATTAAACAATCAACCTGCGCTAATTGCCAAAAAGAGAAAGTAAAATCACCAAAAAAACCTGTCACCACACAAAAACCCCAGCAAATTGTAAATCTAAAAACAAGAACAGTGAATAGTTCACAAAAAAATGCCAGATGCCTATAACAAAGGACGAGAGCAGCGTGTCGCACAAGGCAATGAGTGAGAATGAGCTGAAAAGAGAGCTGAACCATGTTGGAGGTGACAGGCACACACAGGGGAGACACACAAGCAAGGCAACTACACGGGCACACACCCAAGGCTACATAACACACACACACACACACACACACGCACACACACACACGCACACACACACACACACACACACACACACACACACACACACACACACACACACACACACACACACACACACACACACATACCCACACAAACATTAACACCTTCTTTCATTTGGTGGGTGAGGGGTTGTTTGGCTTGGCCGTTTTGCATGAACCTGTTCAAAGGTCCTGTCAGGTGTTTGTTTGATATTGGCCTGAACATGCTGAGTTGCTTGTCAAGCCACCGACTACAACATTAATGGAAATTAATAATGCTATCATCTCAAAACTAAAAGCAAACTAATATGAATGAATGCCGCTTATAGGCCATTGACAGCATTAGACAACTTTACAGAAACAGGAGAAATCACCCACAGGATAGTGTCAGGACTTAAGTATCTTTTTGTGGATTTGGATATTGTAAAACATAGTGTTAGCCACCAACTGTGCTGTACACCATCAGTGGCATATAAATTGCAATAAATTCGAGCCACTCATATGCCAAACTTAAAACTGTTTGTTGACTCTCAGTGTTGCACCTGTATATGTGTCCATCTACTAGACTTGACTAGCCTAGAAATGTAGACGTACACTAGCACTAACAAATGACATTTCTGTCCTGGGTACAGTCTACCAACGACCCATTAAAGCTCATTAGCTATTCTTCCAAATCTGGTCAGACCAATCACATAGGTCTATCCTTTTTCGAAAGTCGCTGGGCGGGCTTAACACGATGTTGACAGGGACTGCGACAGTACAATGGTGAACAAGTTTGTTGCTCTGATTGGTCGGAGCGCTGTCGTATTGTGTGCAAAGAAGTTTAAAAGATGCTGCTCCTAGGATTGCGCCTGCCCTATCCATCGTGGCCTGACCACACAATTTGATGTGGGCAGGCTTGTCGGGCTAAGACTTGATGGCAATGAGGGCAAAGCACGAGTCATTTGTAGAACTGAAACTTAGCTGTCATAGTTGTGTTTTCAGTCATGCCTAGCACACTAATACTGTGAAGGAGGGAGAACTGTGGTGGTGGTGCTGGTTAGGGGTTGGTATTAGGTCCTTCTCGAGACATATAACCACACATGACCTCTATATGCACCATCTTGCCATCCTGAGGTATATCATATCTATGTTTAAAATAGTATGACTTTTTCACACATAAAAGGTGGTGTACTGCGTAATATTCTTGATTAGAGGTGTTACTATTAGTTAAGGGACTTACTACCTCTACCAGAGAAGCCGTTCAATATTTTGGCAAAAGAGAGATATTTGAACCTTTTGGATGTTTCACTCCGTTGTATTGTGCATAAGCTATTCAATACACATGTGCTAGTCATGTGATAGGGAGGATTGTGGTGTTGCAAGTCTGTATTTGTGAGTGTAACTGGAGTGTGACTTCCTCATGTGTGTGGTGTGTGTGTGTGTGTGTGTGTGTGTGTGTGTGTGTGTGTGTGTGTGTGTGTGTGTGTGTGTGTGTGTGTGTGTGTGTCTGTCTGTCTGTCTGTCTGTCTGTCTGTGTGTGTGTGTCTGTGTGTGTGTTTGTGTGCGCATGTGTGTGTGTGTGTTGGTGTGTGCAGCCCAGCGGTCGGCCCATGAGTTGCCCATGGTGGAGAAGCAGGACCTGGACAGCTGCAGTGTGCTGGGGGGCCAGCAGATGATCCTGACCGGCCAGAACTTCAGCTCCGACTCCAAAGTCATGTTCACCGAGAAGACCCATGGTGTGTACACTAACAATGTTAACACGTTTAGAGTGGATAAATGTTCACCTCCAATTACGAGCACTGTCCTGTACTTTGTCTGCCCTTACTCTGATATGGTCTTCCTTACTCTGTTCTCCTCTGCATCACTGTCATCTATTGTAAGTCACATTTAATTAAAATGTAATGTAATGTCATGTAATGTGTGTACACATAAATGTGAGAGTGGGATGTTAGAATGCAATAAAAGCACATTGTACTTTTCCACATTAGTAGAGTAGCAGTAGTGTAAAAGACTGTAGATGCATGTCTGCTCTTGCAGTTTAGTTAAGTAGAGCACTTGGATTTCAATTTTTGCATGATGAGCATTCGGAGTAGTAGCATCACAGGCTTTCAGAGAAACTGAAAGACAGACAAGAATCTACAGGCTTGAAACATGAGAAATCTGTTATCACTTAGAAAAGTTGCCCACACTGGGGTGACAGTTTTCACTTTCATATGAAACTCTCTTTCTCCGCTCTTCCCTCCCACTCTTAAAGCCCCCCCCCCCCCCCCGCCACACACACACACACACACTCTCTCTTTCTCTCTATCGGTCTCTTTTGTCTCTGTCTCTGCATAGATATGTATTTCTACCCTAATTGTCTTTCTTGCTTTCCCTCAACCTGTCACTCTCTCTCTCCCCTCTCTCTGTCTTTCTCGGTCTATCTCTGTCTCTATCCTTCAACCTGTCACTCTCTCTCTCCCTTCTCTCTTTTTTTCTTGGTCTATCTCTGTCTCTATCCTATAACCTGTCACTCTCTCTCTCCCCTCTCTCTCTTTCTTTCTCGGTCTATCTCTGTCTCTATCCTTCATCCTGTCACTCTCTCTCTCCTCTCTATCTTTCTTTCTCGGTCTGTGTCTCTCTCTCTCCCCTAACCTCTCCTCTCCCTATTCTCTCTCTTACTCTCTCTCTCTATCTCTCAACCTGTCTCTCTCTCTTCCTCAGCCTGTGCTCTCTTTCCTCTCTCTTTCTATCTTTCTCTCAACCTGTCACTCTTTTTTTCCCTCTCTCTCTCTTTCTCGGTCTCTCTCTCTCTCTCTCCCTCAACCTGTCCCTTACTCCCTCCTCTCTCTCTCTTCCTTTCTCTGTCTCTCTTGCTATCTCTATCTCTCTCTGTCTGTCTCGCTATCTCTATCTCTCTTTCTCAACCTGTCACTCTCTCTCTCTTTCTCTCCACCTCTCTGCTTAAGTGCCTTGCAATAAGGTAAATCCCTGTATGACTCAGGTCAGTACACGAGCATCTGTGGTTCTGTAAGGAGTCTATGGCCGAGTGGCGCTGTAGTTGCTGTGGTAGTGGGTGTGGCAGAGCTGGCTGGAGTTTACACGGCGGCGGCGGTGGTGGCGGCCATTTGCATTTGCATGGCTGCGCTGATAAGCTGGCAGCGCCGCTTTCCCTTTGGCCTTTAGCCCTCCTCCTCTTATCTCTCCTCCATCTCCGCTCTGCTCTGCTCTCGGCCAGAGTAACACCGCTCTGCACACGCTCCACAAACACCTCACAGATACACATCACTGGGCCTGCGCCGGCCATGTGGAGGTGCTTAGTTGCTAGTGGTGGATGGATTAGTTTCATGGTTGACCTCATTTAAAGGAAAGAAAAATATAAACAATTATAAGGGTTATTAAGATGTGATTTATATCATTATTATATCACTACTAATACTACTGTTAGTACTTCTACTCCTCTTCCTCCTCAAGCTCATCCTCATCATGTCCTTTTCTTCTTCTTCTTCTTCTTCTTCTTCTTCTTCTTCTTCTTCTTCTTCTTCTTATTGTTATTATTATTACTATTATTGTTATTGTTACAGTTTTTCTCAAATGCTAAAACTCAAGTTCTAAAAAATCTTACACCATTTTCTCAAAACTGTGAGCACAAACTCCGATTGTCCAAAAGCATTTCCCTGAACTCTTGACTCCTGTTGCAAAAGCGAACTATTGCGCTCAAAACCAAACTCTATACTCAAAACAGAAACAACGCAGTCAAAATGAAATCACAATGAAGCAGTAAGTAAAGACTACACCACAAAATGAAAAGCATAATGTTCAGATTCACACAATCTCCTAGAGTTATTTTAACAGACTCGAGAATGCATTTTCAACTGAAAAAAAAAAGCAAAACTCAGGCTGTATATGTACTGTACTTAGACTAAAATAAAGTGGTAGTATTATATTACTTGTTAAAATACTTCAAACAAAAATACATTTTGGTGATATAGTACAAATGAAAACTACAAGTGCTGTATACAGTGCTGCAAACAAGACATCATTGGGCTTCATCATGCCTTTGGGCTGGGTCAGGCTTAGGGTTCTTCATCCACATCGCAAACAATTATATCCCTTGCCAGGCAACGGGAAAGAATCCTCTGGCATGTCATATCCATTCTTGACACTGTCCCTTGCCTGTCACCACAGGCCAGTTCCATGACCTCTAAGAAATGACGTGGATTGGGTTGAACTCTCAATCCTGCCTACTTTGTCGTGAAGCCAATGATGAGAACATGATCTATCATGGTTGCTCTAAATGGGTTAGAAATGACCATTCTTCCTCTTCTTCTCGCTCTTCCTCTACCGCATTTTCATCTTCATTGTTATCCCCCTCGCATTTGGACTCTCTGTCCTCTTTGTCTCTGATTGGCATCCACTTACAAGCTGCCACCTTCAAAAACCTGGTTGCTTTCCCAATTGGCTTATGTTGGTGGTGTCTGCTCATTTGAAATGAAGTGAAGTCAATTCTGACTCATTGTGCTTAACTTATGACGTGTGCTTTATTTCTGATCAAAATGTTAAGAAGAATGTTTACCATTTAAATTGCATGTGTCAATCATGCATGCAAAATGTGTTTTGAGAATGAGAAAATTATGGTAATGTGTTTAGACTTTTGCTAAGAGGAGTCTAAATTTGTTGCAAATTGTGTTCTACTATGTAAAAATTGTAGGTATTGGTATTGTTAAGGTATTGACAAAAAAGTGAACAGTTCTGTGAAAGAATTCAAGCAATTTAGAAAGTTTGTTCAGCCAATAGATTTTAGTGCTTTAACAATTAAGAAAAATTATATTATTAATTAAAGTCTTGTAATAGAATGCATTCCTATTCTGATGAGTACCTTATAATGAAGCAGGAGTAGCAGGAGATCCATTATGACTCCTCTCAAAATACTTGCCAGAGAGCACTTTAAATATGACAGTAGTTAAGCACCAGAATACACACAGATAATCTGCTGTAGAGTTGGACTGTTCAGATTGAGCCTGCAGTCCCACACAACCTGCGGTTCTGCCAAAGGCCAGCGATCGACCATTTGAATCCTGACCTTTGCTAATCTCCACAAGGTACATTTGCATGCTGCTCAGATTTCTGATGCAAAACTAACTATGCCGTCCTCACGGCTTCATCGGGCTGCGATGCTTTCTACTCAGGCCATCCTCAAACCTACGTTAGGCCTCACACGTGACCCCAGTCCTCCCTACAGACTCGTGCTACATTACATTTAGCAGACGCTTTTATCCAAAGCGACTTACAAAGAGTAGGACATAAGATGACAGAGGTGTAGAGGAACACGGAGTAAGCAGACTACCTTTATACATACAGGGAGATGCATGTACCTAAGTTTCCCAGAGCAGGGACACTACAGACACACGTACTTCCCACATGGGGACAGAGTAAGAGAGAGTTGGTTAGTGATTGTTAGTTTTGTTAGGAAGAGAAGCAGTCTCGGAAGAGACTACTAGTGTGTAGGCACTAGTGTGCCTTCCTATTAAGGGGAAGATGAAAGAATATGTTATTAAACTTCTATTATTAAGTGTTTTCTATTTGAACTAAATATATAAGTCTCTGTTAGCTTCAGAGCTGTTCACAATATGTTAGCAATGTTATTCATCCTTATTGCACATACATACACTTACAGTAGTGCAGTGCTGACCAGCCATGCGGGCCATGTGCTTGGCATAATCTGACCATAAAAGAACTGGGGTGAAGCACTTAGTGACACCATTGAGAACATCATTTTCACTTTAGGTCAACAGAGTGTGGCTGGCCACAGCAGTAGATGTGCATTTGTCAGAGATGTGTTGATACATACTAGGCACCATCTGATACTGGACTCATATCTGTCCATTAGAGTCCCATATTTTTACTTGGTGACCCTTTATAGAAGTGAATGCAGCGATATGTTTGAGTCATGAGTTGGCACCCATTTTGTTTTCTTTGTATGTATATAATGTAACTTGGGGCCTTTTTCTCCACTAGAGTAGAGTGCTACTGGGGCTGTGCGCATGGGTGTGTGTGTGTGTGTGTGTGTTAGTGTGCGTTAGTGTGTGTGTGTGTGTGTGTGGGTGTGTGTGTATGTGTGTCTGTGTGTTTGTGTGTGTTAGTGTGTGTGTGTGTGTGTGTGTGTGTGTTGTGTGTGTGTGTGTGTGTGTGTGTGTGTGTTATCTGTCAGGCTACAGATCTATTAGCTGCAGCTGTGTGAGGTGTGAGGGACAGCTCTCTCTTCTCACTTCACGCTTGAGCACTGCCTGCTGGGGTGGTGATGACAGATGGCCTGTGTGCGTGAGCGGGAGCGTGTGCGTGCGCGCATGTGTTCTTTGAATATCTGATCATGCTGTCATTCCCAATCCAGATAGTTTGCAGGCCAGGTCAAGATACAGTTGATTTTATTTGAGGGTGACTTTGAACAAAAAAAAACATTGAATTATTAATGAGTTTGACATTTTTAAAAAAGTCTATTGATGCAGCTAGTGTCAGCAATTAGGATTACCTTATAGTTTGAGTATACCGTTCATGGGAGTAAGGCAAAATATTAAAATGGTTGTGTCAGGAGTTGTTATGTTTAGAGTCAGTGTGTTTAGTAGTTGCTGTGCTGTTAAATGTTATGCCTGATGTTGATGTTGATCAAAAGTCTTTGATTTGTGGACCGTCTGTTTAGTGGTACGTTGTTTGCTGTGTTGTTACTGGAGTTTAGTCCGGTTGTTGTGCAGCGGTGGTTGTTGTGTCTGATGTGTGTGATCTGGTTGTTGTATCTGGGCTGCGTGTTTATGATCCTGGGCTTTGAATGAGAGCTGCTCAGGGAGCAGAGAGGCTGGGGTGGGGGGGTGGATGTTGGGGTGGGGGGGAGGGAGTCCTCAGCCTGGGATGACTGACTCACTTGCTCCATCTCCACAAACTTCAGCTCGGCCAGCTGTGCTACGTGGACTCCCCAGGGTACCTCCTTCTCTTTCTCTCACCACTGTGCTTTCTCCTTTTTCTCTTTTTTTCAGCTGCTGGGGTTCCCTGTGCTGTTATTTCACTCCATAGCTATGCCTGGCGTCAGGAAAAGAGAGGGAGGGAGGGAGGGGAACACAGAGCGAGAGAGAGAGAGACATAGAGAGAGAGGGAGAGAGAGAGCGAGATGGAGAGAGAGAAGGTTTGCTTTTGTTTTGGAGGGTTTCTCTGTATTCTCTGAGCATGACGAGCACCCTGACACCCTATGAAGGGGAGACAGCTGCGTCTGGCTGGCCTTCCTCTCTGTTTTGAGGCAGAGAGGGTGACCCAGTAGCGGCCTCGACTCTCCACTTAGCAAACCTTAGCGTCAGCTCGGGAGCTCCGCACTCTGCACTGGGCTGCTCAGAGCCTCCGACAGAGGGAGGAGAGCGGGCAGGAGCAGGAACAGCACTCGGCACCTGTCCTGTCGCCAGGTTGCACACTATCCATCACACCTCTGAGCACCGTAGCGTAGCGCCTGGCAGTATTGAATACTGAGTATCTGAATACCCTTTGTCCTGGTTGTCATGCTGACTCATTCGCGCCGAGCGCACGTCTTTGGAAATTCCCGCGAATAACAGTAAACTGCTGCAAAAAATCAATAAAGATTAGAGCAGTAAAGTATAGGAACACATATTAGCGAGTGAGTCATTTCTATCATATGTATTACACCGTTGCCGGGGTGATGGTGTTAAGTAACAAAAAAACTACATCAGCTTATTCTAATAACCTCTCTATCTGTATTAAATGCACAGGCAGAACCTTTGAAAAATGTGTTATTGGATTATACCTTCAATCTAGGTTGACCCTCACTGCTTTAGACACTTTCATACATAAATATTTCACACCTGTATGAATTAGTATGAATACTTGTTTGTACCAGTGTAGATCATTATCAAAAAAAAAAAAAAAAACGTATTTTCGATTGTGGAAGGTCTTGCAAGTAGAAGTGCAAGTAGAAAGGCCTGCTCTGCAGGTTTGGCCTGTTTGTTCATCTTCCTGCACTCAGCGGTAATGCTGCTGTGCACTGATGTCCAGCCCAGCGGAGCTAAATAACAAATAGGAGAACTGAAGTCACTATCACCACACTCCCGGCCACGCGTGTCCTCTGACACAGACTCATTGAGGTCAGGGCCATTGGAAGAGCAGGAAGTGATGTTGTGGTTTTGTAAGGGCTTTGTCTGTCAGACCCACACTGTGTTAGTGTTGGCTTCACTTGTGTGAATACGGCCAAAGAGGAAATGCACCTCAATGCAAGTCTCAGTGACTCAACTGTCCCATGCTTTTCCAAAAAAGATGGCAGTAAGATTTGACACCTCCAAGTGAAGGTCATGCCATTGTCATCTTGGGAAGGGTATGTACAGGTTGGGTAAGGCTGGGCTTTCCAAAGAGATGTTACTGTTGGGATAATAGGTTTCTGTGCATTGTTTCAAAACCACTTCTTTTAAATGTCAGGTGCATCAGGTTGTCACTGATAAAGTTTACCTGCACACATGCATTCACAGAGGAATTGTGTGGGCGTTTGAACAATGTTTCATGCAAATATTCTTTTGATCCAGTTCATTTTTGCAGTGTCACTGTTGTTTTTAACCAAACGTTTGTTTCCTTTTGTCTCATATCCTGTTTTGTTACATCAGCACTCAATTATAATACAAGAAATTATTTGGCCCCATGTCAGAGGTGGACTTCCCAAGTCCTGCCAGAAACTTGTTCCAGCCAATTCACTAAACCAGCTGATCCTAATTAGCACACCTCTTTAGCCAGGTAGATGAGCTAATTAGTGAAAGCCCAGGCAGAAGCAATACATGGCAGGACTTTTACTTTCTCAGTCCGCTTTGTCTGCCTCTGGCCCCTGTGTGCAGTATTCTCTTTTTTTCAGCCCACTCCTGTTTTTACTCACGCTCTTGCTCTTTCTGTTTTTTTTTTTGTGTTCCTCTCTAGATGGACAGCAGATCTGGGAAGTGGAGGCCACAGTGGACAAAGACAAAAGCCAAGCTGTAAGAGTTCCACTGTTTACAACCACAACTCATGACGTATCAAAGTAACTTTTAAAAGGGGAACTTAGGCACATTTCAACTGTTAGAGGTTTGTGTGTACTGTGAATAGCCAAAATGAAGATAAACTTTAGAAGATACTTATGTGTAGATATTGTAGAAGCCAGACTTGCCAGTCAGCTGTAAAGCTAAGGCAATAGAGCAGATTTCTAATGTCAAACTAAACAGCTTTTTTTTTACACCCTGATAAAAGTACAGATGTACCGAGGTTCCCCTTAAAGCCTAAAAATCTCATTATAACATTAACAAATAAATGGGTGTGAAACCCTTTTCAACGTTTGTTATATATTAAGAAATCTTAGCAAAACATTGAGCAAAAAGAGTTTTGTGAGAGCTGAGGAGAATGGGAGTGTGACTTACCTGTGTGTGGATGCTCTAGAGCATGCTCTTCATCGAGGTCCCTGCTTTCCGAGATCCATCCATCTGCCACCCAGTCAAGGTGAACTTCTATGTGATCAATGGAAAGAGAAAGCGCAGCCAGCCCCAGCACTTTTCCTACATCCCCCTTCCAGGTAAAACACACACAGCAACACACATGCACACACACATACACACACACACACACACACACACACACACACACACACACACACACACACACACACACACACACACACACATGCACACAAGTGTATACAAATGTTTTGTTTTGTGAATCTCCTCAGACAGTGTGTGTGTGTGTGTGTGTGTGTGTGTGTGTATGTGTGTGCTCACACGTGTGTGTGTGCTTGTGTTTGCTACAGTGGCATCTATAAAGACAGAGCCGGTGGATGAGTACGAGCGTGCCCACATGGCGTACGGGCTCCCCCAGCTGCTGGGGGTGTCTCCACAGTACTACCACAGCCCCCGCTCCCTCCTGGCCCCCGACCCCGCGGGGCTCAGCCTGGCCTCCTGCCAGCAGGCCCGCCCCGCCACCGCCCCGGCCCTGGACCCCCGCTTCCAGCAGCAGAGCCCCGCCATCGTCTACTCGCGTGGGGCCAAGAGCGCCAGCGCTGGCCCCTCTCTCTACTCCCAGCCCACCGCCGTCACAGGGGCCGGGGGGTCCCCCATGCTCCCGGACCCCCACCACCGCTCGGTGCTGGTGCACACCGGATCCCCCTCCCAGCAGCAGCAGCAGCAGCAGCACGGCCACACACACGCACACACACACTCTCACACACACTCCTCCATCATCCAGTTCTCCTCCACCAACAATCAGCTCCTGCGGGCTGCTGAGCCCCCCATGGTCGTGGCTCCGGAACACCAGCACGGGCTGTTCGGTGAGCCCCCGCCCCCCCCTCACGGCCCCCAGCAGCACTACCCCACGGTCATCCAGCAGCAGCAGCCCTACACCGCCCCCAAGATGGCCAAGAGCAGGAGCCCCCCCAGCGAGGAGCAGACTGGCAGTCAGCCCGCACGGGTCACCGTCAAACAAGAGAACCTCGACCAGGCTTACCTGGATGATGGTGAGTGTGTGTGTATTGATTAATTAGTTTACACACTTGTTACTTATTACAGTTTTTAAGGTTGATTTGCAACCAGCATCAAAAATGCAGGCAAGCTCACCAGTAAGTAGACATGGACATAGAAACATCAAAAACCCATCAAAAACATACAGTAAAACCATAAATAAAAACACATAAACAGCAACATAAAAATAGAAAGATAAAATATTCAAATATATAACATCTATTAGTAGATACCTTGTTAAATTGTCACCAGGATTATGGTTGTGCAGCCATTTTTTACTCTCTATAAATGTTTTTGCTGTCTTGGTGGACCAGTCTCTTTTGCTTCATTTCACTTGGGGCTTAGAGTCTGGCTACTTCTAAAATGTGCTATATATTTACTTCCTGGTGGGCAGATACTTTCTGTAAACTTCAAAACTGTTGGGCCTGCCATCAACTGACGTTTACAGATTGGTGGCTGAAAACATTAGTTGGGGAAACTTAAGCCATAGGAGAGTTCCCTGACATAGTACCATAGTGAAATCCATTGTTGAGCAGAGAAACTACAGTGGTGCTTGACTGGCTACTGTATGTGTTTGCACCATGGCTGTGATTTAAACCGTGGGGGGTCTAGTGTGTGGACGTGGAGCAGCCTCAGGTCACCCTGTGCTGTCCAACTGTGTCCACACTTCACAGGGAGCTGGGGCCATCTCTACTCTCTCTTTTTCCAACAGCCTCCTTCTGTCCCTCATACACACACACACAGACAGACAGACACACACACACACACACTTGCAGTTTTCATCGTCTTCATATCTCACCACAAATTCAGGGGCTCCTCGGCAGGAAATAAGAGTGTGTGTGTTTTGTTTTTTTTCTCTCTCATACCCTTGGCTCTGACGAAAAAAGACAAAAAGTTCTTGAACCGGCCTGCTCAATCTGTTGACAGTGTTATGATGTGGAAAAAACAAGTTCCATGGCAACCATTGTGAAGCGGTGGGCCGGGCAGGCGGGGCGGGGGTCCGGGGAAGCCTCTGTGTTTGTTATAGTTGGCCAGGGGTTTCCCCTTGGCCTGCTGCCCCCCTCACCGCCCCCCTCACCCCCCCCACTCCCCCACTCCCGTCCTGCTTCTGCTGGGGGGAACCCGCCTGAGGATTAGACCATTTTCCACCACTGAGCCCTGCCAATCTGGCATAAGAGAGCCCTATTTGCAGCTGCTTTCACTCTCTCTCTCTTTCTCTCTCTCTCTCTCTCTTTATCTCTCTCTTTATCTCTTTCTGTATCTCTCTCCTCTCTACCCCCTCTTCCTCTGCCTGTCTTTCTGTATCTCTCGCTCCCTCTCTTCATCTCTATTTGTCTCTCTATGTCTCCACCCCCTTCTCTCTCTCTCTCTCGCTCTCTTTCTCTCTGTCTCTCTGCCCCTCTCTCTCTCTCTCTCTCTCTCTCCCTCCCTCTCTCTCTCTCTCTCTCTCTCTCTCGCTCTTTCTTCTCCAGCAGAGCCTGCCTTCTGTGGGGATGAGGGATGGGGCGAGAGGCAGCGGGAAGTAGGAAAAGGGTGTGTGGAAGAGAGGGAAAGTTGGAGGAGGAGGAAGAGGAGGAGGAGGCGAAGGGGGGGCCATGTTTGATGGAAAAAATGAAGCAAAGTGTAAGGGGGAGAAAGAGCGGGCGGGTGGGGGGGCGACTGAGCAAGTCAGAGAGATGGAATTTCTGCTGGACGGCCCGACAGGGCTTCCCTCCGTAAACAGCAACAGCCGGCCACGTCGCCGTGGCAACTGTAACAGAGGCGTTGCCGCCAGCGTCAGATGGTGGGGTGCCGGGGGGTGCCGGGGGGCTATGGGCCTTTGAAGTTTCTGGTTAGGTGGTAGTTGTAGCCCTGCCTCCCCCCCTACTGAGCAGAGCTGCTACTTGGGCTTCTGCGGCCGAGTCTGCCCAGTGTTTAACGCCACTCTGGAAAGCTCATAAAGACACTAATTGGGGAATTCCCTCGTTAAGCCTCCCTGCTCTGCTCTGCTCCTTCCCAGAGCAAAGCCAAACAAGCTTGTGCTGTGAGGGGCCACTCCTCCGCTTGCACTCCTCTGGAGCCCATTTGCCCCCTTACAGCAACATAAAATGCTGCTTCAGTGTATGTGTGTGTGTGTGTGTGTGTTTGTCTCTGTGTTTGTGTGCATGCATGTATGTGTGTGTGCATGCATGCGTGTGTGTGCCTCTGCGTGCACATGTGTGTGTGTGTGTTTGTGTACTTCTGAGTAGGTGGGAAAGGACACAGATACTCGGGGGACAGAGGCGGGGGACATCCAGCAGGCTGACACAGATACAGATACAGACACAGATAGAGATACACAAAAAGAAAGCCACTCTCTCCTGGCAGAAAGTCCCCGAGGCTGAGAGGCCTGCAGAGGTGCTGCACTGGTGCAGCGAGAGCCGCAGAGCAGAGTGGAGCAGAGCAGGGCCAGCGCGGCTCCGCAGATGACTCAGACGTGTCAGATGTGAGGGGGGAGGCGCAGGCGTGGGCCACCAGGATGCTTGTGGCTGCCCCTGAGACGCCTTCCTCCAGCTTCTCATGTCTCAGGTGTGAAGTGAGCAATGTCGAGTATGAGTAACAGAGACACAGAGGTGCTTATGAGCGATACAGTAATCGGCTCTGTGTTGCTCCCTCTTTTCCCGTCGGACTCTGGGCGAACACAGCT
>CM059270.1:2956975-2971975 GCA_030347295.1 Setipinna tenuifilis | reverse complement strand
GCATATCTTCATAGTGTGGAAAGCTTTTGGGCCAAGCTCGCTTCAGACACTCAGAATGCGAGACATATTCTGGTTTTAATCCTGACTTTCAGCAATGTATCTCCTGTTTCTATGCAAAGTTTGCGCAGCTGCATGGCTTTACTTGAGAACCTGTAATACCTGACCCTGACCTTAACTTCTCTTCTGAGTGGCTCTACTTTTACACTGTGCATGTATGCATTCTCCTCCAGCCTTGTTTTACTGCTTAACAAAGATGGAGGATTGGTCTCTTTGGTGCTTTTCATAACTGTAGAAATATACGTACGTGTCTTATTGGAAGCATTTGACAACTTGCACTCAAAGACATTTATTTTTTATTTTTTAAATCTTTGTAAAGCTAATACAATCATCTCAACAAAAGAATGTAATGTTGACATAAGGGGGAAAAAATCCTGCCCACACACAGGATGTGGTTTAGGATAGCCGTTGTTGTTTTTAACATATGCTTGGGACATACTCTATGTATGTACGTATATTAGAAGCTAAACCTTTTCCATCTGTTTAAAACAATATATATTTTTGAAAAATCAAATGCCAAAGCCATGAAACTTGTGTTTCATCTGCATGCCTTTTCCCAAAAGTGAATACCAAAAGTTTGTGTTAATCTAATTAGGATGTGAAAGATGCACTCATTGTACAGTTCAAAGGTGTCTTATCACAGTCATAACATTGAATGTATGCCATTGTCTTTTAATATCTGTTGTAAATATATTTTGAACATAATATGATGTATAAAATGTTTCTTTTTTAAATATCTAGTTTTAAGTAGAAAAAAATGTATTTTTACAAACTGAATCAGTTGTTGTCCTGGTTTTATTGTTGTCATTTAGCCAAAGCATAATATATGAAATGCCAAAGATAGAAACCAGTAGCCATTCATTTTAGTTCCATAATATTAATATAATACGTGTTTCCTGAAAAGAGGCAAATCTATATTTTTGTTTCAGACATAATGTTTTTTTTTATATAAGAATCTTTTGTATGAAAGCTTTTTGTGTTTTTTTCTGGTAAATTTCTGCAATCTCATGCAGTTTGTGTTGTGACTGAGCGGTGTGCTAGCCTCATGTTTCTTTGCAGTTATAAAAAAATAAGCAATAAATCAGATAAACATTAAACTAGCATTTGTGTTAGTCATTTTACAGTAACCTGCCTTCATGACTCCACATTACATTACATTTAGCTGATAACATTTAGTGTTCATCTTATCCAGAGCCACCTACAGGACAGTGAATTACATACAGGGACAGTCCCCCGGGTGCAACGTGGGGTTACATGCCTTGCTCAAGGGCATGTAGTGGTGCAGAGTTATTCACTCCCCCACCCACATTTTTTCTACTGGTACAGGAACCTAAGCTGCGACCCTCTGATACCAAGGTCATTAGACCTAAGCTGCCATAGTCATTTTACAGTACCTACATGACTGCACATTACTCCTAAATTGGGATCCAATGAGGCTGTAGAGATGCACCTGGCCTCCAGCTGTGCCCTGTTGCACTTGCGTACACTCTCAGGGCCAGCTCAGTAAGAGGTGGTCAGACCAACAAAGTAGCCATCTTATATACACAGGACAGTAGTAGTTCTACACTGAAAAACATGCTGCTTAGAACCAAGATAAATAAAATGAGGGCAACGTGCTGCATGTTTTTATGTAGGTTATGTTGGTTTAACTTTTTTTCTCCCCCTTTTTTTCCAAGTATCATGAACATAATATTACTTAAACAGTGCATGTTTGACAAGTTTTAAAAAATCAATGCAGCACATTACCTGAGTGTTTTTAGGTATTTGTAAGTATTCTTAAGTTGGTTCTAAGCAACACGTTGTGTGCTCAGTGGGGCTAGGTGTAGCCACTAGGACTACTACTATTCTTCTGGAGAATTTCTTGTCAAAAATGTTGGAAAAACACAACCAGCTGGGCCCACCAAACTTCATCATAAGCATTTCCACTTCATTTTCTATGTTCGAAAATGACTTCAGGCTATTAGAAGCTCTTTAAAGGGGATTTGTCTCTAACAGTGTTAGCCATGGCAACTGCTGGTATTTCAAGGCCCTGGTGGATTCTTGGATCCGTGTGTGGCTCCCTCCGTGCTCTCCAGCGGGGTGTGGGTCGGAATCAGCCCTCAAACACGTGTGTGAGTCAGCAGCGGCACACAATCTCAGAGCCCCCCTTGTCTGCACGGAGGGCTTCCCCTGAGCGAGGCCCTGGGGAGAGACAGATGTTTCCTTATTATCTGCCCGCTCCGGGCCGCTTTAATAGATGCCAAACAGGAGAAAGGGGCAAGTGTTCCCCTCGGCGCAAGTCAGTGGGGAACGCCCACGGCCCCCACACATCACCTCACAGCCTCTAAACTCCCTCAAACAAACAACAACTGGGCCGTTTGTGGCCGCCGCAGGTTGCTAGGGGACCGAGTGTTTGGGTCCCAACTGGGGTGGCAGAGGCAGGCCCTGCTGCTGAATGCACCCAATGTTCAGGAAGTCTGTTGGTATGACATCACTGAGCAGGAAAGAAAATAACCGAATGAGACGAGGACGAGGGCCCCCGACTCCCCCTGCTGTCGTTGATGGGGCATGAGTCACGCAGCGCTCTGTTCGCCGACCTTAGATAATCTAATCAGATGTCATGGGCCAACACTGCACACTGCTCCAAGACCAAGAGCACAACAATCATACTCTAGAGCTCATCTGTGCGGAATCTCATTCATCGAACCATTGCTTCATATAATGAGGTCATATGTGACAGCATGTACACAGAGATGTATCGAATGTGCTGACGCCTGACAACAATGCCTCCATGGACAGTGCTCTGACGTTCTAATAAGCCAGTTGTTATATGTAACAACAGAATGGGATTAAATGAAATGAAATTAATTAAATTAAATTAAATGTATTTGGACTTTAACAGAGAACATTAACATGGTGTCATTACTGAATTTGACTGACAGGACTGATATTGGACACTCTGATTTGACCAAAGGCAAAATATATACTGTACATTTTTACTCTTATAATAGTAATAATAGACCTATCCATGCTAGTCTACAGTATTTGTGTAGGCCTCTCTGTCATAGGTCAGCTTTACAAAATGTAAAGTATGTAAATTAACAATATCCTTCGGAAAAGGGAAAAGGGATTCTAGTGACTGATCAAAATGTAATTAAAACTGTTCAAAATGTGTGGCCTTCAGTATTCCCTTCTATTTTTCAGTAACCCATGTTTGACTTGTTTTTCTACCAGACATCATTTACTATGCAGAGTGCAAATCAACAGTAGGTGACCTGCTTGACAGCTTTTTTTTTCATGTAATATAACCACAAATCAACCCAGCGGCTATCCTCTGCATAAATACAGCAGGACCAAGGCAGTGTTGTCATGGGGATGGACGTGCAGAACAACACAGGGGTGCTGCACAGGCCTGATTCACATAGAGCACTGCTTGTGTAGGCTGAGTCACGCTAACTGTACACATGGCGCTGTCAGCAGCTCCACTTCACAAGTCAAAAATGTCCTCATTTAAGACCCAAAATGGCCAGACCTTCAGACGAACAGTAATGGCTTGTCTTGAATGAATAATATGATTATACTGTGGCAAAAAAAGCTGCAGATTCATTTGCGCTGAGACATTACGTTAGTGAGTTTCCTGGGGCTGAGGCAGAAATGTGGTCTTATAATACCTTCATCAAATAAAAGAAGAAGTCGGATTTAACAGGTGGCAAATGTGTCGCAGCTTTGAAACTCCTGAGCTTGTGTCAGTAGGGTGACGGTCTTTATCGACGAACGCCATACTCTGCACAACACTGCCCCCTACAGGAGCTCCTGCAGAGCCTCGATGAGGAGAGACTCCATCTGGAAAAATACTGTATCCTCTCAGACATAAACACCTAATGATAATAATAACAACCAGCAAACTGTGATAACAAGATCATCTGTGTTATGGTTGGACATCATGACTGTCTAAATGGAGGTGTGAGACTATGACGGCTCAACTGTTACACACATCCGATCGCTTGTAATGCATTTTACTGCCAATAGAGGACACTGTCATCACAAAAAAAAAAAAAGATACACTTAAGTAGTCACACCAAAACATTAACATAAAGAGGATGCGGTAAAACAAGCGTTAAGAACCATTTAGATCTAAACAGGTGACATAATACTACCGAACACTTCTGTAAATATCATAGCATGTCTGTAAATATCATAGCATAGAATGATATTAAACTATAGCGCAGCACACTCTACAAACATATGCTTTCCTCTCTGTGTCCCTCTGTCTCTTTTCTCTCTCTCTCTCTCTTGCTCTCTCTCTCTCTCTCTGTCTTTATTTTACTGCCTCCCTTCTTTTCTCTTATCTCTGCCAGTAGCAGGGTACTGAGTGCTGGAACAACACTAATGTCGTTAACTCAGACCCCCTTCCAAGGCTTTGAGGTTTCCACTAATGGTGTGTTCCTTTGCTATATAGGCTGTACACAATACAGCCTCACTTTGAGCCACCCCAACATACACACACACACACACATCTGAACTCTGCTGGATGCTGGATGTAATCATTATAATATCATTCAGAGTGTTTTGAGCTCACCCCAGCAAGCACATAAACAATCATATACCTTCACACTAACACCCCGATGTGTACACCCCTTTCTGTGTGAGCAGCAGAGGGGTAGAGGGCAATCCCTGTTAGCAGGTCTGTGAGCCTTGCCTGTTTCTCTGCAAATCCACTCTGGTTTACACAGATAATGACTTGGCTGACTACTGTGGTTGTGATTTTTAATGAGATTTTGTATTTTAAAAACTTAGTACATCTACACTGGTGTTTATCAAGTGTGTGTGTGTGTGTGTCAGGGGTGGAAATTAACTTGGCAAAATGTGAACCATTACCAGCCACTGACAAATAAATTGTAAAATTCGCCAGCCACTTAACAGTAACTCATTATTTTGTGTCCAAAATCTACCAGCCACTCTTATATTTTACCAGCATTTGGCTGGTGTCTGGTGCCAATTTCCATCCGGGGTGTGTGTGTGTACGCCAGATATCTAAGAGAGGGACCATGAGGGTTCATCCAGGTGTTTGTGCTACACTAGACTACAGATTTACATTTTCAACATTACTTGGCACGTCGCATCACACATACAGAACACAATAACAATTCTATGTGTGCATGCATGCGTGTGTGCCATGCATGCATGTGCACCTGTGTGTGTTTTTACTGTGAATGTGTGTGTGCGTGTAGGAGTGTGTGGGGTGTCTTGGTCTCTGACCCCTATGAATACATGTTTGCTCAGTGTCTAGTTACCACAACATTTACCATAGTTTACCTTTCAAGTTAAAGTAAGACATGACATGTTTCAGTTTCACCAGAATCATTATTGTCTACGACTTGGCCATGCGTACACGCATATTTACATTTGATTTTGGCGTGACAGGGCCCTGGCCACTAAGGGGCGGCTAGGCGAGACACGCTCACTAATCTAACGCACAAAATCAGCAGGACACAGCAGAGAGCAAGAACATTAAACCATGAGTCACCCCACTGAAACTTAATTACTCAAGGCATACACAAATCCAGCTCAGCTGAGACATATGCAAAGATCCAAAGGTGATATATTTGCTTTTATGTAGGGTATTCATTTAAGCTTAAATAGTTAAAAACAATATTTCATAAATTATATACTGCAGTGTGTGTGTTTTTCAATGAAGTCTTTGGTTATTCCAAGACACCTGTTGATTCCCTGCCCGCCTACCCACAGACACACACACACACACACACACACACACACACACACACACACACAAAGCGCACTATACACACATGCACACACACACACAAACACACGCATGCACACACACACACACACAGACACATACACACACACACAGACACACACACACGTTTTGGTTCACAGCATGATGAGCTGACATAAAAGAAGGTCTCTGATTCATCTGTCCTGTCCGCTGTCATAACAGATTGTTGCTGAATAAGTGGATTGACAGTGCAACAAAGATGTCAGCTCCAGAAGACATTACGCATTCTGACACAGGCCACGACTGCTCCATGACAGCGCAGACTGACAGACAGAAGTTAAATAAAGACTGCACAAGAAATGACAGCCCTGTGATCTCCGGTAACACTGGGAGCATTAGCGCTCCTGACAGACAGAGCACATTTAACTCAATTTAGCCCAGAATTTAGATAGAGGGGACAGATAGGGAGAGAGAGGGAGAGAGAGAGAGAGAGAGAGAATAGGAAAGTCTAAACTGGAAAGACTATTGTCATTTATGGCAGAGGACCCATGAGAGATAGAGAGAGAGAGAGAGAGACAGACACAAAGACACATTTATGGCAGAGGACCCATGAGAGATAGAGAGAGAGAGACAGACACAAAGACACATTTATGGCAGAGGACCCATGTCACATGGCCTCCTGACCTGATACACAGTGATTGTAGATGGGGCTAAATACACTTGCAAATGATATAGAAAAAATGATGTTGTTACCCTGCACTTAATGAAATTGTTGTCAATTAAATTGTGTTTTTATAGTAAGGCATCCTTCAGTGGGTGTATGTGTGTTGTTGTGGTGAAATGCAAACCTCCTCAGTAAAGTAATAGAGAAAACAAAGATAAGCTAATCAGCTAATAAACTAATAATGGCATCTGTGTGAGCATCAAAAGATATCCATCACACAGCCATTTTAAAATGCCACCCTTGTCTTCCTGAATCTGAATCAAGTGCCACAGACTATCTTTAGAGCTCGCCTTGTACGGGCACTCCTGAGGTCACTGGGCAAGGCGAGGTGTCCAATTAGAAGAGAGCGATTGGAGGAATTGAGATGTGCAGCCTTCCTCGTCAGGTGAGGCCTGGGGCAGGAGGTGACCACAGGTCGAGGAAGAGGCTGGGCAGAGCCAGCTGAACCACTCCAGCTCCTATTCTTTCCCCGATACTCACTTTGCTGCACTTTATTGCATGCATGGGGCCCTTAACCAACCAGGGGTGCCATAGTATTAACAAAAAATAATGAATTAAAAAACAACCATAACCGTACATCTCTGGAGGTTTAAATTCATCAAGCACATTCATGGACAGTAATGTCTGTTGGATGTAGTTGAATGTAGTTTTCCTGTCATTTACACAAGGAACACTTGTAAGTTTATACTTCACTTTCTAAAAGAGGAATTAAGAACAATGGCCATCAGTTACTGTATTGTACAGGTAATGCTCACACAAAGAACAGTTGTGTGACAACAAATAAAAGCTGGGAGATTGCTCCATCTTTGGGGTAGGCTACGTCTATAATTTGCGGTCTTCTCCAAGTCCTGTTTTTTTCTATTCAGGCTGCCATATTTTCTCATGCATGCAAAGACACGTTGTTGTGCAGCGATGTTAATGAACTGGTGGTAGCTTGTGTGTTTGTGTGTGTGTGTGTGTGTGTGTGTAAAAAAAGAGAGCAGGGGGGTGCGGGGTGGGGGGGTTGTGCTACATACATACCCATCTACACACATCTACTCTGCCTAATCTCTGCTGCTCAGCCATATTGTCTGTGATCCTGTTTTTATGATGGGGCAAAGAACACCCATCTGCCTGCGTGGGTGTCAGATGCCAACCCTGTTCTTCACACGTATGGCCGCCCTCATGCCCAGGCTGGCCCAGCATAATGTCACCAGCAGCAGCAGAAAGCTTTCAGTTCAGTTCCCCATCAGAGACGCCTGTGCTGGTCATAACCTCACGTGTCACAAGCCCAAAATTAATAAGGTCTGCGGTTGTGCTCAAAACATTACATGACATTTAGCTGACATTCTTACCCAGAGGACGGGGACAGTCCTCCTGCTGGAGCAATGTGGGGTTTTAACCATAGATAACGGTGCATCTGTGACCCTCAGATCCCAAGCCCAACTCCCTAAACATTATGCCACAACTGCCACCAAAACAAATTGTAGTCTCCGAACTGCAACGAACCCCAACCCCACGTCTTGTCTGGCACATACAGTTGCAAGAATAAGTATGTGAAGCCTTTGGGATTACTTGGATTTCTGCATAAATGGGGCATAAAATGTGTCCTGATCTTCATCCCAATCACAACAATAGACAAACAGATTCTGCTTTAACTAATACTGCACCAAAAATATATGTTTTTAGTTTTTCATTGAATACAACATGTAAAAACTCAGTGTAGGGTGGAAAAAGTATGTGAACCTTTAAACCCTTCTTTTGCAGCAATAACCTCAATCAAACATTTTCCTGCAACTGCAGATCAGACCTGCTCAATGGTCAGGAGGAATTTTGGACTATTCCTCTTTAACAAAACTGTTTCAGGTCAGCAATATTTTTTGGGTTGTCTGGTGTGAATTGTTCTCTTGAGGTCACGCCACAGCATCTCAATCAGGTTGAGGTCAGGACTCTGTGCCAGTCCAGAAGGCATATTTCTTCTGTTTGAGCCATTCTCTTGTTGATTTACTTTTAGGCTTGTGGCCGTTGTTCTGTTGCATCACTCATCCTCGGTTGAGCTTCAGTTGGTGGACAGATGGTCTTGAGTTTTCCTGCAAAATGTCTTGGTACAATTTGGGATTCATTTTTTCCGTCGTTGACAGCAATTCGTCAAGGCCCTGAGGCAGAAAAGCAGCCCCAGACCATGATGCTCCCTCCACCATATTTCACAGTTGGGATGGGGATTTCATGTTGGTGTGCTGTGCCTTTTTCCCCCTCCACACATAGCGTTGTGTGTTCCTTCCAAACAAATCAATTTTCGTTTCATCTGTCCACAGAATGTTTTGCCAGTACTGCTGTGGAACATCCCGGTGATCTTTTGCAAACTTCAGACAGACGTGCAGCAATGTTTTTCTTTGACAGCAGTGGTTTCCTCCATGGAGTCCTCCCAGGTATAGTAGATACATCAACAAAAATGTTTGCATGTGCCAGAGAAGTCTTTAGCTGACACTCTAGGATTCCTTCTCACCTCATTGAGCATTCTGTGCTGTGCTATCACTGTCATATTTACAGGAGGACCACGCCTAGGGAGAGTAGCAACACTGTTCAACTTTCCCCATTTGTAGACAGTCCATCTTACTGCAAACACATAAACATCTAGCCTTTAAGAGATAGTTTTATATCCCTTTCCAGTTTTATGTAACTCCACAATTCTTGATCGCAGGTCTTCTAAGAGCTCTTTTGTGCAGCGCCTCGTTCACATCAGGCAATCCTTCTTGAGAGCAGCTATCTCAAAACTAGTGTGAGTTTTTTTTAGAGCAGGGCAGCTTAAACCAACACCTGCAAACTCATCACATTAATTGGACCCCAGGTTGGCTGACACCTGGCTCCAATTAGCTGTTGGAGTCATTAGCCTAGGGGTTCACATACTTTTTCCACCCTGCACTGTGAGTTTTTACATGTTGTATTCAATGACAACACTGAAACACTGAAAACATGTAATTTTTTGTGCAGTATTAGTTAAAGCAGAATGTGTTTGTCTACTGTTGTGACTTGGAGGAAGATCAGGACACATTTTGTGCCCAATTTATGCAGAAATCCAAGTATTTTTTCTTGCAACTGTAATTTATCCAGCCCCTGTAACGTGTTTACACCCAAACTGATAAAACACAGCATGCTAAGAGACTTAGCACAAAGTGCTATTTTTGGGAAAGATCACCTCGATTATTTTTATCACAGCTAGTGGTTTATTTTCTTTGAGAATGCACTGATTTGTGGTGGATTGAAAGGTCATTACATGGGCAGCCAAAACCGCATGGGGGTGAACATGACATGGTAATTACTCCCTACTACTAAGGGCAACCTTTCATACAAACCACAATATTGTTGATATTATACTGAGTGTATAGACAACAAAATGAATATCTCATTTAAATTATTTTTTCTGAAAGAGAAAGGTATTCCTTGGTATAATTCATATATAAGGTATGATTACAAGGTGCGATGTATAACTATTATATGGTGCATAAAGTATTATTATAAGCAGGTTAGTTACTGTTGTAATTATACAGCTAGAATTATACATCTTCACTGTGCAGATGAGAAGAATAATGGCATCGTGAAAGCATTTATTTGGTGTACAAGCTACTTTTACAAATTTTAGTCTGACAATAATTAATATTAGACAGTAGCCTACTTACAGGCCCAGCAAAGGCATGGTGTATGCTTGGGAGGGATTTATTTTCATCTGAGCGACATACAGTTAGAAGTGTAATGAAATAGGAATTGGACTAATTTCTACTTTGTCACAAAAGCATGCTTCTCACATATGTGTACATGTGTCAGGCTATACTCTGAGCAAAAGGCTTTTTTTAAACAATAACACACAGAATGGTCACGTAGCAACAATACTGTAGCCATAGAAACAGGATTAAACATAAAACTAAGTTATCACAGCTTACACATACAGTGGGCATGGATATTGGTACCTATTATAATTTCTACAAAGACTATACTGTATACAAATAACTAAACACACACACACACACACGTTAAGTAACTTGAGAGTGTTTATAGTAAAAGTAAATGCATCGCAAGCTATTAGTAAGACAATTGTTTAAAATGCCACAAACTTGAATCATGTCCCACATCCAGTTTTTTTAATTTCTGTTAACATCTGAACATGTCAGGGGAACTGGAACCAGGAAAGCAAGACAGAACAGGAGAGAGGACCCAATTGCGTTAGCGTAGCCCCAAAGGCCTTTATTCACAGATACAGGGGAACAACAACAAGGACAGGGACTGGAGGCCCAGGACTGGGCACACAGGAACACGGTCAGGGTAACACAGGAACAGAGTCAGGAACTAGGCAGACAGGACTGGAATAGAGACAGGGACACGATGGTGCTCGTTTGAGCACGTAGGCCGGGGTTATGTGGGACTAGAACCCACGACTCTGGGGGCCAGAGTCACTTGCTCGGTGCAGCTGGGTAGCATGGGGATCGAACCCACGACTCTGGGGATCAGAGTTGCATGCTCGGTGCATGTGGGTTGCGTGGGGACCGAACCCACGACTCTGGGGACCTGTCGTCGCCGGCTAGCCGGATCGGTAGCCGTGGCTGGAGACCTGAGCCATAGTAAAGGCTCAGGTGCAGGTCCTGGTCGTAGCCATGGTCAGTCCAATCAGGCACGGAAAACACTGGAGGCAGGACTCACAGAAACAGGACGAGAGACAAGGCACAGGCACGACAAAAACCGGAGAACAGGAACACGACACGAGACTAGGAAATACTAGAACTGGGACTAGAAAACTGATAACAGACTGGAGCACAGAAAACAAGACTGACAAGAACAAGACAGTCAGGAGTCAGGAGTCAGGAGTCAGGAGTCAGGATGCTGGTGTGGGGAAACACACTGTGGGTAGCAAACGAACTGACACCAGGGGAGTGAAAAGTCAGGGCTTAAGTAGTGCTGAAACTAAGGAGCTAAACGAGCGTAAACGAGGGAGTGCGGGTGTGGCTGATAATTACGGGAACAAGGAAACAAGGTGAGACAGATTAACAGGGCAACAAGGAAACAAGGCAGGTAGGTGGGCCAAATCAACATGGAACAAGGAGACAAGACGCACAGGTGAGGGAGATTATCGTGGCAGTGCAGGGTGTAGAGAAAATAATTGAAACTAATAATGTGATCAGGAGGAAACAAAGGAAAAACACAGCACTGCCAGAAAAACCCCAATGGAACACCATGACAGAACATCTAAATAATAATAATAATAGATAGTAATAAGAATAATAACTAGACTGCATTCCCGCAGAAAATGCAAAAAGTGTGCTTGCATTGTAGCATAGTTAGCATTGCTAGCAATATTAGCATAACTGGTAAATAGCTTCAGCTAATATAGCTACACAACACTGTAAGCACAGTTAATTACTTCACATTTTTAGCATAGTTAGCATAATTACATTGTTAGCATTATTAGCATTGTTAGCATTACTGTTAACGAATACTAGCTGAGTCAACCAAGTAACACTTTTAACCCAGTTAATTACTTTGCATTTTAGCATAGTTAGCATTGCTAGCATTGTTAGCATAATGACTAAATAGCCTCAGCTAATATAGGTACACAACACTGTTAGCACAGTTAATTCTTTCATATTTTAGCATAGTTAGCATAATTACCATTGTTAGCATTATTACCATTGTTAGCATTACTGCTAACGAATACTAGCTGAGTCAACCAAGTAACACTTTTAACCCAGTTAATTATTTTGCATTTTAGCATAGTTAGCATAGCTAGCATTGTTAGCATAACGGCTAACAAACGTTTGCTAAGTTCACAGAGTACCACTGACTACATAGATAACTACTAGAGATAACTACAATAGAGTGCGAAAGTGACGTCACTTCCACCAGACTCCATGGGTCCTCGGAAGTAAAAAAAAATGAATGGGTTTCAATGACGGCAAAGTCGCTATTTTTTGGTCCCGCATGAATTCGTCCATGAATGTAACATATGTTGTTTGTTAGTTTTAAATATATTTTTTCATACAAGAAAAAACATGATTCACCGCGAATACATTTTATTGTGGTATGTTTTGTGGGAGGCCGATTTTAGGACTACAGCTCGACGCGAATGAATTACGTCACCACTGACTGCACCACGCTGGGGTAGCCATGGTGATATCCCTGCTGCACTTTACCGCCTTTTTCCAAGGGCAGGAAAAAAGCATTGATAGGGGCGAAAATCATTATAAGTCCGGGCATGTTGAGAGCTTCTCCTATGCCGACGGGGAGATTGTTGGTGTTGTGCACGCCAGCCGCAGGGATCGGAGATACAAGGCTTCGGTGAGTACAACCTTATTAGCTGCCTTGTAGACGAGTGGTGTGACGTCAACAACGCGACGTAGTTCTTTTCGCTTTTGCTTGTCTTACAGCTTTAATCTGAACAACATAACAACAAATGGTAAAACAGTTAGCATGAAAAAACACCATTTTTATCCGCAAACAACATATTTCATATCAGGGATAAACAACGACTGGGACCAGAAGATAGCTATTTCGGGCTCATTGAAACCCATTCATTTTTTGGGACTTCCGAGGACCCATGTAGCGGAAGTCAACCGGAAGTCACTTTCGCACTCTATAGGCTGCAATACACTCCCATGGCAGAACATTATGCAGGCCAGGGCATGGGTATTATGACATCATGAGAGTTCTATTCCTGAACATTCCACATTTAAAAAATGGCAGTTGGTCCAGGTGCAACTGCCACAGTATTGTCTGCCTCTCTTTCACCATTTTTAAACTGTCCTGTTTCAAACAGTTTAAGTAGTTGCCGCATCAAAATTTCACAGCTCACAGTCAGATCCCAGACCTCTCTTACAAAGTTTAAATCAAGTTTATAGGTTAAACGGTTGAGTTTTGATCATTTAAAACTTCAGACATTTTTACAATTAAATGACAGCAAGACCGAAGTCATAATTTTTGGATCTCCTAAATCAATCCCCACAGTTACTGATAGCCTATCTCACCTCTCCTCCTTTGTAAAGCCATCTGCCAAAAAGTCTTGGGGTTATCTTTGAGTCAGATTTGTGTTTTAAAAAACAGATAAATACTGTTATTAAAAATAGTTATTATCAGTTGAGAGTGATCACCCAGCTCAAGCCCTCACTATCTTTTCAAGATCTGGAAACAGTTATCCATGCTTTTATAACATCTCGACTGGACTACTGCAACACCCTTTATTTTGGCCTCCCCCAGTCTCAGCTAACTCGCCTGCAGTTGGTACAAAATGCTGCTGCTAGACTTTTAACTGGTAAAAGAAGGCAGGAACACATCACCCCTGTCCTCTTCTCTCTGCACTGGCTCCCCATTTGTTTTAGAATTCATTTTAAGATGCTTCTTTTGGTTTTTAAGTCACTCCATGGCCAGGCCCCATTGTACATTTCTGACATGCTCCACCATTACTCTGCCCCCAGATCCCTCAGATCTGCAGACAAAGGTCTCCTCCATGTTCCCCCATCCCGCCTCAAAAACAAAGGGGACCGTGCTTTTGCTGTGGCAGCTCCACGTTTGTGGAATGCTTTGCCTCCCGACATTAGATCTGCTCCCACAATCACTACTTTTAAGTCCAGACTCAAAACACACCTGTACACTTTGGCCTTTCCCTCCTAAGTCCTCTCTTTTCATCCCTACCCTTACCTTGTCTTTTATTGCACCTGTCTGATGAAATGCTTTTAGTATTTTATATATTTTATTTTGTGCTGATTGAAAATGTATTGCTTTTAGCTTTGTTCTATCTTCATTTACTTTTAATTCTAGCCTTTTAGTTTTTGACACTGTACAGCACTTTGGCCAGTCCTAACTGTTTTTAAATGTGCTATATAAATTAAACTTACTTACTTACTTACTTACATGCACCCTGACCTGTTTACAGTAAGATGATGAAATGTATGGCAAAATTCCATAGACTGTCTGACACCATTTTTAAACCGTCCTGCCTCAAACAGTTTAAGTAGTTGCCACATGAAATTTACACAGGTCACAGACAGATCCCAGACCTCTCTTACAAAGTTTAAATGAAGTTTATAGTTTAAGCGGTTAAGTTTTAATCATTAAAAAACCGAGTGGAGGTTAGAGTGAGGGCAGAGCTCACTGTAGCTGCTAGACACATTCTGCCATTCATTTTCAATGGCGACAAAAGTTGCAGAAAAACGACAATAGCGGACGAACGACAAGAGGTACGGTATACCAAAATGTAGGCGGTCTTGTCCAAACCGGGCCGGTCGTTTTAGAGTTGGAACGGTGTCTCTATCTTGAAAGCCTGAGGAGTAGTAACGTCTGAAAAATCTTGAGTGAGGGCAGAGCTCACTCTAGCTGTTAGAGTGGAGCAGTGTACTGTGACATCATCAGCCTGAACATTCCGCCATTCATTTCAATGGCGACAAAAGTTGCAGAAAAACGACAATAGCGGACAAACGACAAGAGGTACGGTTAATAGAATGGTGAGCGGTCATGTCCAAACGGGCCGGTCGTTTTA
>CM059270.1:2946975-2951975 GCA_030347295.1 Setipinna tenuifilis | reverse complement strand
TATTATGACGATGGATGACGACTTGTCCAAAAGTACATGGACAGGTCATAGTGGATACCCAAATAAGGAGTGGCATCTGTCATCAAAGGAGGGTGGACCTACTTCCCAAACTGACCAATTAAAGTGCACTACACTAGATGGCACTGCCCCCAACATCCCTGCCCCCAACATCCCTGTCCTCAGCCTTTCCCCTTGCGGTCTTCAACCTCGCCTAAGATGGTAGATATGCCAAGATCCACACTTTGCTCCCATAGACATGAACTACCCTGAAGTATTTTGGCATGTCTACCATCTTTGACCTCATAACTCATTTTAGAAGCTCAAAGACATGAATAGGAATTAGCAGGGGGTGCAGTTCATGTGCATGATGAGTACAATGACATAATAGCATAATGTCAGTGATGGACACAGACCAGTGCACTACTGACATCTTTCAAATGGTCTTCAATTGATTCCCCTGCCACTGTTTAGTCCATGGTTAATATTTTCTTAACTTTAAGTAGATTGCTACATTCCAACATATTTCAGTTATGTGAAAAACAAAATTCTACCAGTGAGGGTTAACAAGCACAGCTGAGATTCTCGAGGGTCCACCCACTCTCATGTAAATGATATGCTTGATTATTATGACATCTCACCTCTGCAGCAGTTTTATTTGTTTATTTTAGCCATCATTTATTCAAGGACTCGAAGCTCGTTATTTAAATGAGTGGCCTGCCACCTGGTCTGCTTGGCACAGCAGGTGCTTTCATAAATCAGTGAGAGTTCGTCGAGAGGCTGGCACAGAGGGCGAGGTTTATGCTTTTACACCAATGGAAGGCTTAAGGTTGGCGAGTTTTGTTTTGTGCCCCTGAGAGTTCCTGATATGATCACAGGTCTGAAGTGAACTGCAGATTTGTTTGTGACTAAAGAAACAAATCTAACTTCATTGTGTTATGACACAGTTTAGCACATTGAACACATTAATAGTTCAGTACGGATGCAGCAATGGAGACAGAAATAACACATAATTTACACTGTACAGCCGTTTGTAACCAAAGAAATTGCCTGAGAGATGACACACTGGTCCCAGAACAGTGGGGTTACAGCAGGGGCTTATGTTTAGCCAAAAATCTTTATATATCTACAGTTGTGCCTGACTGCTAGTTATTCCCTTTTATTTACCTCTGAAACCCTGCAAAACACACATACCTTATTCTTCACGAATAGGACACTTGATTGTAGTAAATATTATTAGGAATACAGCCTCATTTCAATAATGTTCTAGACACCACATTGCCAAACACCTTTAAAAAGACACAATCACAAATATTACCAGCAGTAGCTACAGTATAATGACTATTTGGATAGTCCGCCCACATAGACTTTACAGATGGCTTGTTGTGATTCAGTGTTATTATGTTTATTATTTACTAATTATTCATTTATTTAAACCCATCCCCTAACCTTAACCTTAACAAGAAACAGAGTTTTAACAAGTGGTTTACTAATAGCCTCAGCATTTTTAGATATAGAACCATGTATGGCACTATCAGAATAAAATGTTAGCAGCATTTCTTCTGTCAAACCTCTTTGTCTGCCTGTGCGAGTAAAGATGTCCACATCAGATACCCATGAAAACAGCTTGGGCTTGAAAAGGACTGAACCCATTGCAGAGCCAGGGCTAATATGATGGGAATCTCTGACGTGACGCTGGTTGGAATGGCACCAAACCGTGAGATAAGCAGTCCCTGGAGACTCCGAATATAACCCCAAATTCTCATAACATCATCTCGCTATAGAAGGATGTGGGAAAGCATGGGGTGGCATGGGAAAAGCAAAGCTGGGCTTCTTTGCTTGTTTTGGTGAAGCAATCGGAGGCAGGACAGTTTGACCCTGACTGCATTTCCCCTGAATACGTTCTGTATAAAGATTGGGGGACAATGTAAGCAAACAATTTTAACGATTTTAAAGTAAAATAAAATGGCACACTCCGTATTTAAGCAAACACTGTCAAAAATAATTTCACAATTGTGTAGCAAAATAGGATCTAGAAACACCAGGAAACTGAAGCATTTACTAGAAAAGGCCAGCTCTATGCTGTACATGATTGCAGAGCCCTGTGAATTGGTCAACAAAACAACACTGTTGCATAAACACATCAGAATAATGAACAATAACTCACTTCCCCCACCATGGTCCAATTGTCAAACAACAAAGTGCTTTCAGACTCTCGCCAGCTCGCCAATAAGGACTGTTACAGGAACTCATTTGGCCCAGTGTTGAGTGCGGACGATGAGTCTCCACTGGGCTGAGAAGGGAGAAATTATGATTATTATTTGTAGGCTTATATAGCTTACTTTTAAATAAACTATATAGTTATACAGGATATAAAAATAAATGGGGTTGCTGCTACCAAAATAATTGGCTCTAGTCAGAGTGAACTTGTGACCTACACAGCCAAGCAGTGCACAGGAACTTTCACACAGCCTCAAACCTAAAACTATTTAAACACTTTTGTAATAGACAAAATTATAATTGTAATTTTAATTTTATTGCAGTTTGTTTTACTTGATGTATAGCTCTTGTGATCAGCATTCATTTTTAGACATGAGTAAATGTTAATAAGATTACTTCATCACATTATTCAAACACATATTTTTTCGTGTCTGGTTTTCATCTTCAGTTGTGTTTTGTATTTATGTAATTAACTGCCGCAATCTCCATCTCACATCTTTACCATGAGAACCCAGAAAATTGCACATCAAAACATGGCGGCACTTGAAGTTATGAACAGACAATAACATGATTCCTAAACATGCCCCTGCTACACTGCCACTACAACGCTGAAACTTCTCCACTGAGAAAAAGAATGAGTTCGTTAATCTGGAAAACCCAAGCAATCCATCATAGTGTATTTACTGCAATCATCTGTGAATTTACTTCAAATGTCCCTTAAGGTGCCTCAAAGGGTGAACGCAAACTCCGTCTTGAGCCCAATTCTAACGCCGTTTTACGAAGCTGGTGACTTGGAGGGGCGACTGCCAAAGTGCACCTGTTTTCTATTTTCTGCTCTTGGTCCTTCAGAAACACTGCCAAATATTCTAATGTGTTAATGTGTGATTTATGGCTGTGAACACTGCAAACATTACCTTTCATCTGCACAGCTCTTACAGAACAAACAGCCAACTGGCTTCAGAAAGGCCTAAACTGCATACTGTATGTGGCAAATATATGGTGAGGACAAAACACATACACGCATGCACACACGCGCGCACACACACACACACACACAGCCACATGCAGGCACACATGTGCAGACACACACACACACACACACACACAAAACAACAACAACAAAAATAAAAAAAACAACAAAACAAACAAAAAAACAGCCACATTTCTGCATTTCTTTCAGAGACATGAACATACCAACTAACATTATGACTGATCTGCCAATACCTAATCAGTGCACCAGTAACACATCTCCATCCCTTTGCCTTCACCCTGTGTAAAATCATTCAGCTCTGTGGTCGACCTAATCAATGCCTCTTATCTAAATGTCATCACCCAACAGTGACTTCTCTCACCATTTATGTCAAGATCAATCCTCTTTTCAATTCTCCACTTTTTACACTACTAAGAAGCAAAAAAGGAGTGTAACGATTAACGAACAGGCAATGGTTGTAAGGTAGGGGAAATCTTCTGCAAAATAATTGCTTTAATTTTACCAGTAGAGATGAAATGAAATCACTTGGTAACACTTGAATTTACGATTTCCTTTTTTAGTGTATGTATGTGTATAGTGTATGTAAGAACATGCAATATTATGTACTTACACTGTACATGCTTAACTATAACCCTAACCCTAAGGTACAGTGTAAATACATAATGTTACATATGGTTACACACTTTGTTACACTGCACCTAACTGATGTAACAGGGATAGTAACATGAACTGTAACCAATCATTGTTATAACTGTTCTCTAAAATGACTGAACTGAGGGTGCGCTCTACCAATGTTGTTAAGTTTACCATTCTTACGCTGCCTTTCCAGCCTATAGATAAAGTCACCTCTTTGACGTGAGCTGTGTGGCGTCTCTTCATGCAGTGTACAGAATGTTTGATCTACACAGCTGTAGCATCTTTTATGTTTAGCCACTGACATGTAACACAAGGACTCACTTCACACTTTGTTATTCTAAGACACTATAATGTTTTTCCTTAAAAAGGTTACCATTGGTGTAGTGCAATAGTCTAAGGAAATTAATTTGGCATTCATATAATCTACTCTTTCATTATCACCTAATGTTTGCTTGATGAGGTTCTTATTGCACTGTAATCTCATGAGAGTTATGTGAAATCTAAGCTGTATCCTCTACACAGTGCAACACTGACTGCTAGTTAAAAGCAACACAAAATACATTTTCACAAAACTCTTACAGCTTACTTTATTTTCTTAATATGATAACCATACACTAGTGTATTTAACAAATATTTTCATTTGTTGTCTGTATGTATTTAGTGAGTCACACTACAGAGGATTCACTGCTTGTTTTTACCCCACAACAGTCAGCCTCAACATGGAAGTCGAAGTCGGAAAAAGGGCCTTAAATGTTCACACCGTCAGCCAGACAGATGCACAAATACCATCATTAGAAGAGCAAACGCTCCTAATTACTGGCGTTTGATAAAGTGCTACATCTAACGAGACAGGCTGCTGCTGCCAGTGATTGACGTCAGTAGGTGCCAATGAAATGTTGGCTTCAAGATGTCTGAGAAGAAGATGTCCGCTCAGCAGATGGTCAGCAGCCTGTCTGGGTGTGAAGGAGAGCAACAGCGTCGGTGCTTCTGAACAGTGCAGATGTTAGCAGTGAGTGTATGATTACATTAAAGAGCACTCCTAGAGCATCTATCTATAAATGCAAGGGGACATCAGTGTGTGTGTGTGTGTGTGTGTGTGTGTGTGTGTGTGTGTGTGTGTGTGTGTGTGTGTCTGTGTGTCTGTGTGTGTGTCACT
>CM059270.1:2896975-2941975 GCA_030347295.1 Setipinna tenuifilis | reverse complement strand
TGTAATCTACTAAAAAACACTCACATTCACATTCAGTCAACAGCAGTGCTTATGAAGTGGTGGTATGAGGTACATAGCTCTCATCTAAGTTTATATTATTTGATCCCTCATTCTATTTAACACTCTTCCAGTGGAGTGCAACAGCATAATATTTACACAGCTGCATAGCTGCCATTTCCAATGTCATTCCCTTAACGAAGATGTTCAATAATATTTAAACATAGCTGCTTTATGTGTTTTATCAACATGTGGCATTTTAGCAAAGAAGCCATAAAGCACAGGATAAAAGAGGTTTTTGAACTAGGTTTTAGAACATAGGCTGGGGGTAAAACACAGAAATTGGCTATTTGTTTCAAGCGATTTCATCAAAGCAAATAAAAACCACACTTTTATGTGCTTTTATGTGATTACACTGATCTGTGCTTTGTTGTGTGACTGTCCTTAGCAGAGACTCATTATCTCTAAATGTCAGTGTGACGTTGCTCTCAGAGGGGCTCTTCTCCATGCAACTGGCTAAATCAATTGCTTCAGAGTAAAAGTATGCTGCTAGTTGCCATCCCTCCTTCAGTGCCCCAGTCGCTGTATTTACAATGGAGAAGGAACAGACGGAACTTGGCAAGCTGGGACAAACTGTCAAGGCTGTTGTTATAATCTCGCTGAGGTTGTCACATAGATAATAGTGTGTTTGCTCCAGCCGTCTAACTTTATGATTAAGCACAGTGTATAACGGCAATTCTTTTTTTTTTTACAACACACTTCACAATGTGCAACAGCAGTGAGTATGGCAGTACTGTATGTGTGCTGTTATCAGTCCTGATTGTAGCTAAAGAAAATATGTGTATTACAGTATGTCTGTTCCATTCTGTGGTGTTTCCCCTTCATCCATAACCAGAAAACTGTGCTATGGATCTCATTTAAAAAGTATACAGTAGATTACATCTTTTCATTACTGGTACTTTTGTGCTGCCCAATGCACACTGTAGACTAGAGGATAGTGTTTAACATTTAAAGTTCACTGTCCAATTGTTAGGTCCCTATCAGTGAGTGTGGGTTTGTACTAGCCTACAGGTCCACCCCAGACAAGTGCATCTTGGGACAGACTGACAGTTGGGGTTATTACAGAAGCCATGTGCATACACTGATGTAGAGGAAGGTCTCCTCACAGGTCTGTATTAGTCAGTGTGCGGACAGCAGAGCGTCATGGCCTGGGTGGAATGGCTGGAGGACAGGATTAGGCCACATTTACAGGTCATGCATTTCAAATACCCACACTGGCAGATGTTAGCTGCAGTAAACAAATCATGTTTTGGGCAGTATGAACAGTGATTCATTATTTAGAGCAAGTTTCTTTGGAGAAGATTGCCACTGTGACACTAACGGGAAAAAACTCACCCACAAAGAGAGGGGTTTGTGTTGTTGTGTGCGCATGTGTCTACACACATCCTAGAGGAAGACCAAAGAGATTTATGCCTGTAGTGAAAGAAAACAAAGTTAGATGGTGTGACAGAAGGGGGTGCAGACAATAGTGTCAATGGAGGTAGGTGATTTGTTGTGGTGACTCCTGAAGCGAACAGCTGAAAAAAAGAAGTGTCTACATCCATATGCCTTAACACTGAGTAAATGGTTTTGCTGGTAATCATATGTTACTACGTTAGTGGCAAGTCAAATAACAATATATATCAGACAGTGCTTAATGCTGCAGCAAGGGAACACATATGTCACTGCTACCAACATGACAGGTGATCCTTACACAGGTTCGTTGGTGATCCAATGCAAATTCAGTGTAGGCCACTGTATATCAGGCCCATTGCCCTTTGAGAGCTTATTGATACAGTTGCACTCTTTCCCCTGACTAATCTTTCCCCCGCCTGTCATTACTCACATTTAATTAAAAACAGTATATCATAACAGCGAGCGACAACACTGGATATAACCCGGCCACCTTGGAGCAAAGGTGACGTCCTGCAGCAAGAGAATAAATCACCCTCTCACACATGCACGACATGTATGATTTTAATGAGCGAGGCTAATGGCTCTTGTGTGTGCTACTATCAGGTGTAATTACATGCTCTTTGCTCTGTGTGGAATTTAATTACATCAGAAGATTCCCCTGGAGACATGGTAGGACCATGACCACTGTGTGCGCGTCAGAGATTCTGGGGGGGGTGGGCACAGGACTATAGTTGAGGTGAAGGTCAGGATATATGCCATCATTACCAAAGGGATCAGAGTTGAATTGAGATGAGATGAAGTCGCTAATTAGAGACGCTGGGGTACATTATTCTAGCCTGGTAAACCACTTCATTTGTACTTCAATTGTAGATCATTTTGTACAGAGGGTCTGGCTGTTGTTTCATTGACAGGGTTGTCTTAGGCAGCATCCTGCCTGACCAATCAGCAAACAGAGAGATTCATGACAAGACCTTGTGGTAAAGGTAGATACAATCGTTTTAAACTTCAGCAGAGTCTATACGTCCAGAAAAAAATTGTTCGCTGATTGGTCAGGCAAGATGCTGCCTGAGACAACCTTGTCAATGAAACCGCAGCCAGACCCTTTATACAAAATGAAGTGAAGTACAAGGGGCTGGTTAGCCCACAGAGGCTGATGAAGGAATGGTGATGTGAACATGACATTAACCACTTCGAGAACATCGTTCTTACAAGCGAATACCTCTTACTGAAATTAGTAGGAAGAAAAGCAAAACAATCTTTACTACTACATTATAATTTACTATTACTTTACATATTGAACACATGATCATAAAAACACTTGATATGTTAAGTGGTCTTGGAAGAGGTCAAGTTCAAGTACACACAAGACTGGACATCACAAGAACCACACCAATCTGTATGTAAATCTCCACTTGAAATTATTTCGCAACAATCAGTACCCAGTTTACTGCCTCAGTCAGTGCCGCATCAGTGCTCCGCTAGGCTGAGCCTATTTTGGTGTACCAACAGCACAGAGTTGAACCTCCACCTCATCAGAGTCAGCTCCAGACCTCTCAATCAGCTCACCTCAATTTCTCAGGGCTACTTCAGAGCCTTCAAATAATCAGCTAAAGTAGCTTGGTGTACACACGCAGAAGTCACTGACACCACCCTTTGCAGACATCTTCTGTGACAGGTGTTTGTTTTGTTTTTTTGTTGTTGTTGTTTTTTTTTGTGCGTGTGTGCTCCTCATCCCTCTGCAAAGAAGAATGGTATCCCCTCCATTAGGTCCTGCCAGCTGCACATCCTCTCCACACACACATGGGCTGATGGAGAGACACAGACTTGGGCGATTGTCAGCCGACTGGGAATACTTTGATTCTGGAAATCATTTGGTGGGGTAGATCGCTGTTAGTGAACTCAGTGTCAGGCAAGGAGCTCGGCTGAAAGTGATTTATTGGAATGCCATTGTTGCCATTGCCAGTGTTTTATCACTTCCAGGGCCTTGTATTTCCAAAGGGAGCTCCTGCCTCTGAGATAACATTTCCTGTGTAGAAACCACTGTTATAACAATGGAAAAACTCTATCGCTTATATTATGATATTATGATTGCTTTTAGATTGAAGGCATTTCTGAAAATCTCAAGTCTGCTGATGATACAGGGATGATACAGAAGGGAAAAACTGGCAGCTTAACCTCTATGTTTCATCTTTCAGTAGGATTATTACAATAGTTTCCATTTATGAGAAATGTATAGATAGCGCACAGTTACAACTGTCATTAAGGTTACAGTTTACATATGTTAATGATAAAGTAATATGTAAATTAACGCAAGATGTACAATGAATTCCTGCTGAGCTGAGCATGAACTGATTAAATCACTATTCAGACATATCAACACATGCACCCATGTTGTCTCTCATGCTCAAGCGGCAGGCATTCTTGTGCTGTAGTGCCTTGTTGACGGTTGGCTGGCTAGCTTACGCTGTTGTCTAAAAAACTGACAGGACTTGTGGCAACCTCTAATACAATAGTGAGTTTAAATATCCTCTCACCATTGCTTCACTGCTTCTCATTGTACTTGGATGAAGTAGGTTGACCACACTTTCTCGATTATTCTTGGGCAAATGTATCAATCGTCATTATATTATTGCCCGTCTCCAGTGGTGGTGGTGGTGAGCAGGTCCTGGAACGTCCAGTGTGGTCATCTCCTCTATCCATCCTGGGCAGCCTGAGACACCTTGTTCCAAGTCCAAATGGTGTGGTAACAGCCAGAGGTCTCAACCCCCAGCTTCAGGAAGTAAGAAACCCTGCTACATATTTAATCCCACCATTTTCTAAACCAGCTGCTCCTAATGTCCACGCAATTCATCAGACATGTAGATCAGCTAAATAGTGAAGTCACAAGTGAACAGACAGAAAGAAATACATGGCAGGGTGGCAGGGTTTTTACTTTCTGAAGCTCGGATCTCCACCTCTGGTAACAGCAAATTCAACAGCGTCTTTCTCACATCTATGGTTTAGACTGCTGATGCCCACAGCTGCTTCTGCACATGGTTCTCAGGGTGGAATTAACTGCAGGTTTGAGCCTTGCTAAAGCACCTAGAGTAATGCTCTTCAGCAATGCTTCATTACACTCCAGCTGGTTGTGTATAACTGTGGATGTTGGTGCATATCACACTTACGTCATTACACCTTTTCGTTATTGTGTTCAACTGCTCCGGCGCCACTGGACTGCAAGAAATATTGTCTTGTGACCTTGCCATACTGTAAAGCACTTTGAGCTGCATCTTGTATGTATGAATTGTGCTATACAAGCAAAGATTATTATTATTATAAAGATTATTACTTCAGATACCAGTGTAATGTCATAAAGGAACATGGGAGCAGGACCCAGTCAGTGTCAAAACTTGAGATGCACCACCACAACAAACGTTAGGACCACTGGTACAGATACACTGAAGACAGGATGGTGGTCTATGTTTACAAAGAACTAGGGTTAACATTAAAGCATGTAACATGACATTTGGGCCAAGTAGAATAAAAGTAATTCAGGTTAATGTCAAGGCCATTAGGGGAACATGGATACGTGCGCATAAATACCGAATTAAACATTAACCCATTAATTCTCACTCACATTCACACTGCACTATGGGACTAATTACCGCAAGCACGCACACATTCAGACTCACACTCACACACACACACACACACACACACACACACACACACACACATAAAAGAGAGAGAGAAATACACACACCACTACATGCTACAGAATTCATTTTGTATGGCAGATATAATGATCAAACAGACATGCTTTCATTTGTCTATATGCACACATATGCACAGTATATTTGTCATCAAGTGTGCTGAAGGAGGCTGCTCAAAATAGCAACACAATACAGCAAAAGCCTCTCAAAACATAACCTCTTCTGACCTGCAATACTTTTAACAGGTCCATTCCCTGGAAACTAATGTTACCTCATCCTCTTAGAGAATAAAGTCAGGAATTGTGTCTGATGGTGGGGTAATGTTGTCAAACATGAGCTGCAGGTGGAAGCTTATGCAATGATTATGTAATGACCATCAGAAAGACCGGAGAAGCACATACAGTAGAATCAGATTTAGTTTTTGAGGGAGGAAGACAAACATAAGGTCAGCCGTGAGCCTCACTATAGCACCTTTGGATGAGTAGAGAGTAGGGACAGAGCACAGACATATTTAAGACACTCTTACACTTTAGGACACTTCAAGACATTTATGCAATAATTTGTTTGGATAGCACAGAAAATGCTAAACCAGGGGACACTATTTGTTAAAACAAAACAAGCAAACAAACAAAACAAACAAACATTGCGGTTTAATGAGCCATCACGTTACTGCTCATTAAGCAACAATACCTGGGTCTGACATCCTTATCCCTTGCTCAGGGATTCTAGAATTTGAGATTTAAAAAAAAATGGTGACATAACAGTGTATTCGAGCTTGTTATGATACAGTAGGTGCATAGCATTCTGTATATTTTGCTAATAACCTCTTTGTTATTGTACAATTTAAACACCTTGGTAAATGATATCTAATGTTGGTAAAAAAAAAACAGCCAACCTCATCTATAATCTCACATGAGACAGGCTGATACATTTACACATGAATACACATAATGTCTGAAATGAAAGGCACACTGGACAAGTCTGAATTGCAGGGATGAGTGAGAATCATTGTCGTATTCAACACTATTCTGAAGAGGCATCCAGGAATAGCAACAGTGATGCGATGGCAAAGGTTAACTACAGTGGGGCAGCAGCGGAGCCGCTATGCATGTGTGTGTATCTGTGTGTAGCATGTGTGTATATATGTGTGTGTGTGTGTGTATGTGTGTGGGTGTAAATGTGTCTGTGTGTGTGTATCTGTGTGTGTGTGTGTGTAGGTGGGTGGGGTGAAGGGGCGGGGGTGCTAACAGCAGCTCCAGTCAGGTCCCTCACAAGTGCTGGGGCCTGCTGTGGAGGGGGGATTTATAGAGGGAGTGTGTGTGTGTGTGTGTGTGTGTGTGTGTGTGGAAGGGGGATTCAGGACGGTGTATGTGTGTCTGTGTGGGGTGGGGGGTGTTGTTTGAGGCCTGAACATGCTGCGTGTACTGCGTGCACAGCCGTTTATTAAGTCCGCCCACCTAAACATCTGAAGCTGAAGCTGCGCCTTCTCACTCTTCCCTCCAGGTCCTGCTGGAGTTGCAACAATGCAAACTTGGCCTTGGCCTTGACTCCAGGCATATCTGCTGTTTTCAGGATTTATTTTGAACATATATATACTGTATGTGTGTGTGTGTATGCATGTGTAGCTGTGTGTGGGAGTGTGTACACAGAAAGTACACGTGCAACGGCTGCACACGAAAAGCAGAAACATTAAGCTTATGTATACATCGCCCTAAAGTTCACCACATTCAACCTTCACCTTCTCTCTCCCAGCTGCATCTGCCTATTGCCTGGAATAACTGAGACCGCCGCTGATGGCTGACTGGCGAGCGATGGAGATTTACAGAATGAAAGCCTGTTAGATGGGCTAACACCATCATGATGCAGTTATCAAACAACCCCATCTTGTACAGCACATGACGCACCAAGTCATGCATGTTGCCAGTGTCAAGGGAACAGAAACCAGGAAACAGACAGAACATGAGAGTGGACCCAATTGCATAAGCATAGCCCCATAGGCCTTTATTCAGGGATTCAGGGTACAGAGACATAGACAGGGGGCCCAGAACTGGGCACACAAGGACAGAGTCAGGGTAACAGGAAACAGAGTCAGGAACTGGGCAGACAGGGACACGGTGGTGCTCGCTTGATCACATAGGCCGGAACAGAGACAGGAACAGATAACAGGACTAGGCAGACGGGGCCCAAAACTGGGCAGGCAGGACTTGGTGGTGCTCGCTTGAGCACGTAGGCACGGACGACGTGGGA
This sequence comes from Setipinna tenuifilis, assembly GCA_030347295.1. Classification (NCBI taxonomy): domain Eukaryota; kingdom Metazoa; phylum Chordata; class Actinopteri; order Clupeiformes; family Engraulidae; genus Setipinna; species Setipinna tenuifilis. The sequence goes on along the minus strand of CM059270.1, from coordinate 2,934,584 downwards.
CTCGAACCCACGACTCTGAGGGTCAGAGTCACATGCTCGGCGCATCTGGATCGAACCCACGACTCTGGGGGCCAGAGTCTGACGCTCTACTGCCTGAGCCGACAGTAGTTGAGTCGTCGCCGGCGAACTGGATCGGTAGCCTTGGCTGGAGACCGGAGCGTAGTCGGGGACGTGGTCCGGGTTGGAGCCGTAGGCAGTCCAGTCAGACACGGAAAACACTGGAGGCAGGACTGACAAAACAGGACAGGAGACAAGGCACAGGCACGACAGAAACTGGAGAACAGGAACACAACACGATACAAAAACTGGGACTAGACAGGAAACTGAGAACAGGCAGGAGAACAGAAAACAAGACTGACAAAAACAAGACAGAGTTGGGAGTCAGAATGCTGGTGTGGAGAAACACACCATGGGCAGCAAACGAACCGACAGGGAGGGAGCGAAAAACCAGGGTTTAAGTAGGGGAAACTAAACAAGAGTAAACGAGGCTAAACGAGGTAGTGCAGGTGAAACCGATTACAAGGGAACAAGGAGACAAGGCAGGCAGGTGGGGCAAATCAACATGGAACAAGGAGACAAGACGCGCAGGTGAGGGAGATTATCGTGGCAGTGCAGGGTGTAGAGAGAATAATTGAAACTAATAACATGATCAGGAGAAAACAAAGGAAAAACACAGCACTGCCAGAAAAACCCCAACGGAACACCGTGACAGCCAGTCTGTCTATGTAACAGCATAGTTTCTAAATTTATGTTATGGATACCTGCAGCAGGGTACAACTGCTCATTCTTGCTCATCCAAGCAGTCGGTGTGACAGTCTTGACGCAGGGAAGCTAGCATGGGTATCAGATTAGCATGCTCCGTGATGGAGATTATTGTTGTTTCTGAGGGCATTTGTGCAGACGCCCATTAGTGACCACATGGAGAGGGAGGGGAGGAGGTGTTGTCGCGAAGCAAGGAGAGGGATAGGGATGAGTGGAACAGGACTGTTATTCTCTGCTGTAGCTAGTTGATAAACCAAACACTGAAAAGCCTAATACTGCTTGCTTGACAGACAAACCACTTTTAATGAGAAAACTTTATCAGAGTCAGGTCTGACTGAACAAAACATCGGTTTCTCGGTTATTTTCTCATTAAAAGTGGCTTACTTCAAGAAGTGTTACACTTTTCGTTTCGTTTATCAAAGAAATGTAAACATTGCCATATGACACTGAAACATCTACAGTAATAGAAACAGTGAGGGGTTGTTTAAATCCTGCTTGTTTTCAATCTGGCATATCACCACGCTGTGACTCAGAGAGCTGGAATTCTAAGTCTCTACAGACCTCTACTTAAAGTCAGTAGTGTTTAGACCAGTGTCAAATGGCCCACTCGACATTTAAGGTTTGGGAATTCATTCCCTCAGTGTTGCATTTTAGTGGCTATGTGATTGAACATTTGACAGAAAGGGGAAGGAAAAGAGATGGAGAAGAACGTAAAAAAGCAGAGAGTTGCATACAAAAACAGGGAAAAGAGTGACTCACAGACAATCTGGAGAAAAAACCCTCAGGCTGAGCTGAGATATCTCTCTCTCTCTCTCACACACACACACACACACACACACAGATGGAAGAGCAGGGTGGAGAGAGCAGACCTCAGCCAATCTGCTGCAAAAAAGAATTCCTTGGCTATCAGTAGTGTCAAATCCATGTATTTCTCTCCCTCATGTTTGTATGCCTTCTTCTCTTCCTCTATCTTTCTCTTCATCCAACATTTCTGTCTGTTTGTCTAGCTCTTCATCCATTTTGTCTGTAGTTCATGAAGTGCAAGCTGACTCTTTGAGTGTGAAGCTACGGTGAGGTTCACAATGTCATGATGTAAAGCCATATGATACGAATCATTTTGGAAGAACAGCTGATCAAGTTTCTGTTTAGATATAAAACAGAAGTTCACAAGCTATGATATCTACAAATGTAGAGTAGTGGCCCCCTTTCCACTATTTTCACTTTTTTGTTGTTAGTTTTTGTTGTTTTTTTCTCTGTGTCTTGATGGGCGGAAGAGTAAAGGGCAAGTGTAATCATTATCTCACCCTGACAGACAGCACAGCTGCCTAATAAGCACGGACACTTCCCGCTTTTAGCAGCCGAGGGCGGGCAAAGGCAGGGACCTGCATGATTGGTGGTCACATCCAAAAGACCCTCATTTGTGGCACTCGAGCGCAGCTGCCTTAATCACAGTAATTGATTTAATTAGTTTGGACACGGGCCACGGAGGCTGCGACACTGCGGCAGGGCAGGGTGGAGGCTTGCTTGACTCAGACTTTGCTGCAGACGTTGCTGCTTAATGCTCCGTGCGTACCGTCTTCACTGGAGAGCCCCTAGTGCTACTGCTGCTTGTGCTGTTTGATGAAGTGTTCTTTGTGAAAAAGAAAAAGGTTTTGAGGTCGTTTATCTCTCAGCTACACAGTTGTAATTTCACTAAGCCTAACAAGGGCATAGGATGAAGCCTTTATCGTCTCGAAGAAACGGAGAATACTTGAGGAGTGCACAGGGAAAATAGGCATAGTCACAAAAGCACATTTTTCAAGTTGCTCCACATGTCTGTAGTTGCATTAAGACCTCTAGCTTTTTCAAAAGTAATCTTGTGAATGAACGAGCATAGTCTCGAGCTAGAAGCATTTTAAAATATCGGTTTCTGCATTTTGTGACCATGCCCATTTTTCCCGTGGACTCCTCATATTTTTTCTGGGAAGTACAAAGCTTGCAGCCAAAAACTGGGTCCAGATGAAAGTGAGGGAGGAAAAGACTGAACTGATGCACCTCACAACAGAAGGAGTGAGCAAAAAAAAAAAATTACCCTCCTCCTCTCCTCTCTCTGATGCTTCTGCGTTGCTTTCTGATGTATACAGCTCAGAGTGATATAGAGTAGAGGCTAAATGGTTCCATCTCATCAGTGGCACGTATACACCAGGAACAGTAAATTATACATAATGTTCAGGCTACTGGGGTTTTACTACAGGAGAACGAGTGCGACTGTAGTCGGGGTAGGAAGCCAAAACATGCACAGTTGGACTAAATTCAAGAGCGTCTGTTGAAGAACCCAGCTCTTGTAGAGTGAGATGTGTTGTCTCTCCCTGTGGTGTGGGGGAAGATCGCCAGAATTAGCAACAGGTTGAACTCCCATAGCAACTACACTTTATCCCTCTCAGTCTAACAATGTGGTTTGTTACCTATTGTTCAAGCCATCATGACATACTGACACAACAGTTAGTCTGCAAGAACTATTTTCAGGTGATGGTGAATTTCTTTAGTTTTTTGTTGTTGTTGTTGTTGTTTTGGTTTTTTTTTTTTTTTTTTTTTTTTTTGGCAATTGAAACACTCTACCTCCTCCATCAGCCATGTTAGTGTCTGGTTTTTATACCGTTTATGGCTAAATGTCTGAGAAGGGTTGTAAAATAGTAATGAATGGAGCAAGTCTCTCAATACCTGCAGAAGTAATGTAGAAAAATGTCATCCTAACACCAATGCCCTTCATCTAGTACTGCTATTCTGGCAATTCCATATGTGTTGCCAATATTAGCTGGTAATGCTAACATGCCTCACTAAACCAGAAGAATTGACTATACATGAGGAGCTTACTGTATGCCTACGAGGAAATTCAAGGCTTTGATAGATCATTTGAGTATGGTACTATGCTCTTTTTAACTATTTTTTAACTTAACTTTCTGTCCTGTTCTGTCCTGTTTTTATTTTCTTTCTTTGCTGATCTTTATTTCACTGATTTCATTGTCCAATCGCAAACTCAGAACATTGCTGTAAAACAGCTTGATGCTTAGCCAATTTCCCTGAAAAAACAATGGTTGATAATGATGGTGATTATGATGATGATGATGATGATGGTGATGGTGATGGTGAGGATGATGATAAACTGCTTAAAGTAAACTATCTAGTACACAGTAAGCATACTTATCTTCTACAAGGCTGGGTTCTATGATGTACATGAAATCGCACTGAAACTTTCTGAGGTTGGCAGGATGACAGGACAAGATGGCCTCTCATGCTTACTACTGATGTGACAAATTGCCTAGTCACAAATTGGTGGGTGGGTCCATTCCAAAATGGCCTTTCTGAGCATTACACCAAGCACAAAATGGACACAAGTGGCTTCTGTGGGAAGCAGTGGGTGCATCAAGAAGAGGGGGCCCGCTAACCACAGCTAATGCTCTCTAGGATTGTTTGGGTCAATTGTGCCTCTCACAGGAGGAAATTACCACTGCGGACAGGCGACTCAAATGCTGGTCTATTGCACTGGGGAATGCAGTGGGTAATTCACCACTTCGGTGCACACAGATGGGGTTTTAAGTGCTTTGTAAGTCATACTTCATGCTTCATCATGGAGACCATGCTAATGGAGATAAGAAGTGACGTGATCGTCTTACAGCTATCTGAGGCTACATCACTGCAATCTTCAAATAAAGGAAATAACATATTAACACTCAGTAGTGGTGTAGATAAAGATAATTGAAAGACCTTACTCATAACATCACAGTAATAAGATCAGATCCAACGTTGTGGATGAATGTATCTTTTAATAACTGTAGATTCACATCCTGTTTGATCTGTTGAGTCATATTCTTTATTTGAAGAATTTCTAATATGAATTCAACCAGATGTTATTGCTCTCTCACTTTCTCTCCCTTTCTCTTCCTCTCTCTCTCTTTTTCTTTCACTCTTTCTCTCTCTCTTTCTTTCTCTCTCTTCCTCTATCTTTCTCTCTCTGCTGTAGGGATGCTGGTGGAAGTCATTGCATGGTTGTGAGAGGGCAGGTGATGTTTAGAGAGTGAGCGTCAGTGTGAAGATGACTCTCCTGGCGGGCGATGGCTCGGACTACGACTACAGCGCCCTGAGCTGTGCCTCGGACACCTCGCTCAACCCTCCTCCCATTCAGGAGCGAGAGGCTGCCAAAGGCCTGTACTACAAGCGCGCCCAGCTCCTCTCCGACTGCAGCCATGCTGCCGCTGGCCCCATCAGCACCACCAGCACTGCCACCACCACCGCCACCGCTGCTGCAGCTACCTTCACCCACCAGGCTGGCCCAGTGCCCTGCAGTGGAGCCACCCTGGCCCCCGAGAGCGCCCTGCAGCCCCTGGGCACCACGCGGCGCGTCAACGTCATCATCAACGTGGGCGGCCTGCGCTACCAGCTGCCCTGGACCACGCTGGAGGACTTCCCGCTGTCGCGCCTGGGCCAGCTGCGCCTGTGCAGCAGCTTTGACGAGATCCTGCGCGTGTGCGACGACTACGACGTGGCGCGAAACGAGTACTTCTTCGACCGCAGCCCCTGCGCCTTCCGCTGCATCCTGACGTTCCTGCGGGCGGGCAAGCTGCGCACGCTGCGGGACATGTGCGCGCTGTCCTTCCGCGAAGAGCTGCTCTACTGGGGCGTAGCCGAGGAGAACCTGGAGTGGTGCTGCCGCCGCCGTGTGCTACAGCGCGTGGAGGAGTGCGACGAGCTGGAGCGTGCCGCCCAGGAGGAGGAGGACGACGACGAGGATGATGAAGACGAGGACAGCGACGAGGGCGGGCGCCGGACCAGGCTGGGGCCACGGCTAGGGGTCTGCATGAGGAAGCTGAGGGACATGGTGGAGAAGCCACACTCGGGGCTCCCGGGGAAGATCTTCGCCTGCCTGTCGGTGCTGTTCGTCACCATCACTGCCGTCAACCTCTCCATCAGCACCATGCCTGCCATGAGGGCCGAGGAGGAGAACGTAAGTCTGTCAGCCTACAGCATGTCAACTTCACCCAGACACACAAACACTTATTCTAATGCATAAACTGTTTCTCACTTCACAAGGTTTTACTGCATTTGTCTTACTGCCTATATATACTAATGGTTAGAGAATCATAAAAGTGAGAAGTCCATGGATTTAGTAACACATACATTAGGATGGAATTAAAGATGTAAGCGTCATTATACAGTCACAGATATCAGTGGATTATTATCCTTCAGAAAGACATCTGGCATCAATTTTCACTCACCACATGATTACAAGAATCAAATATGTAGGTTTATTAAAACACACCTGCCTTAATGTCTTTTTTCTATTATTAGCATGAAATTAAGTCATATTCAGCATTCATTGCAGTGGTAATTTTATTCTCCCCACACCTGGTTAAGAGCTCTCAGTAATTGGTCATCTTGGCAGAATGCATCAATAACCTACAAATGGAATCCATTTTCCTCATTGGAGTAAATTTCGCCAGAGGCTCCTGTTACTGTGATGTACAGGCCAATGGATTATCTGTGGTTGGACCATTTTTTAAGGTCTGTCTGCAATAGATTGCCTTGCATCAAGAGGATTTAATTATGTGCTCATCCCAGGTCCAAAATGTCTGAAGGTAATTCTAAGAATTTTCTCTCATTGTTTGGCACACAATGACGTTGTGACTATTGTTGGCCTTCCTTACGTTCTTTTTTTGGAAGAATACAAGCAGATTTGGATTCATTATGCTGTACCTTTGGGTACCTCATGTTTCACCACAATAACAATCCATCCCAGCAAACACTTGACAAATATAATCAAGACCCAAATTTGTTAATGGAGCGATGGCAGTATTAGACTGACGACCTCACATCCTTTTGTGTTTAACAAGCTGAAATAGTTTGATAGCATTTGAACAGCAAAAAATTGGGGCAAACATACAACAGAAATAATCATTACAAAAAGTATAAAAAATGCTACAGAGTACGTAAGATTAGGCCATTTATACATATTTATATAAAAAAGATGACATGACATTTTTACATTTACTGCATGATGTAAAAAATAATGTGACTTGATCATTTTAGAAAAGAAACCCATGGCACCAGAGTTTCATGTTCAAGCGCCTTTTTGACATTTGCTTTAAAAATATGTTAATTTAGATCTTTTGAGAGAAGATATAACCTGGCCTGTGTGATCTCTCTCCCTTATAGACTGCTTACTCCATAATTCGATTGCTGGGCTCATTAGTTTCCATCAGGAGAGTGAGAAAGAACACAACCTTAATGACGGACTTCTTGGAGTAGTATACTCAGGGATGTGCACATATCTCTGTGCTTACACTTACTTAAAGCACTGCATCAATATTGCTGTATATTGGCCTTTTTATGCCTTTATTTTATAGGATTGTGAAGACATGACAGAAAATAAGTCAGAGAGAGTTAGGGTAGGTTTGGGTTTGGCTGTATTCAAACCTGAGTCCCCATTGCCACCAGTGCATTCATGGCACGGGGGCTCTAACCAGTGTGCTACCCATTGTCATTTTATAATGACATTAATCCAAAACTGTTGCATAAACAATGTAGCTGTCCAGGACATACAGAATGCCCAGCATTGTAAAGAATCCCTTTTCAGATCATCATCAGAATGCAGATTGGCCTTTAAACATGAAATTGCACTGTGTGCAAAATTTTATCTAGTGTGACATTTTATAATAATGTATTACCAACCTATTTATTTATTAATGTATTTCATTATTATTATTCATTGGCTCTGTCTGTGCCTTTAGGTGGTAGGAGTATCTCTATTGTCTGTATTCTGAAGCCTTCTGCAAACCAAATGTCCTTTTTAAAAGATATATAATAAACCTAAGTAAATATGATTTGTCTATTTGAAGTTCTAGGAACTGGTAGATGCTACAAGCATCTTCTGAATTTACAAGCATCCTTTCAATGTTAGTGTAATACTTAGGATGCTTGATTGAGATCACTGAACAGAAACTCAGACAGAAGCTCTTTATTAACGAATTGGTCTCAACTTCTCATATGTCTGTAAAACACCACCTAAAGTGCTAGACTTCTGACACGGCGAACAAATACAGCCTCCAATCCTCCAGCACTCCTAATGTCTCAAGCCAACACATTATTTGTTGGTTTTCCTCCATTAAGTATTGTTCAGCATTAAGGCAAACTGGATTATGCACAGAACTCTGTCCCAGTGGCTTTCTCTTAGGTCCACTCACAGGCCATTTCCGACTTCAGTGGGAGTTTGTTTTATAACACACCAAGCTTTCTCTCCGCCGAGTGGAAATCAATTCAAAAGCAGTAGGATATGATCTAACATCACTGCAGTATCATTTGGGCTTTTCGCTTTGCCAGACAAATTCTGAAATGGTCTCAAAAGGTTTTCTCTTTACATTAAAGATACGAGCTTGTCTGTCCTCCAACATGACACTTCAGATAAGATGTAGATGAGATACACATGTTTTTAAGATAAGAGTAGTGTAATAACCCCCTGGCTGTTGTTTTTCGCCATCACCTTTGACGCATTTAATTTCAGTTGAATAAAGAAACACATCATCAACACCTTGATCCGAACCAAACCATGAAAGCAGCCTGCAAGGTGCAAGTCGTTTTGTAAGTGTGAAGTAACTGTGAGAACAAGACAGTGAAGAGGTGAAGTGAGGTGGCAGTAAGAAGCACACCCTTTACACTTCAACAACTTTCAAATCTTCAGACAGGTGAGAGGTCAGAGTAAAGGTCTGTTCACACCAAAAACTATAACGATATTGACAACTATAACAACATAAATGTCCACACTAAAGAATGACATTTCATAATCACATGATTCTCATCACAAGTTGAAACAACTAATAGAATGTGATGTCCTGTTAATTCTAATGAATTCTGATTGGCTGACAGTGTTTTTATAGTTCATGAAATGTAGAGACTGTATAAAATCGTTCAGTTAATATGTGAACAGCACAATTCACTGAACTGAAAATGATTTTTACAAAGATATAGTTATTGTTTTATAGTCCTTGCTGTGAATGGGCCGTAATATCACCACTGGAGACAAAAGATGGATGGCTCCCTCTGCTGTAGAAGAGAGCTCTGGCAGACTCATAAAAAGACATGACATCCTTACTAAGAGCTGGACTTTACCTCAAGAGCTGCTGTTGAATTAACCCTGAGAGCTGACCCCATTAAAAGATAATCCACAGGCATCTGTTAGAGAGATGGATTAGATAAGGATTGCAAATATGATGAAACAGCTGTGCATAGATTATTGTGATTTATAATACAGAATCTACTGTGATTTTGTAATGTAGAAAATGAAGGCTATAATGATTCTGTTCCATTAAGGAAGAAAGTCCTTGAGGTCCTGTAGTTCTCTCTTCTTGTCAACCTTCTTATTTTAGGGGTAATGAGCAGAATTTTAAGCAAAATCGCACTCTGTCCCATAATAAAGCATAAGGATGGGGAGGTGTGCAGACTACTTGTGTCTAATGGCATCCCCACTCTGAAACTGACTGGAGTGTTTGTCACATCCCTTAGTTTACATGTATACCACCTGCCTGTTGCAAGTCTGCCCCCTTCTGGAAGTTCATGAAAAAAAAACTCATCCTTTAAAGGGGTCCTTTCATCGTTATTTTTATTCATATTTCTGTGTCGCCACTATGGTTGAATGCATTGTACGTCATTTCTGTGAAAAATTATGTCCTAGTTCTCTTGCTTGACGCTGTTTTCTGTAAGCTATAACAGGTCTAGTGGTTGAACGACTGGCTTTTCCGGTGTCCCTCGTAAATATCCATGACGTGTCAATAAGGCACCTCTGATTGTGCAAATTCGCTGTCTTTCGCTCACCTAGCTTGTGTCCACTGTTCTTCCTTTGGGATGTGGGCTTGCTATACATGGCTCTGGGCGGGGCTTACGACCTAGTGACGTACATAGGTTTAGCCTGCTCTGATCCGCTCATTTTGGTTAGCTCGACCCTTCAATGACCAGTAAAAGCATGAGTGTCGAATTTCACGTCTTGGAATGCTGTGTGCATATACTGCTTGTTGTGACCCACCACATTGTAAATAGAGCTACTCAAAGTGGTTTTTAGCGGAAGGACCCCTTTAAAGGCTTTTTATGATAAATATTAAATAGGCTTACAAATAAAATGTGACATTTACTGTTCTGCTAAGTAATATGACTTATTCATGTGAAGCCCCTGGACTACATAACACAAATTGGGCAATTTGGTGTTCTGTAATTTCTGAAGAAAATAAATCCACCTAGAGGGTCTAGTCGTCATTGTGTCGTCAATTAAATTACACTGTAATTACACTGCAGGAAAGAACTAGGATTTGTAAAATGATTTTACCCAGTAGGATGGAATTCCATATTAAACTGACCCATGGTTGGAATGAGCATGCTGACCTGTGGCCAAGCCAGTTTTCCTAGATTTCACCTTTTTTTTGCTTTGAAATGTTCATATTGCCACAGTTTAATGACATCTTCATAATTTTAAATTCAGGTCCATAGCTTTGTAAAAAAATAATGGCTTGCCAAATCTACCCTTACATAAAATATGTCTTTAATGCTTGAGTCGTATTCAGTTAACAGACCTACCACAGACTTCTGAATGCCAGTCATACAAAAAAAATATTTGGTACTCTGTATCATTTTTAAAATCCAAGACATAAGCATATAAGCACATAAAATGTGTCCTGCACTTTTGGCCCACTATACTGTAGGTCTATACACTTCAGGTTCCCCATGAATTTACAACTTCCTCTGTAAACAGAAACCTTAAAATGCTTCCAAAAGTTCTCCATGATCCAGATGTTGACCTGTTGTTCCTTGTTGTCTCCCAGGGCCAGTGCTCCCAGATGTGCCAGAACATCTTCATCGTGGAGACGGTGTGCGTGGCGTGGTTCTCCCTGGAGTTCACGCTGCGCTTCATCCAGGACCGCAGCAAGCTGGCCTTCCTGCGCCGGCCGCTCAACCTGATCGACGTGGTGGCCATCCTGCCCTACTACATCACCCTGCTGGTGGACGTGACCTCGCCCGGCGAGCGCAAGCTGGGCTCGGGCAGCAGCTACCTGGACAAGGTGGGGCTGGTGCTGCGCGTGCTGCGGGCCCTGCGCATCCTGTACGTTATGCGTCTGGCCCGCCACTCACTGGGCCTGCAGACACTGGGGCTGACCGCCCGCCGCTGCACCCGCGAGTTCGGCCTGCTGCTGCTCTTCCTGTGCGTGGCCATCGCCCTCTTCTCGCCGCTCCTCTACCTCATCGAGAACGAGGTGGCCGCCACGCACGAGTTCAGCAGCATCCCCGCCACCTACTGGTGGGCCGTCATCACCATGACGACGGTGGGCTACGGCGACATGGTGCCGCGTTCCATTCCGGGCCAGGTGGTGGCGCTGAGCAGCATCCTGAGCGGCATCCTGCTCATGGCCTTCCCCGTCACCTCCATCTTCCACACGTTCTCGCGCTCCTACGTGGAGCTGAAGCAGGAGCAGCAGCGCCTCCTGCAGCGCCGCACACACTTCCTGCTCCGCAGCCGCATGGCCAACCTGGGCAGCCAGCTCTCGCTGCAGAGCGACATGCTCTACCCCAACTCGCCATCTTCCTCCAACGCCTCCTCCTCCCCCTCCCCCTCACTGCAGCACAGAGAGGCACAGGCCTAAAAAAAGGGGGATGGGGGGGTTAGACAATGCTGGTCAAAGTGAGGTAGGGTGGGGGCAATGATGGGCAATCTGGCTTCCAAAGGTACAATCCAGAACTCCATGTATTTGTCTCAGTCATTCACTGAATCAGCTGATTCTAATTAACTCACCTCTTCAGCCATGTAAAGAAGTTAATTTGTGATGTCACCTGTATTGAGCACACAGGTAGCCTGTGTACACCAGCCCCTCATACTTCAGATCCAATCATTTTAAGCCTTAGCAGAGTCTACACCTCCAGGAAAAGAAATGTTTGCTGATTGATCAGACAAGATGCTGCCTGAGACAAACATGTCAATGAAACCACAGCCAGATCCTCTGTACGAAATTAAGTATAAGAGGCTGGTTTACCAGGCTAACTGGATTGTAGCTTCTGAATCCCAGTCACCCATCACTGGATAGGGGTGGCCCTGGAAGCCAGGAGACAAGGGAGGACAGGACAAAAAATGGATGGATGAAGAGGCACAAAACACGATGAGAAGGAGAAGAGAACTGAGGGAAGCAACAGAAAGGGGAAAGAGAGAGCATTAGAGAAAGACAATGAAAGAGAATGATAATAGGAGGACTAGAGCTTGGCTAGGGGGCAATGACAGGGGGAAGAAAGCTTTGTAAAAACAAGAGAGAGAACACTTCAAGGGAAGGCAGTGAGGATGAGGAAAAGGAAAAAAGATTTATACACCAGGGGATAAGCAGAGCCAAAGGCAGAGAGGGATGAAATGACAGAGAGACTGAAAGATAGAGAGCGAGAGAGAGAGAGAGAGAGAGAGAGAGTGGGGAAAGTGGGGGAGGCAGAGGAATGAGGTCAAGCAAAAGAAGGGGTCAGCAAAAGCAGAACCTGAAGAGGAAGGAAAAAGAGGACAAGCAGCTTGTGACACGCCGAGTCCTTCTCTCTGGGCAGCCAGGGCTATTCTTGTCTGCCCACATTTGCAGTCCAGTTCTCCATCTTTCCCATACAAGCTGGCCACCTCAGTCCTGCCTGTACGCCCTGTCTCGGAAGCACAACCGTCTACACAACTGCCAAAAACCCCCTGCTCACCTTACCTTCAACCAGACCAAGCCTATTGTCACACACTATCACCACACCTCTCAAAACACCTGTTCACACACAGACATCACTGTTTCCGAAGACTGCTTCTGATTACAGGGGTGTTTTGGGGAGATTTATATTTTCAGCTACATTAAAAGCAGAGTAAGGGAAGAGGAGGACTATTAAAAGCCTCAGGGGGATTTTACCAGTGACTGTTTTTCTAACCCACACACCTCATATTAAGCATAGTCATCAAAGCATAGGCCTACCACACACAAACACAAGCTCATTGCAGTGTCTGTATGCTGTCCCCATTGTAAATACTGTTGTGTAGTTAAAAAAGGTGTCAGGTCTACTGTAATGCCGTCTCTCCTTGGTATAGTCCATGGTCACAGAGTGGTGTGGATGTGCTGTGCTAAAATTGGATCCAACACAATGTATTTATAGTGCTGCTAGACCTTTCTACAGTGTATGTGCCTGCATTAATTGTATTTATTTCAACAGATTAAAAAAATCTCTCTAAAGTATACTGTAGTCAACAACAAATAAATGACACACATTTTGTTTTTTCTTTATCATAACATCATACAGTGGTCCATGTGTGATACACCACTGGTCTGAAATGATGCTGCTGAGCAAAATGTGGAGCACAGGAACAAGAAACGGGACAAATAAACACACATCTCACTAGTGTGTTTACCACATTTGACCAATAGGGGGCAACACTGTCACTTCAAATTCTTGGGCCAACCAAACAAAGAAGGTTATGATTGGAATGTGACCAACCCTGAAATTATTATGCACATTGTTTTCGACTGATTTTGTGATATATGCATGAGTACATTGACACTTTGCATACCTGCTGCCTCATATGGCACCCATCCAGCCGACACTAGTAAATGTACAGCTATAGGCTTGGTGTCTCATATGGACTCCATCTAATCTTATCAGTTTTCTCATGCGCATTCCAGTGGCCCTGCACAAGATAAAGGGGGAGCGTGCTAGTCATTCTCCACAGCACAGAACCCCAGCGGCAGAGCCCCAGCTTAGCAGCAGGCCTGAGACAGCTCGCCTGCAGGAGAGCCAGACTGGAGACAGCAGGAGCACGCCCAGATCAGACTTGCCACATACCACCATCATCATCTTATTATTATGGCCTGCTGCTTCAGTCACTCTGACTTTAACCAAATGCGGTTTTTACACTGACATGAGAAACCCAGAGGGAGAGAGAGCAAGAGTGGGGGGGAGGGCAGAGGGGGAGATAAATATAAAGAGAGAGAAAGAGAAGAGCGAGAGAGAGAGAAAGAGAAAGAGGGGAAAAAGAAAGTGAGGTGTGTATGTGAGTAATATGTGTGTACGCTGTGGAATGTTCCCAAAAGGTCCTGCTGAAACTTGCACAGGTATCTGCGTTGCGATGACAGGAGCAGACTGGCAGGCCGTCAGCCCCACACTCCTCTCTGTTCCCACAAGCTCTGCTGGAATCTGTTGGGTTTTATGGTTCTCAGTTATGAAATAACTCATCTCCAGCATGTCTCTGTTCCCCTCCGGGGCATATGCATGCTGCTCGAGAGACATGTGAGTGTGTTCAGGCACTCTAGTTGTAAACACAATGGCAAAAATGCATTTAGTCCAAGGAACCTGTCCAGTGACTTAAAATACATACTGCAAGAAAATATTTGTGTATAATAAATCCAGTAATTATTGTATACACACACATTTCATATTGTAACTGGCGACTGGATAGCTCACCTGGGAAGAGCACTGCAATAAGACTGACGCGTGACCTGTAGTGCAGAATGAAACCTGAGGTAGAGAGCGAATTGGCTCCAGCAGATTTTAGAAAGACAACATCTGAGACCTTAATCAAAACGAGTAAAGTCACAGGAACAGGTACAATTCTGACAGAGGACCTGAGTTTGGAGAATAATTAACCAACTTGCAGGTTAGAGGAGAACTTTTGTATTTATGTATGTATGTATAGGTTCTTTAATTTTTAGAAATGAACTAATATTCATACGTGATCAAGAACATTAGATTGCTTTTGCCTGCTCCTTTTACCTTTATTTTCTTGTACTCTCCTCCCACAGATTACGGACTGTCTGGGAACATAAGGCTGTGTGTGAGACTGTCTCTACGTGTCTTGTCAAGTCCATAACAGGATGCATCATGCTGAAAGGTTTGACCTGGACTCATACAGTAGAGGCAGGTGGAACAGTGGGAGGAAAGACCAGAACCCCGAGAAAGGACCAACAAGAAAGAGTGGGTGCTACTTGTAATTACTTGCAAAGGACAAAAAGTGCTTATGTATAATTATGCTTATGTATAATACCAGTACTAATATATAATTATATTCTTACAAAAAAAGACATTTTGACAGATATTTCCAAAATCACTCTCAGCAAAACAAACAAAAACAAAAAAACACCAATACACTTCTGCCTGTAAAATTTTATTTTAAAACTTTTTTTTTCAACTGGAATTCAATATAACCTAGTTTTGCAATAATGGGAAAGAAGCCTCAGACCTCGAGATGCCAGTCATAATTTTACACGTGTGGCTGTCCAGTATAACCCACTGTAGACACACGCCCGTCATCCCACCTTCCCCCTCCTCTTCCACGGTTTCCTCTCCTCCTGTCCCCGTCTACTCTACTCCACTTCAACCTCAGTTCGGCTAGCAATCGCGGCAGTTTTGTTTTCTCCTCGCCCACTAGGCTACGTGTCTCGGCTTGTTAAGCCTTTTTTTTAGACAGCTGTAAAGTCGGGGTTTGGGTCTGGCTCAGTTGTCGACGGCGAGTCCAAGGCTACGGGGGAAAAGTGGGTATCCCCTTTCCAATCGATAGTCGACAGAAACATTTTATGGTGGCTGTTAGAATGTTTGCTGCTGTTCAGAATCTCAGGCAATCCCCGTCATGACCTCACTCGCCCGCCCTGCCAATCCACTGAATGGGATTTCTCATCGCTCAGTTGTTTGCGCTGTGTGATCATTGTGAACACTGATATCAGCTTTTATTCAGACTTTCGTCGATGACAGAGTGAATAACGTTTCGTTTGTGTTTACATTCGCAAGCCAAACTACACAGCTGTTTCAACAAGAAACCACCGACGCTTGACTGAGGTGAGTAGAGATACTAGACGTAACTAGACGTTTTTTGTGTTTGCGTCTCTTACGAAAATTGAAACCTGCTCTGTGTTCTCGATATTCTTTGATTTGAAATCATACGTCGCGTAGCACCTACGTAGCCTATTTAGAAGATATTTTGGTATGGTGCTTGGTTGGCACATTTGTGCCTGTCGGAATCACAAGCATTCATCTTTGGAATTTTCTTAAGGTATTGTACTTCTTCAGCTATTGCCGTGAGGACATTTTTGACATTTTAGACCCGAGTCGTCAGTAGCCCAATTGTCGCCATCAGCTGAAAGATAGCCCACAACCTTATCAGTTACCATTGATTTTTTTGAGATCCTAACCGCCGTGAGACCAGCAGCCTGTTGTGGGTCGTATTCGTGCCTAGAGAGTAACCTGTGTTTTGTCTAAGTATGGGCTTTTAAATAGGTCGTAGTTAGCCTACTTATGGCCCATCTTATGCCCTATAATTGACTCTCCTAAAGGACTGGAGATGTGCATTACTCTATTCTCATTGCCTTGGAGAAATGTTGCTCTGAAAAGGTACAGAGATGGGGAGTGGTAGACTTGGCAAACTGAAATGGCTCGTTTCCACAGCAAAGCCAGTTTCTCCAGTGCTAATGTAGTGATTGAGATGTGGTGTTTTCTAATTTAAACCATCTCTCAACACTTCTGTTACATTTTAAACAAAAGGTTCCAAAACATCCCATGCTTTGTTGTGACTAAAGGACTACTTTACTAAGTACATTCAAAGAGCAAATGTCAGCTGTGTGTGTGCGTGCGCGCGCCTAACAGTTTCCAAAATATGCCTAGGCATGCTTATTTGGAAAAGAAGACATTTCTTTGCCCATTAAATTGTAAAACTGATAACAGACTGTTGGACTGCTTTAATCTTTAGGGTCATTCAAAAGAACTCAATGAACTACTAACTTGTAAAGTGGAACCAGTCAAAGTATATAAAATGTGCCTGCGTGCCGTGTGTCTGTGTTATATTTCCAGTGTAAGACTGCAGGCTAAGTGTAAGTATATAGAGAGCTTGATCATCAGCAGGTTGGGTTTGTTGTTGTCGGTAGCTGTGCTGTGAAGCAGTGGTGGATTGGCTGGTGCAGACTGTCATCTTCAGGGGATTATTAGACTTTGCCCAGCCAGTATGAGTCAGAAGGCAGATCAACACCCGGCCATTTATTTCGCAGCCTGTGGCGTTGGACACTTTTAAAGATTATCCTTCTTTTTTAATAATAATAACAATAATGATAATAATAATAATAATTATTATTATTATTATTATTATTGTTGCTGTTGTTGTTACTGTTATTATCATCATTGTTGTTGTTATTATTCAATCATTTGTGTTTACAATAAGAATGTAATCTAAGAGAAATCTGTCCTATTCTCTATCCTGGGTTTGTGGTGTTTTCAGATTGACTAAAGTTGTAAAAGCTGGATAATTAATTAGGGAAATTCACACTGTCTAATGGAGGTTTTTCTATTGGGTATGTTATCGACAGGGAGATGTGAGGGTCTCTGATGTGGAGATGATGTGCCCTACCTTTAGGCTTTGGGCTTCACTTGGTATGCTACTCAATCTCTAGCTCAGCTCTGACAGGAGAAAGGAAACAGCCTTCAGTTCAGAAAAAAACATTTCTGTTTGTTTAGTGAGCATTAGCAAATCCAGTGTAGGTGTACATGTGTTTTGCAAAGGATCATACAGCATAGTGCATCTCGTCTGCTTTTTGCCACACTGTATTGGACTCTTTACAGCCTTCAAAGTTTTTTTGAGACATGAGCACTACTTCAGAAATGTCCTCCTATTCTTTTGAGCTGTGCACCAGTACACTCGTTTGACCACACCAGTGATGGACACTGTTGTTCCTGCCTTGTGTTGGCTTATTTGTGAATTCCTATGTGCAGACACGCATGTGGGTTTTGGTGTGGTGAAGTTGTTTTTGTAAGTGTATTGTGAGCAAAAGAATAGTTTTGCCAGCATGACTCCATATACTGAACTTTATGGGAATATTCAGCTCAATGAAGTTACAAGAAAACAGTAGTTGTAGTAGTACATACATGCAGTGTTACGCAGTAACATTACTTTATAGTCTTCACATATTCATTTTTTAAATATCATCTAGTACAAAAAAATCCAGGAATATTACTTATTTGGCAAGAAAATTTAAAATTTCCTATAACTCACCACATATGTCAAGCGGTCTGGTGATGGGAGAGGAGTCTGCTGCCAAAGTCTGCATATGTCCTTCACACACAAGTGGTGTTCCAGTGTTGGCCTAATCTCAGTATGATGTCAGTAGCAACACATGCTGTTGGATGTATGAGATGTCTCTGTTTGTCATGATCACATGGTTTCACATGTTTCTGAAGAACTCATTCTGTACTGAATCCCACTCCCCATGTTTTCCACTGATGTAATGTAGGTGTATTTACTGTTAGACAGTGGTGGGTGGTGGATGCCCAGAAAGATCCTCATTTTCTGCTGCAGGCTGATGTGCTTAAGTTTGTGTCATTGTCTCTGCTCCTTCTCTCTCTGTCTGCCTCTGTGCGACCTAAACTCACTAAAAGTGACTGTGGTAGTGTGTGTGTGTGTCTGTGCGTCACATACTGTATGATGTATTGTACTACCCAGTGGAGGGTGAAGGCCTGGCTTGATGGTTTCGATTGGGAGGAAGAAGGAAAGGGCTCAGTGCAGTGGCCTTGTAATGCCTCCTGGAATGCGGAGAAAGCCTGTGAGGCGCGGGGGCCTGTGACGGGTGGGGCGGGGTGGGGGCTCCCAAATGAGATCACTAAGGAGGCCTCGGGACCCCGAAAGGCTGCTTAATCTTGTGGCGTGGCTCTTGGCTGTGGGCTTAGCAGAGCATTGGGTTGCGGATCGGCACAGTGAGCTTTGACGACACACACACACACACACACACACACACACACACACACACACACAGGACTTCAGCCATCAATGGCCACTGTTGTTTTGGAGGTTTTGTGCTGGGCCTTCAGGCGACACCAGGAACCACCCTTTCAGAGGAAGAGAGATTGAGAGCAGGAGAGAAAAAGAGCAAGTGCTTTGCCTTCAAAAATGCCATTTCTAGTCTAGAACTAAACATGGATGGAAAGCGTAGCAAGAGTACAGACAGCAGATAGGGAGTTTGGGTAAGCAAGGAGGAAGACACTCAGGCAGTATGGTTGGCACGAGTCGGGAGCTGATTTTAAAAAGGAGTCTGTTTGGGCTGGAGGATGATTGCTTGGCCAGAGGCATGATGGGTAATGGAGCTCCTCCGCTCCGCTTGGCTTTTGATCGGGAGTAGGAGCAGATATGGAGGCTGAGGGTCACTGAGGCTGAGAAGATGATGAGATCTGTCACGTGTGTCCTTGAAGCTGTAATATAGGCAAATGGCAGCACTCTGAAAACACAGGCGGTGCAGTGTGCTTGTGTGCTGGATGTCTTCTTTCTGACACAGATTTGAGATCAGCTTCAGTTGTCAAGACAGATGAGATATAGATTGCTTTGCAATGTAACATTAAAGATCTTGGAATATAAAAAAAATACACTACATAAATGAGGGAAAAACTAGGTCATTCCAAAAACATCCTTCGCTAAATCAACTTCTTCCTCAGATGCCCATTTGGCTGTGACGTGATCTCTTTCGTCTTGCTTCGTCCATTAAACTTAGGAGATGACCAATGCCAGGCCCCGCCCATCCCCTCGCCCCCCCCCCCCCATTACTAATGTTTGTTACGGCAGAGAGAGTGCCAAACGCGTGCCGGCCGGTCGCCAGTTGCATCCTCGCTCTGTCTCCCTCGCCACGCTGGCCCACTTTCCTCACTAATTAGTTTGCCACCACGTGGAAGGGCACCAAACACCGCCTGTTCACTCGTGTGACTGCCAGAGCGCGGGGGAGAGAGAGGGAGCTGCTCGTCTGGTGCTAGTGCTAGTGGCCTCTTTTTTTTTTTCATCGCTTGTTCCACACGAGCCAGAGTCCACGGCTGTTTGGTGGCCTCGCTAGTGCACTCGTAGCTTTTTTTTTTCCCCCTCATGACCCCTGTGGCCAGCGTAAGAGCAGCAGGTGCTAAAAGCTCTACACGGCCAGGTGCACTCTGATCACTAATGGACCGAAAGAGCCAGAGCCACCTCTTCCATCCACAGAGCCACTGAGGTAAACAACATGGCTTTTCTCAGGCGTGTCATGTGCTCCAAACATGGACTAAATATCTGCAGAAGAGTTGAGCTATGAAGGTGCTGTGGTAGCCTGGTAAACCAGCACCTCATGCTTCACTTTTTTGTCTCAGGCAGCATCTTGCCTGACCAATCAGCGACAGTTTCTTTCTAGCGGTGTAGACTGCTGAAGGTTAAAATATTTGGCTCTGCCTTTTTACCTAGTTACTAACATCTGTTCATGACTCCCTCTGTTCGCTGATTGGTCAGGCAAGATGCTGTCTGAGACAACCATGTCACACCGCAGCCAGACCCTCTGAACGAAATGAAGTAAACTACGAGGGGCTCGTTTACCAGGCTAGTTCTGTGGAGCATTGGTTAGAGCATCTGTACTTTTATGGGCCCAGGTTGGAAACCTCACTAGTCACTCCCCAACCCTACCCCATATCTCTCTGTCCCACTCACTTATTCACTGTCCTATCAAATAAAGACCAAAACATTATTATACATGTATATATAAAAGGGAATAGTTGAATTGCGTTTCTTCTAATGTACCACATACTATGTTTGGCTGGGTATATGCTTGCTTCTCTCCATGTATTTACTGTATGGCAAACTTCAGTGCCTTTCTCAGTGATGACGCCCATGATTAGGAAAGCATGCGATTTAGTGCGGAAGTATTTGTTCAGCAAGAGTTTCAAGGTTTTTTTTTTTCATGTGATCAGATCTGTCTGCTTAGTGAGCCTTCACCTGTCACGGTGACCTTTTACGAAACAAGGAAGCATGTGGTATAAAACTCTCTGGAGAAACACCACATGGGAACTTTTGAAGATATCCAGGCCTGGTTAATAAAAATAAAAAATATACCAACTCAGGATCAACAGTATCAACTTCAACATTCATTATCAACACTGTACTTTGATGTTTGACTAAAAAAAGCCTACTTTTGTGTGCTCCTTCCATTGAAGGTTAGTGGGCCTAAGCCCCTCTGCCAGCTCAGGCTGCCGTGATTGTGTGTGCTCGTGCATAGCGGAGGGCCAGCTCAGCCTGCTGTGATGGTGTGTGCTCGTGCATGACAGAGGCCTGCGCTGAATGTAAATCTCTGTTAGGGGATATGCAAAATCTTTGGCTCAAGCACATATTGTTGAGTTGCAAGAGAGATAACACAGTCAGGGTGTCTGAGAGCGTGTGAAACCGGTGTGTTCATGAGAGAGAGAGAGAGTGTGTGTGTGTGCATGTTCATGTGTGTGTGCCTTTGTGTGTGTGTGTGTGTGTATTTTTAAGTTGGTGTGTGGATGTGTGTGTGTGCATGCATGTGTGTGTGTGTGTGTGTGTGTGTGTGTGTGTGCGTGTGTGTGTGTGTGTGTGTGTCTGAATGGAGGATGTGATGCTCAAGTCGTTCCGTAGAACACAGGGACTCTGTCCTCCCAAGAGTCCCACTTCCTGTGAAGTCTCGTGCGAGAGGACGAGAGAGGAGTCTGTATGCATCATCCCTCCCCTCCTCTCAATCCGCTCTCTGTTCTCTCTTTTCCTCTCTCCCTCTTCTCTTTTGTCTTTTTTCCTTTCCCCCGCCTTGCCACATTCCCCCTCTTTTATGAAGCCGCAGCCATGGAGAAAGGTTTCTTTGGTGGCCCTCAGTAACAGATGCATCTTTCTTTCACACACTTAACCCTTTCTCTCATTCACACACAAATACAAACATGCCCATGCACACACACACACAGACACACACACACACAGATGCACACGGACATGCATACCAGCACACACACACACACACACACACACACACACACCAACAGATGGAATGGCTAATTATCTCAGAAATGTATGTGGTCCTCCTAAAGCTGATCGGGCCCAGGGGACGGTGTGTGGGTGGGATGGGAGTATTTTCACAGCACCACCAATGGCACGAAACAAACCCATTTGGGATCGTCGTGTGGCATCACGTCAAACTCCCATCCCTGCAGTGCCTGGCATGCTTCCCTTTTTCGGGATCTGTTGGGATTCCAGGCTGGTCTGTCAGGTTTCTCCCAGGATCTCTGGCGTGCCTGAACAAGGACGGCTTCGGAATGCCAGTATTCCCTTCGGGGCCTAACAGACACGGATCACTCAGAGATAAAGACAGCTTTCTCA
Organism: Setipinna tenuifilis; assembly: GCA_030347295.1. Lineage (NCBI taxonomy): Eukaryota > Metazoa > Chordata > Actinopteri > Clupeiformes > Engraulidae > Setipinna > Setipinna tenuifilis. The sequence goes on along the minus strand of CM059270.1, from coordinate 2,912,683 downwards.
AAAAGTCAGTTAAAGTCACAAGTAAATAGGCAAGGTCTGGAGCAGATGAATGAGGTGAGTGAACACAGGAGGGTAGAAAGTGGACAAACCAGCTTGGAAGAAAGTCTTGCCATGTAGTTGTTTTTTTTTTTACCTGTGGCCTTAACACAGGTGATTTTACTACTCACAGTAGCTCATGTACCTTGCTCAAAAGTTGTGCCAGTTAGGATCAGCTGGTTCAGTGAATTCAGTGGTTCTGTGTGTGTGTGTGTGTGTGTGTGTGTGTGTGTGTGTGTGTGTGTGTGTGTGTGTGTGTGTGTGTGTGTGCTCTCAGAACCCGGGATGCCTGCCTGTGCAGGAGGGTGTGTAAGGACAGGCTAGGATGCTAAGCATTATGGGTAAACGTGGGCTTATTTTTTGGGTTCATGCAAGGTTTGTGTTCGCTCTCAGTCTGAAGAGATGTTATGAGCCAGGTGGTTCATGGGAGATACCACAGATAGACGGAGCACAGCAGGGAGTCGTCCATCACTGATAAAACTCACTCTGATATCTGTGCCTCCAGATAATTGGCAGTGTGTGTGTGTGTGTGTGTGTGTGTGTGTGTGTGTGTGTGTGTGCGTGTGCGTGTGCGTGTGCGTGTGCGTGTGCGTGTGCGTGTGCGTGTGCGTGTGCGTGTGCGTGTGCGTGTGCGTGTGTACTTGTGTACTTGTGTACTTGTGTACTTGTGTTTGTGTAACCCTGCCACCCCCACACTTCCCACCATGTGTACCACCCAACGTGTGTGTGTGGGTGTATGTGTGTGTGTGAGAGAGAGGTGTCTGTGTGTGTCTGTGTGTGTGTGAGTGTGAGTGTGCTTGTTCTTGTGTAACCCTGCCACTCCCCACACCTCCCACCATGTGTGTACCACCCAATGTGTGTGTGTGTGTGGGTGTATGTGTGTGTGGGTGTATGTATGTGAGAGAGAGAGAGTGGTCTGTGTGTGTGTGTGTGTCTGTGTCTCTGTGTCTGTGTGTTTGTGTGTTTCCTTGCTTGCCAGAAGGAGCTCCATGCTGGTCAGAGATGGGGGCATCTCATCCTCTCCTATCACCTGCAGGGAGATGAGCAGGCAGGCGGGCGGTGGGGCTCTTTATCGACTGACCTGAGATGCCCTCCCCTGGCGCGCTCGTTTCCTTCTGCCGACAGCCGACAGAGCCAGTGCTGCCCAGGGTCAGTCGGGAGGCCCTGATCATGATAATAACCACAGCATGCGCATGGCCAAAAGCCTGACCTGAGATCAGTCTGATGTGGTGTGGTGTGTCCTCTGCCAGGGCTTGCTTGCATAGTAAAATCAGCCACACATTAAAAAGCCAAAAGCCTGACCTGAGATCAGTCTGATGTGGTGTGGTGTGTCCTCTGCCAGGGCTGGCTTGCATAGTAAAATCAGCCACACGTGAACAAAAGGCTTGTGGAGAGGCTGTGACGTGAAGCACACCCCAGCCCCACCCTTCCCTAAATCGACTATGGAAATGCTGAGGTCCACAGCCAGTTAATGGCGTGTGTGTGTCTGTGTGTGTGTCTGTGTGTGTGTGTGTCTGTGTCTGTGTGTGTCTGTGTGTGTGTGTGTGTGTTTGTTCTGTAAGCATGCATGACGGCTCACTCACAGTGTGGCCAAGGAGACTGCACTCAACTCTGCACGCAACTCTACTGATTTGACTGCGGCTGTGGTTTGTCAAACATTCTTATGAAAACATTTGGGTGAAGCTGCTCCAGCGAGCTGATTAGAAATGATTTATTCTAAATTGTTTGTTAGCATGAGAAATGGGGAGAGATGATTATTTTGTAACAGTCAATGTAGGCTGACCCAGACCTGTAGTAGCAGGTGTAACAGATGCCAGCTAGCCTAGCTCAGCTCAGCTGTCTCCCATAATGTGAGGTCACGGTTCAAGACTGGGTCTGGACTGCGAAGAAAGACCTCAGTTACACAGACAAAGGGTTAGAGTGACATGTCCAGTGTTATCTGCAGGGAATTTGTTAGTTAAGTTGGTGGTTGTGTGGAGAGATGTGGGGCTGTGGTTAAGAAATCTATCACTTCAAAATTAATTTAAAAAAAATGTTCTTTTTAGTGTTTGTTTTTAAACTTTGGTTAGATTGGTATGCATAGAAGAGAATTAATCACCTACTGTTCAGCCCAGTTCTATTTTTAGTGTTGTATTGGAGTAACTTATTTAGGATGGGAGGGATGTGTTGTTCAGGTGGTAAGGCATGGGTAAGATGTCCATATTAACTATAAAGCATTGGAAAAATCTTTGCACGTCCTGGTTCATAGACTATCATGGACTAGGCCTACACTTTGTGTGTGTGTGTGTGTGTGTGTGTGTGTGTGTGTGTCTGTATGACTCAGAGGCATACTGTCATACTGTGGTGGCTGTATGTGTGTTATTTTGGTCTTTTTCCTCTGTCTCTCTTCCTCTCTCAGGGATGTCTCCCCCTACACTCCCGCACTCAAGCGTACATGCTGGACCCTTTTCTGTTCTCTCTTGTGTTCACAGACCAGTTCCTCTATCTCTCTTCCTTGTCCCATGCTGTCCACACACACACACACAGTCAACTGATCATCCAGCACTGTCTTGACTTACTCGAGGGTGTGTGTGTGTGTGTGTGTGTGTGTGTGTGTGTGTGTGTGTGTGTGTGTGTGTGTGTGTGTGTGTGTTGGGGACTTTCTGTCAGTGCTGAGGATTATTGTGCTCTGGAATGTTTTGCCTGAGGAGTGGAGTTAGTCAAGGATATCTGTACTTTATAGTGTGTGTGTGTGTGTGTGTGTGTGTGTGTGTGTGTGTGTGTGTGTGTGTGTGTGTGTGTGTGTGTGTGTGTCAGTATTAGGGAGGCTGGGGGGAAAGAGGATGGGAAATGGAAAGAGTACGATTCTGTTAGAACTTGTCTTTCATACATCTCACATTCCTGAACACTGACAGTGTCATGGAGGCAAACATCTAAACACACACACACACACACACACACACACACACACACACACACACACAGAAAGACTCCTTATCGCTTGCATTTCACCAGCTGCTCATTTCAAGAAACCTCAGAGCTGAAGCAGAGTCACAAACCCCCAAGAATACACAGGCACACACAGGCAAGGCACACACACACACACACACACACACACACACACACACACACACAGGCATTTGCCCACACATATGCGCAGACACGCTCGATCACACATGTATGTAAACACTTGGCTGGCGTCTCCGCCTGCTCGGGGCCGTGTGCCTTGGGGGGGCTGATGTGCAGATCATCTGGCTACTGGGGGCTAATGGGGGCTGATGTGGAAGCAGTGGAAGCAGCTCTATCTTCTCTTCCTCTCCTCTCCTTGCTTTCGCTCTCCTCTCCTCTCCTTGCTCTCCTTTCCTCTCTTTTCTCTCTCTCTCCTCTTCTTACCCTCACTCTTGCTCTCCTATCTTCCCTTCTCCCCTCTCCTCTCCTCTTCTCTCCTCTCCTCCCCTCTCCTCCCTTCTCTTCTCTCCTCGCTCTCGCTCCACTGGGGGGGCTGATGTGCAGATCATCTGGCTACTGGGGGCTAATGGGGGTTGATGTGGAAGCTCCTCTAGCTCCTCTTCCTCTCCTCTCCGCTCCGCTCCCCTCCTCTCATCTTCTACCCTCTCCTCTTCTCTCTCTCCTCTCTTCTTGCTCTCTTTCCACTCCACTCCTCTCCTCTCCCTTCCCCTCTCCCCTCCTCTCCTCTCCTTGCTCTCGCTCTCGATCCACTGCGGACCTCCGCTGTGCCGAGTTGTCCTCTGTTTACCTTTCTGGAGTGTTTGCATCTATAAAAGATGATTTCTGGGAAGCCGTTTACGCTTGTTCAACCTTTCACACACACAAACACACAGAGAGAGGTAGAGAGAGAGAGAGAGAGAGGTACAGAGAGTAAGAGAGAGAGACCTACAGCTGCCCTTGTCCTTACATAGAACTTCCTTCTGTTGTGAAGCTCGCATAAAATCAGAAATCACATCTGGGACTGCTCTTCTAGTGCCCCTGGCCTCACAACATGTTTGGAGGTGTGCCTGTGTGTGGCATTGTGAAGAGTGTGTGTGTGTGTGTGTGTGTGTGTGTGTGTGTGGCAGTGTTTTTATTGCAAACTATTTGGTTGGTCATATTATCAGAATGGGGAAGAGCACATGTTAAATTAAAGTGTGCTTACAAACGAATAAACTATGGCAGCAGGAACTGAAGAAAGGCCTAGTATAAATGTCAGTTGGCTTGTCACGAAGAGACACACTTCATCTTTGGGGAAAAGACTACCTCATAGAGTAGGACGCCCATATATGGTCACAGGAAGTGTGTCCTGTCTGTGTCTGTGTCAGCGTTGGAACACACAGCGTCTTAACGTTCCATTCATCTGAGTAGCCTGCCGCGCGCCTTCGCATGAGAATGGATGAGCATTCATTAGCCCTGAGGTTGAGCAACCGCACTGCACTGCGCTACACTGCGCTGCACTGCGCTGCACTGCGCTGTGGGTCTGCGCACTGCTGCTTGCTGCGGCCGTGGCTGCGGTTGGTTCCCACTCCACTCCCTCACCCCACAGCCACAACCCCCCCCACAAGGCAAGAGGAAGTGCAGCCCTGTTTGCTAAATAAAGACACACTCGGTCACGTGTCCTTTTTAGGCTTTTGGCCTCCATATTTTCCATTTTTTCATCCCCTTGATTGACTGGTTTATGTCACTTGACGCACATCCTCGTCATAAAATACCCAGACAGACCCCACTGACTTGCTACATATCTTCAAGCAGAACTGGATTTGTGTGCATAAATTAAGTGGTAATGCAATAATTTGTGTACAAACACAAAGTGAACCAGCACATGGCTTCAAAGAGCTTCCTCAGGATGCGTGTCTCCATCAGGATATGTGGGGGTGGTGTGTGTGCACTGTGTGTGTGTGTGGTGTGTGTGTGTGTGTGTGTGTGTGTGTGTGTGTGTGCGTGCGTGTGTGTGCGCGTGTGCGCGTGTGCGCGTGTGTGCGTGTGCGTGAGTGTGTGCGTGAGTGTGTGTGTGTGTGTGTGGGTGGGGGGCTCACCTGTAGTCACACAGCATGATTGTGTTCTCCAGTGGGGAGACATCTGTGTCTGGAGACCTTCCTCAGGCTCACCCTCTGGTTTGAAGGGATGTGCTATATCTGTGTGCATCCCCCCCTCCCTCCCAGTGTGGTGTTTGGCACAGTTGAGGGAGAGATGGAGGCCTCCATATCTTCTCTCTTCCCTCTTCCCCACAGTAAATCTTCAGTAGGGATTGGAGAGAAGTGGAGAATGGGAGAGGACTAAACCCAAGAGGATTATCTATACCCCCTTCCCCCTTGTTTCTCTCTCTCTCTCTCTTTCTCTTCTCTCCCTCTCTCTCTCTCCCTCCTGCTCCTCCTCTCTCTCTCTCCTCCTCCTCCTCCTCCTCCTCTCTCCCTCTCTCTCTCCTTAGCTGATGTTCTTCTCCCATCCCCCATCTCTCATCCCCAAGTCTCATGCTCCCTCCCTTTCCTTTGCCCCCGATTCCCTCCCCCCGTTTCCTTCTCTTTCTTTTCTCATTCTCTACTACCCCCCCCCCCCCCGCTCTCTCTGTCTCTCTCTCTTTTCTCTCTCTCTCTCTCTCTCTCTCTCTCTCTCTCTCTCTGTGATAAAGAGAGCCTCTGATGGCTTCTGAAGGCACATTGCTGGTATTTAGTAGCAGCAGCTGAGGTGGGGATGCTCAGGCCTGTGTGTGTGTTTTCACACACGTTCGTGGGGACATCTGACAGCATGACTTGAAGACTGGATGACCACCAGATGGACGGACAGACAGAGAACTATTCAGAAAAGCCAGAGAACTGAACATGTTGCCATCGGCAGCTTGTCTACCCTGAGAAGGAGAACAATATGTGAGATGACATTCATTTTATAACTGTAGTTTGTAGTACCTTTAAACACTCTGAGCATGAAGGTCTAAGTATGAGCATGTAGGTCTGAGTGTGTTTATCACTGAGTATGTTTTTGTTTGTCTGCCATCTGTCTGTTAGTCAAAGTCAAGTTAAAGTCAGCTTTATTGTCAAAAGCCATATGTATAGATTGTACACAGGATTTGAAATTGCAGCGCTCCCTAGGCCCACAGTGAACATTAAGCATCTTATAAACATGACAATAAAACATAACAATCTAAACATAGCAAAAGTACAATAAGACTTGTCTATAATACAAATAAGTAAAACACACAGTGTGTCTCCCAGCCTGTCTCAGCCTGTCTCTAAGTCACACAGTCAGACGTCCCCGTGAACGTGTGTGCACACAAGCGTAAGGCAAAGTGCTGCATCGCCTGATTGACCAACCGGCTGACCGTGGCTTCAGCGGTGTGGAAAGAGAGTGGAAGGTCCGCTAACTTCCACCAGCTGCACTGCGTGATGTGAGCACTTACTGCGCTCTGATCAGCTCCTCTCCGCTCTCCTCCACTCTCCTCCTCTCTGCTCCACTCTCCCTCCACTCTGCTCTCCTCCACTCTCCTCTCCTCTCCTCCACTCTGCTCTCCTCCACTCTCCTCTCCTCTCCTCCACTCTCCTCTCCTCTGCTCTCCTCCGCTCTCCTCTCCTTTCCTCCACTCTCCTCTCCTCCGCTTTCCTCCACTTTCCTCTGCTCTCCTCTCCTCTCCTCCACTCCACTCTACTCTGCTGGGCTCTGCACTGCGTCTCCGCGTACACGCTGGTGCTGCTCCAGAGCTCAGCTCCCTCTGAGGGGCACTAAACAAGGTCAGAGCCGCCTGGCCTCCCTGAGCCGCATGATGCCATACAGCACAGCACAGCACAGCACAGCACAGCACAGTACAGTACGCTGCATCTGACTCTGCACATTACACTGACCCCAATTACAGCCAGCGCCTGTGCAGCTCACGGGGTTCCTCCCTACACACTCACACACACACTCACACACACTCACACACACTCACACACACACACACACACTCACACACACTCACACACACACACACTCACACACATACAGTATACATACACCGCATGCTCACACACACATACAGTATACATACACCGCATGCTCACACACACACATACAGTATACATACACCGCATGCTCACACACACACATACATACACCACATGCTTACACACACACACACCCTGGCATTCTCTCACACACACATGCACACACATGTACACACACGTGTACACACACACACACACACACACACACACATACATACACCGCATACTCACACATACAGACACATATCCTGCATGCTCACACACACACACACACACACACACACACACACACACACACACACACACACACACACACACACACACACACACAACTAGGGTGGGATGCAGCAGCTGTGTAAGGGCTGTTATTAGCGAGACATATCTGGCAAAAACATCATCAGCGCCTCATTCCACAGGCTCATGATGCAGACATACTGTACTTCACACGAATAGGTGGTTGAGCCAAACACTTCCAAAGAAACCTCCTCAGTCAAACGCGGTTTTTGGTATGAGGTCTACTTCGTCTGAAACACTGCTGTTTAAAAACCACACACATTTTCTCATGTTCTGAAAATAAGTTTATCTTTTTTTTTTTTAGATAAACAGAATAAGCCACTCAGTAATGTTCAACTGTACCTCCACCAAAGACCTACTTTGCTTCCAGACATTCCTCCTCCCATTGTATTGTATAAAGGGATTACACTCTACTGTCGTAAAATGAATGAGAGCTCACACATTTTTCTCTCTCTCAGGTGGACAGCTGCCTATAGTGACATTTGGTCTCTCAGGCTTTGTTGTTGAGTAGTTATGAAATGTTGTGCGTTGCCAGACCCAGAAGTGCATGAGAAATGGAGAGCTGCTCCACACTGTCACATCGCGATCAGTCACAGCAGTTAGACTCTGAACCGCCATCACCAAGAGCCTCTGCTTTAGTGCCCAGCATTTCTGACTTGGGCATTCCCAGTTTTCACTGCTAGAGTTCTTCTTGGCAAGATTAGGTTAAATCTCTCTTCTCTCTTGGCTGTTCTTACTCTCTCTCTCTTTCTCTCCCCCCTCTCTCTCCCCCTCTCTCTCCCCCCCCTCTCTGTCTCTCTGTCTCTCTCTTTCTCTCTCTCTCTCTCTCTGTCTTTGTCTCTTGCTCTCTCTCTCTTGCATCTCTGCAGTGTACATTTTTACATGTTTATCTGACATTTGCAGGCTGTGGTCCTATCACTGACGTTCTGCCTGCCTGCCCTCCTCATGCGAGATACAGGCTCCTGTGTGTGTATGTGTGTGTGTGTGTGTGTGTCAGGCCTGCCCATTCTGTGTTTTCTGTGTTATGGCTGCACGGGTCCAGCAGTATCACTGATGGTAAGATGTAACCGGAAACACACACACACACACAGATGTGTATGTGCATGTGCACAAACACACATACACATGCATGTACACACACATACTCACACACACACAAACACACACACAAGCGGTGTCCTCTCTGCTCGTCCCCATCAGGCATTCCTGGGGATTACCTTTTGCTGGACATTCCAGGATTTGCTCCATTTTTTCCCCCAGGATTTACCGGATTTAGCACACAGCCTCTTTAATTCCTAATCCCATCAGCAGAACCGATCAGCCCTTTTCCTTTCAAACTTCGATTAGAGAAATGTCAATAAACAACTGGTGTGGCAAGGACTTCCATCCTCCAGAAATGGATACTGGGGAATGGACACAGGCTTTGGATTTGAATACAGTCGACCTAATGTCCACCCTATGGGAAAACGGCTGTTAGATGTGTTTGGGTGTATGTGGCCATCCTGTCTGGCCTGGTGGACTGTATTCTTTTACTTTGTGCAAAGAGTGTGGACACTCTCAGTAGGCATGTCATGCATTTACTGAAGTGATTGGAACCTATTGGTTCTGTCTTTATTGTTCTTTTCACTGATTGGTTGCTAAAAAATGTAGTCAAGAGAAACAGAAGCCTTAGGAAAGTTCCCCTGACGACACAGTGCTGTAGCAATATACAGTACTGAGCGGAGGCACTGGAGTGGTGCATGCCTGGCTGGAACCCCAGTGTCTGGGTGTCTGGAGGAGGAGTGAGCTGATGGGTACGGCGGGGGTGGGGGGGGCGCATCCATGGGGCAGACTAACTAAACTCAAGTGGACGCAGTTGGCTGGTCTCGCCTCTGTCTGCTCCACTGTCCTGTCTCGTGAACGCGCCGCAGTAACTTTACACTGCATGGCTTCCCCTGACTTAGCAGACCGCTGTGTGTGGGAGTGTGTTTCTTTTTCATCTCTCTCTCTGGCTCTCCTGTCCTCCCTCCCTCTTTCTCTCTCTCACTCTCTCTCTCTCTTTCTGCTACACAGAGATCCATATCTTTTCCTTACTATTTTGATGATATGATACAGATATCTCCATCTAGACAACTTAGCTAGTCAACACAACCATCAGCAATGAGCAATCAGTGCCAGTTATCAATATTATTGTTTTTATGTGTATCAGAATAACTGTATATATATAATCAACTTATAAAAGTCTATGTAATTTTTGATTATACTGCCACCTATGATATATAATATTTTTGTTATTTTTTTATGTTAGCCGTTAGCCATATTTTTGTTTATTATAACTTGCAATGCTAAAACAGACACATTCAGAAATCTACAATTCTATGACTATTATTGCATTATGTTCCTTTTCTTTGATTCTCTCTCTCTCTCTCTCTCTCTCTCTCTCTCTCTCTCTCTCTCTCTCTCTCTCTCTCTCTCTCTCTGCCTCTCTCTGTTCGTGGAATGTAAGAGAAGCCACGTTCTGCTTGACAACCCCAGTTCTGTTGCTGTGTGTGTGAGTTAATATTGACTCCCACCTGTGTGCTTATGTGTGGGTGTGCTCACTGTGAGGTTCACCAACTTTTAACCTTCAGTGCTCTCCACATAGAGAGAGGCAGCTGTATCTCTGTGTGTGTGTGTGTGTGTGTGTGTGTGTATGTTTGTGATTACTTCCAACTGTGTAACAGATAGGTGTCTGGCCTTTTGTGTTTTATGTGGGTAGGTGCACTGTGACGCTGGTTGCCATGGTGATGTTTAGCGAAAAGGCCTAGCAAGGTTATGTAAATATGTAAACATTCAGGCATTTCGCTCACACACTCTCTCTCGCTTTCCCAGCCTGAGTGTGTATGTTTGTGTGTGTGTGTCTGCGTGTGTGTGCGCGTGCGTGCGTAGGCGTATATGTTTATGTGTGTGTGTTTGTGTATTTGAAAAACAACAAGCATAGGGCACTCACTGCTTACTGTAGGAACAGGCAGTGTTGTCAGGTGTCTGTGAGGAAGGCATCGGTAAACTCAGCTGTGCTAGTCAAGTAGAGGTAGCCCAGCACTGAAGCTATACTGTAGCTCATCCACACTTCCTATCTGAGCTGTGGGGAACTGTAGCAGCAGTAGGTACTAATGAGTTCCACTCTGCTAAGAGTTAAGAGCCCATTTTGATGCTCCTTCTCCTTCTCCAGTGGAATATGTGTCACCTGTGATGTCATGGATTATTTTTTCAGTGATTGAAATATTGCTCACTGTGTGATGGATGGTGCAGGAATAGAAGAAAGATGATTGTAGTGAGGGTGTGTGTGTGCGTAAGTGTGTGTGTGTGTGTGTGTGTGTGTTTGTGCGTACGTGTGTGTGTATGCACGGAAGGGTGTGTGTGTGTGCATGCAAGGGTGTGTGTGTGTGCGTGCGTGTGTGTTTGTGCGTACGTGTGTGCATACGTGCGTGTGTGTTTGTTTGTGTGTGTGTGTGTGCAAGGGTGTCAAACTTGTCCGCCTGGTTTGGGGAGTGTGCTCTGGCCTGTGTCATTGGCCCAGATGGATGGGTAGTGTCTCTGGGCCAGCTGAATGTGATTACTCCAACATGGAGGTTGATAATCTCACTGGAGAACAAGCAGCAGGATTAGAACGGCAGCGGTTTGCTGCCTGTGACGCACACGCTTAAGCGTGCACACGCACGCACACGCACACGCACACGCACACGCACACTCACTCACACTCACACACACAAGCACAAGCCCAACATACATTCTCTCTTTCTCCCTCTTTCTTTCTCTCTCTCTCTCTCTCTCTCACTTACACACACACACACACACGCACACACACACACACAAACACACTAATCTTATACTTTTTGACACTGTGACAATTACAGCCAAGCCCCTGAGATATGACACTGCTCTTCCCTCTGACCTCTTTCCTGAGTGAGGGGAGGTGGTGTGGTGGACTAGTCAGATGTGAGGGGTGTGTGTGTGTGTGTGTGTGTGTTATGTTTGGTGAGTGAAGGTACCGGGGGAGAGTTGCTCAATGCGTTTGGGTCGGTACGGAGCACAGAGAGGGTGAGATGCTGGTGAAATGGTGGCCTTTGGTCCTAGTGTGCTAAAGCAGCTTAGGGCCGCAAGCCCACACACGCGCACACACACACACACACACACACACACACACACACTAACAGGAGCAGAGTGAAGCCACAGCCTGCCATCAGGCTCAGGAGACCTGACACACTCTTTCTCTCCATCTCGCACTTTACCTCTCTTTGGCTCTTGCTCTTCTCTCTCTTTTTCATGCTCTTTCTTTCTCCCTTTCTTATTCTGTCACTCTTTCTCTCTGTCTCTCTTTTCTTTCTTATTCTCTCTCTCTCATTCTCTCTCCCCCTTTCTCTCCGTCTCTCTCCCTCTTTCTCCATCTCTCTCTTTCGCTTTCTTTTTCATTCTCTCTCTTTCTTATTCTGTTTCTCTCTTTTATCACTCTTTGTCATTCTCCCTCTCTTTCATTTTCCTCATGTTTCAGTTCAGCATTCCTCAGTGGTTTTTAACACAGGCCTCATCATTAGGCACAGGAGGGAGGGAGGGAGGAAGAGAGGGAGGGAGGGACGGGTGTGATGTGATGTGATGTGGTGTGTGTATTGTGGCCCCAGGTCACAGGGTTTAAAACGGGTGAGGGGAAGGTTTTATACACACACAGGCCTGGAATGATGCTCTCACAAATAACCTGCCGCACACACACAAACAACAGAAGACCAGTTTTATGTACATGTATTACTTTTAAAACATCTCTTGGGGGGAATAAAAGGTCATAAAAGGATTTGCACACTGCTTTAAATGACTCATTTTATTAAAAAATAGCAATAATTTAAGGAACAGATCTTCATCAGCATTGTGATCTCAACGTTTCTTAAACACATCAAGCTGACTACAGTTTCATGTCCAGGAACACCAAGATAACATTTCAAAGACTCTTTAATTTCTAAGAAGGAGTGGGAATCACAAAATTATACTAAACTATTTAGTTTCAAATTATACTCAACTACTGTAGTCGGACTGCGGAATTAATCAAGTTTTAATCAGGATCACAATTTCAGCTAATACAGTTATCGAATCACAGAGGGCCAAATGAATCATGCAGCTCACAGCTCTGTCCCAGTGATGAATCCTGTCACATCTATACATCGATGACCCATATATTGGTTTAATTGTCCTTGTGTGACACAGAAAGTGAAGCTCATTCTTCAGCAGTACTGTGATTTTAAGCACTAGACAATCTCGCCAATCAGAAGGATTAACTTACAGTCAAATGGTATCGCCTTCAAGTTCCTCCTGCCAGTGAAAGAGTTGTTACTGAACAGCCAATCGATTTTAAATGAAAATGAGCATTTGTACATGGTTAAATTAGGTGTCAAAGTGGTAAATAGAGATACAGTAGGGCTGTGAGCTTAAAGTGTTGCGGCATCCCTCGTAGCAATGATGTAATTAATGTATTAATGTATTTTTATGACGTAAGCAGAATGCGTTATCATCTCAACTGTGAAAAGGGATGAAAAGATGTTTAACTGCTTAACTCCAGAACACTGTAAATAAACAGTGTCAGAGAAATCACAATGAGATGTTTTCACCCAAATCACGCTGTGTTATACACAACTCTCTACTGCACTACACATCACGTTGCTATGCATCACAAACATTTCACAACAGAATGACAAAAAGTGTGACCACCGTGTGTGTGTGTGTGTGTGTGTGTGTGTGTGTCTGTGATGGTAGTCTCACATGTCGACACGTGTCGGGAGGGAGGAGGAGTTGGGCAGTGTTGTAATGCTGATGACTCAGTCCCCCCTGAAGGACAGGGCTGTGTTGGGGTGTGTGTAAGGTGGGACTTGTCATGTCTCTGCACACAGCCTCCCATCCCACAGAGGCGCCGGAGGGGTTTGGGGAGGCCGTCGTGAGATTATCCCAGTTATCCTTCAAATGAAAATGAAAAAGTAAACTGTGGAAAACAACATCAGCAGTGAACAGGAATCAACGGTCATGCACACACACACACACACACACACACACGAGAGAGAGAATGCACAATCAAATACAGTCACACACTCGCATACAAGCACATACTTATACACACACACACACACACACACACACATACAGTACACACACACACACACACACACACACACACACACACACACACACACACACACACACACACCCCACACACACACAAAGGAATCATACAGAGGAAGGCCTCTGGGAGCAAGATTAACAACCAGATTAACGGCACTGAATTACGCAAATCCACCACGTCCACAGACATGCAAACTTACATACTGGCATATTCACCCTGTGCCACATACACACACACACGCACATATACACACACAGTGTTGCATCCCTGCTGCAGCTGAGTTTCCAACTGGGAGCAGGTGCTTACCTCAGGCTCATTAAAAGCAGTACAGGAAGCTAACAGCTGCACACACAGTTTGGAGTCACGTGTGTGTGTGTGTGTGTGTGTGTGTGTGTGTGTGTGTGTGTGTGTGTGTGTGTGTGTGTGTGTGTGTGTGTGTGTGTGTGTGTGTGTGTGTGTGTGTGTCCTGCATATGTTTGTGAAGGAAGCAGATTTCCTATTGGCTAACAATATTACAGTTCAATAGAATGTGGTTTCCCTCCTGCTTACACACACACACACACACACAAACTACTACACACAGCCATCAACATCAAGTTCAAGGCAACAATAAGGCCCATTGTTCAGTCACACCATGAGGAATTTACCCCCTGTGTTCAGGCATCTGTACCGCTGCTCTGTTTTTCCTTTCCATGTGTGTGTTGTTTGCTGGGGGCAGCATGCATGTTGATGTTACCATGGTGTGTTATAGAGGTGTGTGTGTCTGTTTGTGTGTTTATGTGTTTGTTGTTAATTCACATTTATGTGTGTGTATGACAGAAAGAAAGAAGAAAAAAGAAGAGTTCAGAGAGAGAGAGAGAGTTCAGAATAGAGATGCCCAGTGTCTCTAGTCCTCTCATCCCTTTTGTAGCGCTCCATCTGTGTGCCAGGTGTGAGGGCTCAGGGGAGATCTCCCCCAGAGTGGGGCCCAAGATGTCTGTCCTGAGGTGAGGATGTCTCGGGGCGGGAGAGGTCTCTCTTGGGCAGATGCTTCACACATACCTGTTACTAATAAAACATACAGAAGCATTACCACAGTCTGACTGTGTGTGTGTGTATGTGTGTGTGTGTGTGTGTGTGTGTGTGTGTGTGTGTGTGTGTGTGTATCTGTGTCTGTGTGTGTCTGTGTCTGTGTGTGTGTCTATGTGTCTGTGTCTGAATCTGTGTGTATCTGTGTGTGTGTATCTGTGTGTGTGTGTCTGTGTGTGTGTGTGTGTGTGTGTGTCTATGTGTCTGTGTCTGAGTCTGTGTCTGTGTCTGTGTGTATCTGTGTGTGTGTGTGTGTGTGTTTGTGTGTGTGTATATGTGCTTGTGTGTGTGTGTGTGTGTGTGTGTGTATTTGGTGATGTCTCTGGGGTAGAGTTAGCAGTACTAACCCTAGGGGTTTTAGCCCAAAGAAGCTGCCAATTTCACACTTTCATTGTGACAGTGCAGTAACAGTTGGAGTTGGAGGAGTAATAATTTCTCCACAAAAAAGACTTTACAATTAGCTTCTCTTAAGCGGCATGGGGCGCCTGTGTCCTCACCGCATACACGTCTACTGCTGCTGCACTCAGACACAAGCTTAGTGCATCCCACAGGCGCCAGAGTTGTGGCTGGCGATTAGTCGGGCCTGAGTGGCTCTTTAATTGACTATTGATCCTGACTCATCGCAATCAGCTGCAGAGAAGCCAGCTGAGGACAGGGCCTGCTGCAGTGTCTGTGTCTGTGTGTGTCTGTGTGTGTGTGTGTGTGTGTGTGTCTTCCATAAGTGCAATTTACAATGAAATTACATTGCACAGATCCACCATAAAACCAGACATACTGTAACACCAACAGCAGCCAGAATACTTACACTGGAAAACTGCAGTTATTAAAAAATGTGCAAAGTGTGCAAATATGGTGTAGTAAAAGTATGATATATGGTTTGGTAGGGGGCAAAAAAAGCATCCATACATCCATGCCACCCATAGTCACATGGGCATCAGGCAGAGCGAGAGGGGGGATGGGGGTGGGTTGGCTGGCTTGGGTGGGGGGCACACAGGTCATTTCGGTAATGGATGGGCATTTGGCCGAGCTTAAGCCCACACGGTCATCGCACACTAAGCCAGTGGTCATCTGCCGTCATGCTCAGATGGAAAAACCATGTTTCCTTCGTGTACCATTAGACGAGCATATTCATCAGACCTAGCAGGAAGATTGCATGCAGGGAACGCATACTGTATGTTATGGGAGCTGCATGAGAAATGCATATTATAATGCATATTAAACTGATGCACTGACCGACCCGCATGTTAT
>CM059270.1:2874475-2894475 GCA_030347295.1 Setipinna tenuifilis | reverse complement strand
GTTTGTATAAAGTTAACTCTTTGCTGTCCATATCTCCTGCAGGCCGCCAGTGATGGGGGGCACCAAGAGTAAGCCCAAGGACCCTGGGCGCTCGACCAGTCTGGACGATGCCACCGGCCCCGCGGGGGGCAACAGGGGCACCGCCCACCTCAGCCCGTCCCAGCCGTCCCTCACGCCCCACCGCAGCCCTGCGCCCGACGGCCAGCGCCACCCCGCCCAGCAGATGCCCGGCAACCCGGAGCTGGAGCTCTTCGGAGGGGTCAACTCCACCACCACCTGCATCACCTCCCCACATCGCAGCACCCTCTTAGGTAAGGATGCATGGACGCAAGGATACAGGGATACTAGCTTACAAGGATAATAGTATACAATGATGCACGGATACAAGGATAGAGGGAGATTTTACTGTCAGATCCATAGAGTTACGTGGTAAGGTAAGACTTGCAGTGACATTGCTGTTTTGTTAGCCTATATTGTGCATGGGGAGGGGGAGTAAAGTGCGCAGGATGCAGTTGGGGGGATGGCTGGATGGCTGTCTGATGAAGGGCAGGGGTGGAATAGGTATATTATTGTAGACATAAGCATTATGGGTGCACTGATGCATCAATTGGTGTCAGCTGATATTTGTCTTTTTGACAGTTATTGACCATCAGTGAAGTTTGCTGACCATAGTGACCAATATTGTCACATCAGATTTATTACTCACACTGACACTTTTTGCGTCGCCTGTCAGTAGGCCTACCGATTTGCAGAGTGCAGCTCTAAAGAGTTACCGAGGGTTCTAGAAAGCATGCAAAACCAGTTGAAAATTTGTTTTTGTATAATGAATACAGCTTGCCCAGCAAAGACATTATTGAAATTAAAAACAAAGTAAACAAAACATGTCGGCATCAGCACTGGCCAGATTTGATGGTGACATATTGGTATCAGCCCAACATTTCTCAATCGGTGCATGCCTTCTCCAGTACAGTAGCTCTCTTTAAAGCAAAACGGCTTTTTACGTATGAAGTCTAGGGGCGCTCATCATGTATTGTCTTTACATTCTGAGAGCCTTATTGACTAAGGTTATGTTTAGATTAGTCCTTTTTGACCACTTCAGAACCTTAACAATTACTGTCCACATTCACCATTTTTACTTCAGTTTGCACAGTCACAGTTCCAGAGCCGAAAAATGACTATTGTGGGTAAAAGGCTGAATTGTGACAACTTTGTTATTTTTCCGTGTAGAAATGGACTAATTTGAGGTTTTCAGCGAAAAGATCAGCCCTTATCCTTAAAACAGCATTATCAAACCATTTTGCACATGATTTTGAACACAGGCAAACCCCAACACATCCTGAGATAAATTATACTTTAGCTCTATTACGACCATAGCCTGTGAGGGCTGTATAAGGCTCAACACTCCATTTACACTAATGGGAGGAGCAGTTAAGCTGTACCTTATCAAGCCGGCCAAGCCATTTGTACAGGATTTTCACTCATTTTCTGGATTATACCGTTTATTTCCTGTTCAGTACTTTTAAAGGCTGTTAGTATATTAAACATCTGTTAGGCTGTTATTGTGTGATTATTTCTTTTACTTAGCCCAGTAAAAATCAGATTGACAACAGAGAGACAATTGTGTTGAGGTCAGCCTGTCATGTGTGATCTGATGTTTGTGTACCACGAGACACTGTGGTGACAACTGTTAACAGATTTTTTCCCCCTACACAATGAGGAAGGCATACAGCACCTCCAGCATTAATCCAGCATTGGCAGAGAGCAGTGATGTGCAACCCGGCCTCAGAAGATACGATCCAGTGCCACGTATTTGTTCCAGCCACTCACTAAATCAACTGATCCCAATTAGCATAACTCTTCAGACAGGTAGAGCAGTTAATTATTGAAACCAGCTGTATTAAGTATACAGGGGGAACTTAGTGATTTGGAACATGTGATACTACTGTAGATCATTTACTTCTGAGTCCAGGTTGTCCATCTCTGTCAGAGATTTATGAAACGGATGTGCCAGTCGGCCAATAAAAACAGGCTGACCTTTACATGCTGTCCCGCGGTTCTCTGGTGATGAGCAGCTTCATTGTGAGAGCAGTGTTGACATTAGGGTGTGTGTGGCGGGCGGCCATGGACACAGACGCACACTCGCCCCAGGTGCCTACGGTGAGAGCCTTTCTGACTTTCTGACTTGTGCACACACAGGTGGCGTGACCACATTCGTGGCGCTGTATGACTATGAGTCCCGCACGGCCTCAGATCTCTCCTTCAGGAAGGGGGAGAGGCTCCAGATTGTCAACAACACGTAAGGAAGCACTGCACACACTGTCTTTACCCCCCTCCAACACACACACACACACACACACCTTTCGGAACAAACACGTAAGGAAGCACTAAACACACACAGACACACACACACACACACCTTTCGGAACAAACACGTAAGGAAGCACTAAACACACACACACACACACACACACACACACACACACACACAGATTGAGAGAGAACATTTGGAACAGAACATATTTTGTTGGCAGCTGTGCCCCTTAACTGAATGCCAGCCCCTTATGATGAAGGCTGTTGCCATAGGAACCACCTCTCGTGGCACAGATGTGAGTGTGTGTGTGGGTGTGCTGGGGGGATGTGGGTGTGTTGGGGTAATGTGTGTGTGTGTGTGTTGCGGTGTGTGTGTGTGTGTGTGTCTGTATTGGGGTGTGTGTGTGTGTGTGTGTGTGTGTGTGTGTGTGTGTGTTGGGGGATGGGAGCTTGTCCCCTGTCAGCAGCGATGACTGCGCTGCCTCCCCCTACTATAAGTGGAGTGTCTGGGCTGCCCTACTCTCTACTCTTAATGCCGCACTCTTCACTCCACTCCACTCCCACCGCCACGCTGCCTTGTTCTCTTTCAGTACTTTCTCTTCTCCTCCTCCTCCTCCCTTCTCCTCCCCCACCTCCTCCTGTTCTCCTGTTGAATGCCCCTCTCTTCACACTTCGCTCCTCCTGAGCAATGCAAAGACAGCGTGTAGCATAAATACATGTTGCTTCTGCTGACTGGGGTGCATTTTAAATGTGACACACACACACACACATGCGTGTGCTGGTGTGTGAGATCAATATGGAGGCACGGGAGCAGAAACACCCACCCACTCCCACTCCCACACACACACACACACACACACACACACAAATATGGATGCATGCACAGCCACTCATTTAACCCCCCCCCCCCCAGAGAATTTTAGGGGGTTGGTAGGAGTTGTAGGTTGATTCCTCAGTGTGCGTGTGTGTGCGTGTGTGTGTGAGAGAGAGACAGAGAGAGAGAGAGAGATATTAGTAATAGCTTGTGCGTGGGTATGTACAGTACAGTACAGTGCAGTGTGTGTGTGTGTTAGAGAGATATTAGTAATAGCTTGTGCATGGGTGTGTACAGTGCAGTGTGTGTGTTTGGGAGGGAGGGGGGTTGTGGGCTCTCAGTTCTTTGTTTTAGTTCTGGAGCTGTGTGTGTGTGTGTGGAAATGCTGCTCTGACGCCTATTGTCTGTACTTTTTCCCTCCTCCCACCCCCCCTCATCTATCTCTCAATGTCTCTCTCTTTCTCTCTTATTTCCCTCGTTTGTCGTTTATTCCCCCTCATGCGTTCATAACTAAACAGGAGAAAGATGAACTACAGGTTGGTAAAGACGTTCTTGTGTCTTTCTGCTCTGTCCATCTCAATGTGTGTGTGTATGTACAGTATGTGTGTGTATATGTGTGTGTGTGTGTGTGTGCTTGTGCGTGCATGTGTGTGTGTGTGTGTGTGTGTGTGTGTGTGTGTGTGTGTGTGTGTGTGTGTGTGTGCGTGTGTGTGTGCGTGCTTGCTTGCTGCCTCACATCCTCCAACTAGTCTGCCACTGGAACGAGTCCTCCACCACCCTCCTGAACAGAGTAGCATCAGTGCTACTGTACACCTGCCATCTCTCCCCATCCCTCATCCATGCATGCCGTCTCCTCACATCCCTCAGACCCATCCTAGTGACCACACACAGCCTCCTCAGAGCCATCCTAGTGACCACAGCCTCCTCTTGTCCTCTCAGTCCATTTGTGTGTCATCGTAGCGGAGGCTTTCTAGAAGGAGATGGCGCCATGCCTGGATGCCTAATACACATGTATTATTAAGCAGCATGTATGAACACGTGCATTATTAATGACTGCAGGGGATGCACTCATAAACAGGAGAGCAGATCCTCGTCCACACACTCTCACAGTATTGTGCTTCGGTCTGACTCAGCAGCGTGTTCACAGAATGAAACTACAAACAGCTTCTATACACACCTGCTTCAACACTATTGTGCCGCAACAGGAAGTTTGGTGGAGTGCTGCTGTGTCCCTTAAAACAACAGGTGCTCTTGGACGGGAACATAGTAAGTGGGGGGAAAAAAGGAAGAAAGAAATCCGCATCCAGGCACTCAGTTGATTCAC
The DNA here is from genome assembly GCA_030347295.1 of Setipinna tenuifilis. NCBI lineage: Eukaryota > Metazoa > Chordata > Actinopteri > Clupeiformes > Engraulidae > Setipinna > Setipinna tenuifilis. The sequence goes on along the minus strand of CM059270.1, from coordinate 2,890,027 downwards.
AAAAAATTCTTCCAGGCAGTGTGATGGAGTGACCATCACTAGGGTTGTGGGTGTGCTCTGACTGCCATACCAACGAGCCTGGCTCTTTGGTGTTTGTGGTGAAAGTGCATGTTTGGTCCCCCAGAGATCTGGGTTCGAAGCGGGGTAGGGTGACTTCATCCCCCCCTTTGTTACAGTTTCTATTGGGTGAATTTTTGTGAATCAACTTAGTGCCTGGATTTTTTTTTCTTTTTACTTTTTTTCTCACTTGCTATTGCTGCAAATTCAACCATTTCATTTAGCCCCGTACCCCAGCAGTGACTGTTTTAGAATTCGACTGTGGTCGTTTTGTTAAACAGTGCTAAAAAATAGACTGTAATTGTAATTGGCATGATAGAGCTGGCCAACTGAAAAATAATTAAAAGCCAACAGTGACAACAATAAGTTGTCATAAACATGCGCATGTCTAAATTGTTATTTTATTTGGTTAACACATTCTTTAGCTTCTGTACACTCCCTTGAATGAGATAAAGATCCCAATGGCTTAAATATTTGAGTGTACTTACAGTATAAGCCTTGTCAGTGAACTATGAGAACGATACACATGTAGATTCTAAATCAACAAACAAAAAACGAAGTGCGCCACAGTGTGTTAAACCGGTGTGCAGAGGCCTAGGAGGAGTTCCTGGGCCAGTTACAGTAGGAACAGTGGCATGGCTTGTGAAGCCTTTGTCTTATATTACCAGATCTGTCAAAACAAACAGGAACTTGAACACTGGTCTTTTTCAGTAATGTGACTCAGAGTCATACAGGTCACAGCTCAGACAGCATGGCTGTGGTAAAAAAAACAGCCCAGCATGACAAAGGTGAAAGGTCAGGATGAGGCAAACCCCCCCACCAGCGCTCCATCATTTGCTTTTGTCTTCCTCATGTATGTGAACTTGTGACTGACAGCTGAATGTTGTCGTGCTTTGTTGACAGGGAAGGCGACTGGTGGCTGGCGCGCTCGTTGGCGACGGGGGAGAGCGGTTACATCCCCAGCAACTACGTCGCTCCATCCGACTCCATCCAGGCAGAAGAGTAATTATACCCTCTTAGTGCATCCTACCTAATTCTGTCTATCTCTTATCATTCTAGAACTCTGTTTTTGTCTATCTCTATCATTTTAGAACGTTCTATCTGTCTATCTCTATCATTCTAGAACTCTTTCTGTCTATCTCTGTTATTCTAGAACTGTCTTTCTATACATCTCTATCATTCTAGAACTCTCATTCTATCTATCTCTATCATTCTAGAACTCTCTTTCTGTCTGTCATCTGTTTATCTCTCTTCAGAATCTGTGCCTTTCCTTCTGTTTATCTCAAACCCCAATGTTTGACCTCTCCCCTGCTCTCTGTACACCTTCTCTGTTGGCTTTCATGTTTTAGTGGATAGATTTTAATTTACAGTATGCTCCTGTCTCTAATTGTTACTGTAAGTGCATTTGTCTTTATACTTAAGAAAAAAATGTTTCAATTTGTTCCCATAACAGAATAGCCTAAAATGTGTACTTTCAGAAACATAATGATCTTCATTAAAACCCTTAGTGCGACTGTAGTTTAGATAGCCCTATATTTTATACAATACAACACTTTACTTATGATTAAATGATAATCAATTCGTGGTCTGCACAAGCCTATGCTTGCATACATCTACCCTCTACTTTCGAAATAGTAACAATCTTCAATCTTCTACTGTTCCTTATTACAAAATATATGATTATGTAATATAATATAATAATATAAGATGTGCTTAAAGGGCTCCTTCCGCTAAAAACCACTTTGAGTAGCTCTGTTTACAATGTGGTGGGTCACAACAAGCAGTATATGCACGCAGCACTCCAAGACGTGAAATTCGACCCTTATGGTTTTACTGGTCATTGAAGGGTCGAGCTAACCAGAACGAGCGGACTAGAGCAGGCTAAACCTATCTACGTCACTAGGTCGTAAGCCCCGCCCAGAGCCATGTATGGCATGCCCACATCCCAGAGGAAGAACAGTGGACAGAAGCTAGGTGAGCGAAAGACAGCGAATTTGCCCAATCAGAGGTGCCTTTTTGACACGTCATGGATATTCACGAGGGACACCGGAAAAGCCTGTCGTTCAACCACTAGACCTGTTCTAGCTTACAGAAAACAGCGTCAAGCAAGAGAACTATGACATAATTTTTCACAGAAATGACGCACAATGCATTCAACCATAGTGGCGACACAGCAATATGAATAAAAATAACGATAGAAGTTGACCTTTAATGGTGATTAAAAATGTTTAACAGGAACTAATTGATATAAAATGTTACCTAATGTATAAAAACCTCAACCTATAAAACTGGCTCTTTTCATGGGGAGACATCAAAGAAACATTTTAGCTTTGCGTTTATGTAAGTGCATGTTTGTGTGTGTCTGTGTGTGGGTGTGTGTGATTCAGAGACATACTTTGTGTGACTGTAGTACAGATGTGTGTGTGATTGTCTGTGACAGAGGTGTGCTGTACGGAAAAAAGGTTTCGAGGTAGTATGTCTCAGCTTCTGCATGGTTCCCCATGCCTCCCTACAGCCCTTCACAACACAGGCCAACAAACATCTCCCCTCCTGGTTCAGCTCCAGGCCTTAGCTCTGAACTTTACACTGCCTCAACAAGTAGCCCAAGAAAGAGCTTCCTCCAGGAAGATCGCTCATACATATGTATGCTATTTTGGTCCCTGAGGGAAATTTGGACTCTGCATTTTGTCCATCTGTGAATAAGTGACACACACCCAGCACATAGTGAGTGAACACACTAACCGGAAGCATTGGTTCAGCTTGCTGCTGTGGTGTCCAGGGACGCGGTGAGGGATACATGCCTCACTCAACAACAACAACAGCAACAACGACAACAACTTCCTCCGCCCACATTTTCCCTGCTGGTTGGGGATTAAACTGGCCATCCTTTGGTCACCAGTCCAAGGCCCTAGCCAGTAGACCACAGCTGCCCCACATTAGATAAGGCTTGATTCATTAGCATCACAAAGAAAAACCTCTTCTCCATAGTTACTGTAGCCTAATCATGTTTGGCATGTCAGATTTGGTAAAGCTGGCCTGTGTTCTGAAGCGGCTTTTGTAGTAGGTATGTATGTGTTTGAGAGAGTGTGTGAAAAAAGCTTTACTTTCCTATTTCTCACCCTAGCCCTCTCCTCTCCCTCTCTCTCACATACACACACACACACACACACACACACACACACACTCTTTATCTGACTGCACTCTTCACCTTGTCTTGCCAGTCTTCTCAGAATGTCCCTGGACAAGAGGTAAGGCCTGCTGATTGGACAGCATGACATGTCTGCCGTCCACACCATTCCACAGCTTTCTGCTTCTCCTCTCGTGTCTGCATGCCTCTCTCTTTCTTTCTTTCTTTCCCTCTCTCTCCCTCTCTCTCTCTGTCTCTCTCACTCTCTCTCTCTCTCTCCACATCTGTCCCACCCACACAGACACACACTCAGGTAGGCCCACAGTGTTCTGAGGAGTGTTCTTCTTCTCCTCCTCTCTGTCTGTCAGGTGGTACTTTGGGAAGATCACTCGCCGGGACTCCGAGAGGCTGCTGCTCAACCTGGAGAACCGCAGAGGAACCTTCCTCGTGCGCGAGAGCGAAACCACCAAGGGTGAGGAGGAGGAATGCTATGCTACGTTCTGTCTGTACATATTTTCCTCCACCGCCCCCTCCTTCTCTCTCTTTTACACACACACACACATCATCATCTCTCTTTCTTTCTCTTTCTTTCTCCCTCACTTACTCACACACACACACACACACACACACACACACACACACACACACACACACACACACACTCACATTGAATGAATCTATTCAGAAATAACAGGTTTATCAAGAGCTACCAAACTTGTTATCCAAAAGTTTAGTTTGGCTGTTCTGTAATGGTAGGGCCACATTTACGAACCCCCCCCCCCCCATCCCCACCCTGGTCACCCTATCCCCACTGCCATACCCCATCACAGCCATTACACGCTACTAGCTACATTTCACATGGACGTTTTTTAATCCAATTTGAAATAAAATAACTACTCAATTGGAATAGAAATGCACATACTATAAACACCTCGATCGGAATAAAACCGTCTGATCCGATTAAAATTTCACACCCATCACGCACGGTGTGGCATTACACCCAGGAGCAAATGAGTAAAATACTGCAGACCGAAAGGGCCTTAGCCAGCTAGCCAACGAGCGCCTTAACAGCATTCCACTGAGGTCAGTGCAGGTGGTGGAGGAGGAGAAGGCTGTGGTCAGGCTCTAACTGTGGGGCCCCGTCCCTTGATGAGACGCTGTTATATATCACCCCCCAATGGAGAAGTGCTCCCGCAGAATGAGGAACCGCCAGGCTGACCACAGGTGGGGGAAGCGGCTCTTTAGCACAAATCTCTGAAACTCAACACTGAGCAGGCGCCGACGCACATTCACATGTTCTTGATTACAAGCATGCTCTCATGGACACACACACTCAGGCACATGCAAGTGTGCGTGCGTGCGTGTGTATGTGTGTGTGTGTACGTACGTACATGTGCATGCACACACACACACACACACGCACACACACACACACACACACACACACACACACACACAAAAAAACACGAAGGAGGAATGATATTTAAAGCTGACCACAAATGGCACATTGTCCTGGAGTGTGTGTGCGTGTTTGTGTGAGTGTGTGTGTGTGTGTGTGTGGACTTTCCTCAGTGATGGACCCTGGTAGGGGGCTGGGATAGGGGGGTTTTGCTGCCGGGAAAACAGAAGTAGGTCAGTGTGTAGCCAGGACAACATAACCAAAGGCTATAAATCACTGCGCGTGTGTGTGTGTGTGTGTGTGTGTGTGTGTGTGTGTGTGTGTGTGTGTGTGTGTGTGTGTGTTTTCTGTTGCATAGTTACATGTGTTGTGTGCCCACAACTGTGTGCGTGCCCATGTGACTGCACAGGTGACAGTATTGTCACGGTGCCATCTAGTGTGTGCAGGTTGCTATGGCATTTGGCTTACTGCCATTTTCTCACCAGACCATTCTAAATGAATCCATCAATTTCGACCACATATCCATACAGGACTCACTAACCGTTATTGATACAGTGGTGCTGATAATAACTTTGTGAGAGTTTGTAGCCTGGGCCCACCCATACTGCCTGTGACGGTACATTGAATTTCGCATTCAAGTCAGTCTGGCCAACCTGCCTGTTGTCGGCTGTTCAGTGAAAAACAAAAGCTAAGCATTCATCATCGGAATCAGTGGTCTGACTGGTTATAGCTCTGTACAGTAGTACACAGAAGCATTTGAAAAAGCCTTTGATCCCGCCTCTGAGAACTTGCTTGCTGCGACAGTGTGTTGGATTTAGATAAACCAACTGTTATAGTAAAATAAGTGACCGCGGGAGTGTTACCAAAATGGATGACTGCATATTTAGACAATGATTAGGGTTTGTATACACAGCATTGCATGAAATGATCATTGATGCCTGTCTCCCTGACCATTTTGTGTGTGTGTGTATGTGTGTGTGTGTGTATGTGTGTGTATGTGTGTGTGTGTGTGTGTGCGCACATGCGTGTGTGCGTGTGTGCGTGTGCGCGTGTGTGCGTGCGCGTGTGCGCGTGTGTGTCTGTCTGTCTGCAGGTGCCTACTGTCTGTCAGTGCTGGACTATGACAACACCAAAGGGCTGAATGTGAAGCACTACAAGATCAGGAAGCTGGACAGTGGGGGCTTCTACATCACCTCCCGCACCCAGTTCAGCACGCTACAGCAGCTGGTCAACCACTACCGCAGTGAGTCTCTCTCTGTCTGGATCTTTTTCTGTCTTTCTTTTTTCTCTCTCTCTCCCCCTCTATCTATCTATCTATCTCTCTCTCTCTCTCTCTCTCTCTTTGTCTGTCTCTCTGTCTGTCTCTCCATCTGTCTATCTATCTGTCTATCTGTCTCTCCACCTGTCTATATATCTGTCTATCTATCTCTCTATCTCTCTCTCCATCTGTCTATCTATCTGTCTCTCTATCTGTCTATCTTTCTATCTCTGTATAACTTGATCACACATACACACATACACATACACATACAGGCACTGGTCTGGTTTCTACATGTGGTTTTGTCTGAGCTAACACGTCCCCCCCCCACACACTTTCCGTCTCCTGTAGAGCACGCGGACGGTCTGTGCCACTGCCTGACGGAGGTGTGTCCTGTGCTGAAGCCTCAGACTCAGGGTCTGGCTCGCGACGCCTGGGAGATCCCTCGCGAGTCCCTGCGCCTGGACCTCAAGCTGGGCCAGGGCTGCTTCGGGGAGGTCTGGATGGGTAAGAGGCCTTCTGCACACCTGTGTGTCCCTGATGGTCAGGTTAGATTGCACCACAGGGGTAATTCAGGTAGCTGGTTAAGTGTGACTAACCCAGCTAACGTAACTCGCCGTAAGTGGTAAACCTACTAATAGGGAGAGTCCTGTAGTTTGATCCTCCTGAATAAAGAAGTGACAGGGCTCTTCTTTTATGAGATTTACCACTTGCTTTGAGTTCAGATACCCAGGTAAGGGACTAAAAACCACTTTCTGGAATACCTCGCCATATCAGCTTGATTTCACCATGAATGCTCATAACACAAGTCCTGATGTTGAAAATGTGAAGTCAATGGAACGCATGTAATAGCAACACATTGTCTTGTCATGTGGCAAGTCTCCTGACCAAGACAATGCAAGAATTTGGTATTTTAGGATTGTGTTGTATGACAATGAATGTAAACAAAAAATCCACAGCACTGTTTGGCTGACCAACTATTGATCTGTCTCTGGTGTGATTTTATTTTCATTTCTCACAGTAAGTATTAAAAGGCATTGTGGCTCTGGTGGTTCTTAGGCACATGGAACGGCACGACGCGCGTGGCCATTAAGACGCTGAAGCCGGGCACCATGTCCCCAGAGGCCTTCCTGCAGGAGGCTCAGGTCATGAAGAAGCTGCGGCACGAGAAGCTGGTCCAGCTCTATGCCGTGGTGTCGGAGGAGCCCATCTACATCGTCACAGAGTACATGGGACAAGGTCTGCAACAACCTCCCTCCCTCTCTTTTGTCTGTCTTTCTCTCTCTCTCTCTTTCAACCTCAATCCCTCTCTATCTCTATCTCTCTCTTTCACCCTCTCTCTCTCTCTCTCCCTCTTTCAACCTCATCTCTCCTCTCTCTCTCTCTTTCAACCTCTCTCCCTCTCTCTCTCTCTCTCTCTCTCTCTCTCTTCCTCCCTCTCTCTCTCTTTTGTCTCTCTTTTGTCTCTCTTTCATTCTCTCTCTCTTTCTCCCTCTCTCTTGTCTCTCTTTCTCTCTGCATTTCGCTCAATCACATAAACACACACTACTTGGACACACACACACACACACACACACAAATTCATACATGTGCTGACATCCCAGCTTACTGCAAAGTCAGCATTATTTACGTTACTAGCTAAACATGATTTCATTATATTCTGATTAACTGATTAACCTCACTCACTCATAAATCACACACTTGTATGCAGTTATTTTTACACATTTTTACCAGTGTGAATACAGCAAATTACCATGCTCTGAATTGAGTGTGATTAATGCCCTGAGAGTTTCCCTACTGCTCAGTGTTGGGAGATGCACATATTGTACATACTGTGCCTGACTGTGGCCATTGTCTCAGTTATGAACGCTCTCTGAATCTCTGAATGCCATAGCAGGCGGCATTAGGGGCCTGAGGGCAATGAAGCTGCGTGCCTCTGTCATGGGTGTGTTCTCATGGCTGTGTGTGTGTCTGCCTCGGTCATGGGTGTGTTCTCATGGCTGTCTCTGCCTCTGTCATGGCTGTGTTCTCATGGCTATGTCTGTGTCTCTGTCATGGCTGTGTTCTCATGGCTATGTCTGTGTCTCTGCCTCTGCCACGGCTGTGTTCTCATGGCTGTGTCTGTGTCTCTGCCTCTGTCATGGGTGTGTTCTCATGGCTGTGTGTGTGTCTGCCTCTGTCATGGCTGTTCTCATGGCTGTCTGTGTCTCTGCCTCTGTCATGGCTGTGTTCTCATGGCTGTGTGTCTGTGTCTCTGCGTCCACAGGGAGTTTGCTGGACTTCCTGAAGGGAGACATGGGCAAGATGCTGCGGCTCCCACAGCTGGTGGACATGGCCTCTCAGGTAGCGTGTGTGTGTGTGTGTGTGTGCGTATGTGTGTGTGTGCGTGCTGTGTGTGTAAAAATGGATTTACCGCTCAGAACACGGAAAGTACAGTAAATGAAAACTGAAACTACCCGGTCTGAACAGGTGTACAATACTGGAACTGCTAGTAACATACCTATAAGTGAAGAGCCCAAACCAGCCTGATCACCTCATCATCAATCTTCTGTGCACTCTGGCACACTTATGCAACGTGGGAACCACAGAGTCAAAGTCAAAGTCAGCTTTATTGTCAAAGCCGTATGTACAGGTCATACAGCAGAGAGCCCATAGAGAAAGCCCCATCTGCCTGACTTTCCTAAAGAGGAGCAGACTGCCAACTGCTGACCAGTAGCAAAAATATGCACAGTTACTGTTTTTATGTCTTTTTTATACCTCCATCACCTTGTGTATTTTAGACCAGTTTATGCTTCTGTTGTATTTTCCACATGCTGCCTTTTAAATAGCTTCTATTGTGTTTGGTATAATCATCATCTATGTATTTCTGTTGTGGCCATTGACTTTTGACAGCTTGCCATTCTTGTGGACAGTAAATTAGAGTTTCATTGTACAATGAAATATGCTGTCTTACTGTACATATGACAACTAATTTTGAACTTGAAAGCAATCTTAGATCAGGGGCAAATCTACAAGACTTAATATCAAGAAATCAATACCTAAACCTAACACCTATTTGCATTTGTTTTTGAGTCATTTTAGCCAGTCCAGTTGCATTTCAGCCAGTCGAGTTGCAGTCATTTTGTCACACACACACACACACACAGTGTCAGCAATGACTAAAATGATTTCCCGTCTCAGATTGCATCAGGCATGGCGTACGTGGAGCGGATGAACTACGTGCACAGAGATCTGCGTGCAGCTAACATCCTGGTGGGAGACAACCTGGTGTGCAAGGTGGCCGACTTTGGCCTGGCACGCCTCATCGAGGACAACGAGTACACCGCCAGACAGGGTGAGCTCCTCTCAACCGTCTCTCTCTCAGTATGACAAAGAATATATACAGCTAATTCATTGTTATTTTCTATGGGTCACGCTTTCTTTTACAGTCCTTTAATTTCCATATATTGACCTGTTAAATACATAGTACATTATAGAAACAAGTTGATGATACCTTAATAGGAAGTAGACAATCCTGAGGAAGTCTACCACTATTACCCATCAATGTGAATAAATATCACATAACTGTTAATATGACATATGACAACTGTTAAAAACATATAGGACCAGAAAAAATGACTATTTTTTAAATGACAAAGCTCATTCAGTTCTCCTTTTAGTGATATCATGATTTATGAGCATGAAAGCAAGGGGAATGACTACTACAGTCATTTGAATAAAACTACTGGAAAAAAGTTGCTTCACATCTGCATTTCACTTCTGTCAGTTTTCTGAAGTTTATATCCTGTTTTACACTAACTTTTAATGGTGGAAAAAGGTGTTCCATGTATCCTCCATTTCTTTTCACAATGACAACATCTTTATCAAGAAGTGAAGGGGAGCTGAATACTTGAAAAACGGGCCACATGCAACCCAATGTATGGTTTAATACTGCAGTAGCCTCAATGATTGAGGGCATATAATTATTAATAAGTGATAGTGTTTTTTCTGGTACACCCTGTATTTTAAAGGGAGTTTTTACAGTCTTAGTTTTTTTTGTAGTACCATGGTATTAATGATTACTCTTGTAACCTTCCCAGCAATCTACTATCATTTATCAGCACAATGTAAATCAAAATGCATCTCATTCTAACAAATGCACTTTTTTCCCTCTCTGGATGTTCAAGTGTTCATTTTATTTAATTCCCACGTTCTCCCACACAGGGGCCAAATTCCCCATCAAGTGGACCGCTCCAGAGGCTGCCCTGTATGGACGCTTCACCATTAAGTCAGATGTCTGGTCCTTCGGAGTGCTCCTGACTGAGCTGGCCACCAAGGGTCGAGTGCCCTACCCAGGTACAAAGTCCCTCAGTCCTGCCCCAATGACCCATCCATCTGTCTGGGGTCACTTTCCTTGCTAGGGCATGTTCACACCTGGCATTTTCTGCTTTTTTTTTTTTTTTTTGGACCGGAAAAAGTTGACTAGACATTTATTTTAATGAAAAAACAAGCTGACTGTTATTGCCCTGAAATCAGCTGAGAGCATTTTTTTTTTATTGCTACAAGAGCTCATTCTAGGTATCCAAGCAGACTTCAGTTAAACTGTCCAGATCTTCATACAACATGTAAAGAAATAAGAAATTGTCTCTTGCTTTGCCATTAGATGCTTTTTTCAAAAGACAGTTTGCTCTATCTATAGGAACGTAAGGTAAAACATTTGCTAGTCGCTCACAAAAACGCCAGATTTGAACATACCCTTAGCCTTTTTCAACTGACTATTGTCATACTGGTGGTTACATATGTAGCCTCCCTATACCTACAGTGCATGTCTCTCTGGCTATGTCCATGTCTGTCTGATGACCGTCTGTACTGTGGCATTTGTGCACGTGTCAGGCATTGTGAACTCAGCCTTTTTTAACTGACTATTGTCATACTGGTGGTTACGTATGTAGCCTCCCCATACTGTAGCTCTAGTGCATCTTTCTCTGGCTATGTCTATGTCTGTCTGATGACTGTCTTGTGCACGTGTCAGGCATGGTGAACCGCGAGGTGCTGGACCAGGTGGAGCGAGGCTACCGCATGCCATGCCCGGCCGAGTGCCCCGAGTCCATGCACGACCTGATGCTGCAGTGCTGGCGCAAGGAGCCGGAGGAGCGGCCCACCTTCGAGTACCTGCAGGGCTTCCTGGAGGACTACTTCACCTCCACCGAGCCGCAGTACCAGCCGGGGGAGAACCTCTAGACACCGCCCTGCCCCCCGCCCCACCCAGCGCCCCACTCACATCTGCATGGGTCCACGTGCGGAAGTTTTTTTTTGTTGTTTTTTTTTGTTTTTTTTGTGTGTGTGTGTGTGTATTTATGTAACGTTGGCACCTGCAGTGGCTGCTGGGTAGTTGGGTTAGTGTCTCAGTGTGCGGTTACTGTGTCATCCCTACTGTATGGATGGAAGTGGTTGTATTCATTACAATGGTTGCGAGGGAGGGGGAGGTGGAGGGGGCAGGGGGTTATGTGGGTCTCTGGCCACAGGTCATGTGTGATTGATCAGAGCTCGGGCTCTTTTGTTCAGCCTCGCTCTGCTTTCTTAAGCCCGCCCCCTACCAGTGCCCCCAACCCCCCCCCACCCCCCCACTCCCCTTGGCAGATGCTCCAGATCTGTCAGTCACTCTGTACACTGCTCTTCCACTCACCCCCACTTTCTACATGACTGTCTGCACCCCCCTCCCTCACACACACACACACACACACACACATACACACATATATATACACACACACACACACCCCACCCGGACACAAAGACTACTGACACACATGCAGACAGGGTTCAACGAGTTTATTCCATGGGCCTCATTAGCCCATGGAAGTCATGGTCTTTCACATATATCTACACACACACACACACATGCACATCACATGAAAAATACAAAGACTGCTTAGCCTGTATAGTACATTTGAATTTTTTGTTTGGTATTTTTTTTGAGTGTGTGTGTGTGTTCATGGGGAAATGTCTTCCGATCACACCAGTGATCTCAAAAACAAATGTGCGCGCATGTGTGTGCGCGTGTGTGTTTGCGTACGTATTGGTGCGTGCAGACATAAGCCTGTGTGCATGTGTGCCTGCCTTTTATGCCTGCTTGAGTGAATGAGAGTACATAAATGAAAGGATGTTTTCACCTCTGTCTTGTATCCTGGACTAACTGGAGCTGGTGGGGTATGGAGGCTCAGCAGTACGGGTGTTGGGAGTGGGGGTTCACAGGCTGTCCATTAGTGGGAACATATCCAGTGGGTATCCCAGACAGCAGGGTTAGTCACTTAGCAGGCTGTGTTAACTTTCACCAAGTGGTAACTGTCCTAATAAAATAGTCTTCTGGGTTTATTCTTCAGTACAACAAAGACAGACGGCTCTTTTCCATTACATTACATTACATTACATTACACTTAGCAGACGCTTTTATCCAAAGTGACCTACAAAAGAGGACATACACAAGCTACAGATATGCAGAGGAACACAGAGTAAGCAAGGGCATAACAGAGTTAGTGCAGCCAGGGTACAGGACAGTGATGGTGAGTGGAGGTTAGTTTTGTTAGGAAGGGAAGTACTTTGAGAAAGGACGAGTCTTCATGAGTGTGTTAAAGGTAGAAGAGGGATGACTCTACTCTTGTACCAGCTGGTAGCTTGTAGCTGGTAGCTTGTTCCACCAACAGGACAACAACGCAGAACACACATCTGTTCCAGCCAATTCACTGAACTAGCTGATCCTAGGTAGATGAGATAATTAGTGAAATCACCTGTATTGAGAGCACAGGAAGAAGGAACACAAGGCAGGACTTTTACTTTCTCAATCCATTTTGTTCGCCTCTGGAGGAAAGACATGTACCCTTTTGGGTTGTTTGCATAACAGACGCACCACCATGTTCTGGATCATTTGCAATGGTTTTATTGTGTTAGCTCTTCTATTATATGGTTAACCACTTGCTTTAAGTTACCTTATCTAGATGAGTTTGTAATCCACCTAGTTTGGACCCCCGACAGGTCTCTGACTGCCCAACACCTAATGCTCTGGGTCCAACACCCGAACATCACACCCAGGGCACACCTGGACCTTTCAGGATGTTTCCTGATTGTCTTTGTACAAATTATAAAAAAACCTAACATGGAAACGAAACATAAAAAAATACTACTGATCTCAAATATGGGAATTACTACCCTGTTACATTTTTTTGTGCCAATGAAAAAATATTTTTTGTACTTTCTGTACTTTGTATAAAGTGTATTTTTTATTAATCTAATCTTTTCTTATCCTATCAGGAGGTACCGGTGACAACTCTTGTCATTAAATCTATGCTAACTTGCATATTTTGTCTTTTCTCCTGTAATCAAATTTGTGGTCATACAAAACTCTTTCAGAAAGGACGCAGCCATTTGTTGGGACATATCTGTGCATTGAACGATGGACGCTACCATTAAGACCATCAGTAATTTCAGATGAGCCAATACAGTTGTGAGTCATACTATCCAGCCAAAAGAACAGTAAGAGATTGCTTACCTACTGTAGAATTGCTCTGCGTGTTAGTTACTAACAAGGTGCTTGAACCACAACAGGCCTGACCATGCAATGATGTAATGCAATGTGGGAGTTTGCTCCCAGATTAAGGCTGCATGTGTGACAAGTTCTAGTGGGACATTTGTGACACACACACACACACACACACACACACACACACACACACACACACACACACACACACACACACATATATATATATATATATATATATATATATATATATATATATACACAACAATACATCTTCTTCTACACTTCTGCATCCTCAAACAGTGGCATTCCCTCATCCCATTTTTTGATGGCACATTTTGCGAGTGGCAATCCCGGGGGGACGATGTACTGTACTGTACAGCGCTCTAATGTGCTGTTCTTAGTTCAAGTGCGAATAAACAATAATGTTAAGACGGCAAAAGAAATGGCAATCCTAAAATAGTTGTAGTCTGGCAGGAGAATGGTCTTTATGATAATGGCCTTTCTTATTGTGCCAACATAATCTAACCATGAATGGCCCGTGGGCTTCTTTCAGTGAATGGGAGAGCAGGGCCATAACACTGCTGCCAGTGGAAATGGTTGCATTGGGGGTAATTGTTAATGACGATCATGGTGTACAAACTGTAGTTGCCCCCTGGGGGTATTTAGAGTGGCGTGCAGGCGTAGTGGGGCAGTAGCCTTGCTAATGGTACCGTAGCACTGCAATCTCTCAGCTCGGCTGTAAATACATTTTTATCCAAATGTCTTTTTTTATTACTGTAAATGTTACATTCATAATTTATTCCTATTTTTTTGCAAGAATACATCCATCTGTACATCTGTTCCATTAATACTTTTTGCATTTTGCTTTTTCCATCCCCAGCGTCTTTGGACACTGTTTTTTTTTAAACAACAGATACATACAGCCTCATAACTGCATCACATTAAAATGGTCTCAGACTATGGCCAGACATGTGTTCACTGGGCATCTGTACACTGTTGCGTTTATTGGGAACAGACTGACTGGTTTTCAATTAGAGTATTCTGTGATGATTGCAGGTTACTACAGGAATCTAATTTTGGCAAGTGTTCATAGGTCCATTCAGCTGCCTATGTTAAATAACGTAGTATGTCTCACTTCATACTACTCACACACACACACACACACACACACACACACACACACACACACACACACACACACACACACCTACTGTGCAGCCATTCATCAGTTCGAAACAAACCCTTGATGTGGGCGTGTGTGTGTGAAATATTTCATGGACAATAGTTACTTTGTTATACAACTAATATTGCAATAGAGTAGTTTATTTGACAGGGACTTAATGACGATGGATTACTTTTTGTGACCAAAATCCATAGTATTTTATTCAAACGGGGATGCCAAAAGTTGTTTTGCACAAACCACTTTTATGTCCATGGCCTGCTGTCCTAATGACTACTGTAAAATGTTGAAATAGAAGTTTTGATACAGTATATTTTATGAAATGTCCCAATATGTGGACTATCCCTTTTGTATAATTTGATTGACAAATTGTAAAGGAATATGTTATGAAATACCTTGAAAGCAACTTGATAATTTTCTAGAATTCTTCACCTATGCAGTTGCTAGGTTTTATTGTCCGTTTAGATTCAAAATTTAATTTAAGGCAACCTTTTGTACAGTGCTGCAAGATCACACCTGTTTCTCAACTTATACTTGTAATCTGTTATCTTTTTGAAAGTGCAATAAATTATGTTTCTAAAAGATGTGTTGTGTTATTTGGTTTGTGTGTGTGTGTGTGTGTGTGTTGTCTGTCATGTCCGGTGTTTTATCACAACAATAGATAATGACAAATACTAGGATGTATTCATGTCCTTAATGTTTTATTATATGTTTAAAATAAATTCAGTAGATACTGTGCAATGCTCTTAGCCACTTAGATTACTGGAGGCAAAACGTGTTTTTTTTTTTTCATCTTCCCACATCAAACTTCACATATCAAATTCGGTCACCTTGAACTCAACGGCAGCTAACCACCTCTAAGTAACTGGGGGCTATTGTCCTGAAATCCTTTGACCGCCAGAGTGCAGCATTGCAATACAATTATTCGACAATAGCATCATGAACCCAGTGGGGAGGTGACGATAACCCGTTCAGTGTAGTTCAGTACGATTTATCATCACACGCAGATACA